>CM076578.1:778102245-778702245 GCA_034641835.2 Pinus albicaulis
ATATGGTTACTGTAGTAGAAGACTTGCAGATTTGTAGATTTAATAGCAAAAAGCTTTAATTATAAAAATACACAAGAGGTATTTATAATAATAATATTTTATTGATAAGATATGACATGATTGAATGATTACAATGAGGTCCCGCTTTTTTACCCATGCAGGTACCTTTTCACGAATGGGCATGTCTTTTAGACATGCCTTTTCATTAACCTAATGACTATTTAACATAATCCTAATTGATTATTTAGTAATTACATTTATTTCTATTTATTCTATTAATAACTATATTTATTACTTTAGTTATGAATTAGGTTCATAACCAATACATACCATGCCTGGGGAAGTCCTCCAAGAGCAATGAGAGTGACCTCTCGGTCAGCTATGGCCTCTCCAATAGCTAGGAGATCATTCTTGATTTCGGTGAGCCTCATGAACTAGGATTGGATGGACTCTCCCTTGTCCATCTTGATGTTGTTCAACTTGTTCTTCAAAAAGAGAATTTGATTAGCATTGCTAGCCCTGAACATGCTAACCAACTTATCATGCATCTTCTTAGATGTGCCCAGCTCGGATATATAAGCAACCAAGTGCTTGTGAATAGAATCCCTGATGATCTTCTTCGCTTTGACCTCCCCTTTCTTGTACTTTGTTTTAGTGGCAGCCGGTGCATTTGATGGAGGCTCAGTGATCTTTCCCTGCACATAATCCATAACTTCTTGTTCCTCCAATGTCAGATCCAAGGACATTTTCCAAGCATGATAATCAAACTTATCATTGAGCTTGTCATCAGATTTGAAGTATGATGAGAAAGCCATTGACCCTTGTCCTTGTCTAATCAAATTTCAGTGATTGCTCTTCTCACTTTTGCTTGTGCTTTGTCTTCACCTCAACTCTGAAACCATGTTAAATTTAGTTAACGATGGTATGTTCTAAGCTTAGAGCAATTTACTTCAATCTTTCTTCTTAGCCCAATTCAATTTCTTGTTTAGCAATCACATCAACATTGACTGTAAATGCTAATAGAACATAAATAAATAACCAGAAG
This sequence comes from Pinus albicaulis, assembly GCA_034641835.2. NCBI lineage: Eukaryota > Viridiplantae > Streptophyta > Pinopsida > Pinales > Pinaceae > Pinus > Pinus albicaulis. The sequence goes on from CM076578.1 coordinate 778,103,291, forward strand.
ACAAGCCAAGACAAGACACAATAATTTGGCGGATGCCAGGGAAAAACCCCAATGTGGGGAAACCCTTTGATCAAATCTTCTTATTATTCTTCAAATTCAGCAGAGAGAGAGTACAATTTTCAGCTGTCCACAGGATGCCTAGCCAACAAAGTCAACGCTGGTCAAACCATCAAAATACCTCCCAATGGAGCTTAGTCAAAGCCAGTCAAACTCGACCTCAAGAAACATTCAAAGCCAACCCAAAACAGTCCGCAAATCCTCGGTCAAACTTGGTCAACGCTACGGTCAAACAGTGGTCAAAGTCTGCGGTCAAACAACCTAGAACTTCTCGATATTTGTGCCACCAAACTCGGCCTCCAAAAGTTTGATTCTGTCCCAAAAATTGAAGTCAAAATATGTGAGTTGACCCAAGGTCAACGCTGCTACAAAAACCCTCAAACAATTTGAAAAAATCAGTTTCTCTTTCACACGTGCAGAGGAGAGAGAATATTTCCTAAGGGTGTACGAACCAATGAGGAGAGAGAATATGAGATGAGATGATGTCCAAAATGAAGTTTGAGTCTCAACTTATATATCCATCAATGAGGGTGTGTGACACATCTTTTGGGGCTTGTGAGCTTACATTACAATTCTGGCCGACCTTGACAAATTGTACATGTGTGAGAAATAAATTTAAAATCCAACTTCTGCTCATCCAAACAAGATGATCGTTAGATCAATCTTGCACCTCTCCGAAAGAGGAATCCAACAAAAATATCATCTCCATCATATGAGCAGTGCAAAGTGGAGTTTGGTCCTAGTTGCCAAATTTAACATATCTTTTATATTATGTGAACTTTATCTTAGTTGAGATTAATGTAAGTGATATGTGACAAATCCAACATTGGGTTGTTAAGGTTAGTGGTTAGGTGGTTAAATTATGATAACCAAATTAGGGTGCTAAAATAATGTAATGAGGGATGATTAATTTAAAAGAGTAGTTCTTGTATTTTGTAGCCTACCTCATGCTCTCTTAGGTATAACTACTGCAACATTAATGCATTGTGACATTTATTATTCTCTCCACATTTATGTGTCTGTGTTATTCTGTTATGTAGGATGCACTCTTATAAAGTCCCACATGGTAGCAGAACAATACCGATTCTCAGGCCTTAAGTCAAACATTTGTATGGGTCAAGTTTGAAAAAATTGAAGGGTACAAGGAGAGGGAAAGAAGTGAAATAAAAGAAGGCAAGTCAACATCTAATTTAGATATTTTTTTTGAGTACCAACTTCAGAAAATGTTTTGAATTTTTATAAAGTGATTTGAAGAAATGGAGTATGCTACATTGGAAAAGATGTAAGAGAAAAACAAACTTCCATGAATCTGTATGAACCAGTAGAGGTGGAAGATTGAAATGCTCTAGATGGAGATCACAAAGACACGGATAGATGCAAGCAAAAAATGTAACCTATACTTGATGAGGTGGGAATCATTGGCATGAGAGACATGGATTTGAAATGCCAAAATTTCATGAGTTTGAAGCCATAAAAATAGAAAAACATGCGTCGGAGATTGAGGTGAAAATGCCCAAAACAAGGGCCCTGTTGCCTCAAAACCTAGCAGGTCTTGTAAGGGGTAACCGACAAGGAAAAAACTAGACTAAGGGACAAGAATGAGGTGTGGCTCACTGTCACCACAACCACTACCTCCTGCTCTTTGTGGACTTTCACCACTAGGAGGCTTCCCGTTATATAGGTCGCTAGAGATATATCAAAGTTCAGGGATCAAGGTGACAAGAGAGGCTTATAGAGGACAACTCTTCTTAAGGACAAACCTCAATAAGTTAGGACAAGAAATTCACATCCTCTAATAAGACTTATTTAGGGCACAAATGATCTAGGGTTTGAGGAATAGTAAGCCAAATGGATCAACCTAGAATCAAAAGGGCAAGAAAAGGTTTTCTAACAATGAATATTAGCAATCAAATGGAACAAGAAACCTTCAACAAGCCCCCAAGTTGAAGCCTAGGGAAAACTAGGGTTTCCTAGGGGAAGATAATTCAGCCTTAGAATGGATAGATTGGCCACTAAAGGGAGTTGATTTTGAAGCAACCAATACTCCTTCAAATGTTGAATCCTTCCACAAGGCCTAATTCCCACTCTAGGTCAACTCGTGCCCTAGCCCTAGCTAGCTGCTTGACCTTAAGAGTGCCTACAAAGAGATAAAGAGAGGGAAAATGAGTTTTTAGGGTAAGATTTGTGTGCGATCATTGTTGTCACCTGAAGTGTACACTTGAGGCGACAACGATCAGAGTAGGCGCTGCCACTCTGATTCCTACTCACTCCGTTTAATCTATCTCCTAAAAGAAGGCTAAGGAGTGTAGTCCCTAAAGGTGAAAGGATGAGGAACTTGTTGAAAATCAACAAGTTTAGGAGATACAAATGAATATCGTAGCAACTTGATTTAGATTATATGGCAAGTAAGATTAATAAGCACAAACAATTGGATTATTTGAGATATATCAATGATAGACCAGTGCCTTAGAATTGAAAAATAATTGCACAACAAAGATCAATATGTCAAGTTACCAGATAGACAAATGTTGCAAGGATGATATGCAAGATCTATCCTAGATGAAATGCAAGATATGATCTAAATGTGAAATGCAAGATCTTGGTTATTTTTAAGTTAAATGGCTATTCTAGGTGAAGCGTTCTCCTTAATTATTTTGAAGCTAGTCACAAACATTGTAGAGAGAAGTGTTGGGGAAGGAGGCCACACTTTCATTAACGACATCTCCCTAGTACCTCTAACCGCCCAAGTGCCTCCGTTCCTACAAGGGATTATCCACAAGAGAACTGCAAGGTCACCTGTGTTAACCGTGAATGAGGGTCTAACTTCTCAAATTGGATGAATAAAGTGGTCCTAAGTTTCTATCAACCAAGCTTATGCTTGGAGGTAAATTTTAATTATGCAATTCTAATCTAGGATGAGATTGCAAGATATGAGCTAGTTAGAAATGCTTCAATGAGATTGAGGAAATTGTTCCAATGACAACAAGATAAGATCACTTATAACCAGTGTGTCAAATATCACTTTATCAATCAAGATTACACAAACCAATTAGAGAACCACTTTAATGTTACTTAATGAAACAAAAGCAATGTCTCTTAATCACCTTATATGTGCTTATTCAAATTTCTATTTTACATATTAGATTAGCAAATTAGAGCAAGAGAGGTCTTTCAAAATTATACAAGCACAACCATAAGTAATCTAGATGAGATTGCTAACAGTGGCACTAGACAATTAAGATGCAACACAAATCTCAAACTAGGCAATGAAATATGCAAGAGGAAACACTTATGCAATGCAATGCAACTAGAGGTTAACAACACACAATGAGATGCAAGAAAAGAGATGAGAGAGAGTTAGCAACACAAACAAGGCTACACTTATGCAATGCAATGCAACTAGAGGTTAACAACACACAATGAGATGTAAGAAAAGAGATGAGAGAGAGTTAGCAACACAAACAAGGCTATCTGAAAAGACAAGAGAGAAGAGCCAATAACAATGCCAATATCCTCAATGCCAATAGATATATGAGAAATTACTTCGAAAATGCTCTAAACCCTCAATGTACCAATGCCAATGAAAGATGAACAACTACTATGCTAGATTAAACCACTGTAAGTTTAAATCAATCAACTGTAGCTTGAGATCAAACCTCTGCAATACAGATATCAGTCCTCTAACAATAAGATTAGTCACCCAAAGATGCATGAAATGATCACCAAAACACTTGCAATTGTTATGTGAATGCTATGAGTTAATTTAGGGGTGTTTTAGGCTTATTAGTAGGTGTCAATCTTGATGATTAAGGTCTACAACAAGGTTTACTTCAGATCTGATTGTGTTGAAATGTGTAACTAGGTTCGGTCTTCATAATGTTGAATGTAATCATGATTTTATGTATTTGATGTAAAGAGAGAAAGAAAATTATTATTATTATTTTGAAGCATGGGTTTCATGCTCTAGTCAATTCTATTTATAGGTCAAGCACCCATTGTGTGCTTCTAGGTTTTGTCACTAGTAAAGAAGTCAAGAAATTCATTGTCATATATAAAGACACTATTAGGGCATATTGTATCATGTCAAAGAGAATTTTTGTAAGTCATAAAGTGTCATAAAGACCCTCCAAGACAAGTCAAAGTAACCTTCAACAAGTCGGCCTACAAAGCAGTGAAGTCAACCTACACAGTGACAAGTCAGCCTCAATAGGGCTACACAAAGACGCCTATATATAGGAGCTCGACCTCATATTGAAGAAGCATCCAGTCAAGTTCATTTACCAAGAGAAGAAGATCTAGAACTAGCGAAGAAGAAGAGAGAAAAGAAGGAAGAAGAAACCAAAATTTAATGGCTGTTTTTGGGCAGAATCTCTCACATGTGCGAAAGAACTAGGGCATAATTTTGTTGCAGAAAAGCCCAATTACAACCAGTACAAGGAGCTGAATCTAGTGTTATAAAGAGTCAAGATTGCAGGCCGAAGTGCCAAGGGAGAAAAAGGTTGACCAAGTGAAGGAGAAAGGAGGCTAGAATCACCATTATTTTCTCACACGTGCCAACTAGGGTTTTTGTAGTGGAAGCCGAAAATTGCAATCTAGAAGCAGCAAGCCGAAATTATGTAGAAAGGTCGAAATCTGAAACATTGGAGCACGTTTGACTAGCGTTGGCTTTATGGAAGAGAATTTGATCAAGGAAGAGGTTTGACTTGTCTTGGAGGGGTCTTGGTCTTGGGTCATAGATCTTGGAATTCGTCATCTGAACATTCTATAAGAAGAGAAGAATTCTTGTGGCTTTTCCTCTCAAGAGGAGAGGTTTTGGCCCTAGCTAGAAGCCTGCATTTTGTGTCCTCTTGTCTCATTGATCTTCATTGTTTGGTAGATGTTTGATGATAAAGAACACTATAATAATCAAGATAAGAAGAAGTTGAAAAACAAGTACAACAAGTTAAGTAAAAGAACATCACAAGCAATTATCAAAGTAAGAGAAATCACCTAATCTAGTTGCCCCAAGATTTCTCGACATGGTATCAGAGCTAAGGTGACAGGAAGAAGAAGAAGAGGCAGCTTGAAGATCGCTCCAAATTGAAGAAGGATACACATGTTGAGAAATCAAAGGAGGTGGCAGTTAATCGGTTTCTCTTATTATGACATTATCTTGTGATGTTTTCGTTATTACTATGTGTTCTTTTGATTTATCTTTTCTTATCATCAAGACTAATGCCAAACAACAAATAGAAGAGGACAAAAGATGTAGGCACGTTGCCAGGGAAAAACCCCACTATTTGAGGAAAACCTAGTCAAAATTCTTCCTTAAGTAGATTTAAAATGAAACAACCAAGACCGTAGACTCAAGACTACCTCCATCAAGTCACTTGTCAATACAGTCAACCTTCTTCCCACTTGTATCTTTGAAGAGATTATCTCTACAACCAATCCGAGCTTTCTTCATTCACAGTGGTAGCACTGAGGTCTTCTAACTGTGGTAGTATGATTGTAATAACACCGAGTTGAGGTCACTTGGAGAGCACCGAACTTGATCACTATGAGAGCACTCAATCTCCGCAATTAATCCAAACTGTGGTGACATTGAACCTGTGAGAGCACTGAGGTTTATCTTCTATTATAATACTGAAGTTAAGATCATCTTTGTACCATTATCCAAGATCATTGAACCCTTATCCAAGTTCCTTTACTGAAATACTAGTCCCTGCAATCAACATACGAACTTGTCTTAGCAATTGGCCTGAGATTATGAGGTGGTGAAATGCGAAGACCCTAGCCTTATATATATAGTGATTCGTCCATAGAAATGAGCCGACATGTGCTTCTTGAAGAGGTGTGTCACTTGTTTTAGGCCGACATGAGCGTATGGAGGAAACCGACTTGAAGATTAATTTGTTTGAGGCCGACTTGAAGAAGCTAACTTGATGAAGGCTTGATGAAGAGGTTGACTTGATGGAGGAGTCTTTTTTTTTTTTTGGTATATAGTGGAATCGGCAACTGGAGCTGCCTTGCGACTCGCGTTACACGGGGTCGAACCTGGCAGGCTACCACTATAACCACTGGGAACTGTGCCCGCCCCTCTCCACAGCGTCGGGTTAGTCCGGGGGATTCGAACTCATGACATCCAGTACGGAGCCCGCTTTACAAACGAACTTCACCGCATTTCAATTACTCTTTTGACCAAACCTATTTACATGATTCAAAAGCCCAGGATGGATCAATTTAAATTTGTAATGACTCTATAAACTTAAAATAAATCCTAGAAGTCCACAATGGGGACTTTGACCTAAATGATATGACCCAAGCATGAAACCTATGATTTAATAATTCATTTAATAATAAAAAATTCTTTTTGACAAATATATTAATAATGAAGACCGAACCTAGTTACATTCTTCAACACTCCCTCTTAACTAGGGAGGTATTCATTTTTACATATAATCAAAGAGGTACATGGAATATCTCACTTTATCTATGAAGAAGTTTAGGCACCGCAATGCCATGGACTAGATTCCTGACTAGGGTAATCTATACCTTTGGTTCCGACTAGGGAAATCTATCCCTTTGGTCTCTCAACAGTTTAGGCACCGCAATGCCACAGACTAGATTCCTGACCAGGGCAATCTATTTGAGTGGGACTAAGATGGAATTAAGCTTTTAGCCTCTATAGGTACTGTCAGGCTTACTTACAACCATCAACCCATGGAACTAGGTGCACATCCACCTGATGCCACCCTCCGTACCAGACATCAAAAGAAAGTGCCAGCCTGATGTCCTTCCAGGCAATGCTTCACTCACAAAGCCTCAAAAACAAATATCTCCCGATCAAACTAATCGGTAACCATTATTCTTATCAAACTTTCGAGAGATTCATCAAAACCCCAATCAATAATATACTTTCACATGTTCATAAACAAACACAAACCTCCGGGGTCTATCGAGCAACTTTATGTTGCTTCTCAACACAGTAGGACTATCAAACGAATCTTTGACGTAAGATTCCTCATTCATACACTTTCTTTCCTACTTCACATGCAACAACAAAGAATTCTCCAATTTCTTCTTTCAAGGTAACCATCATGATTATGATTCTTACTCATGGCCTTCACTAAGTTGGTCTAGTGCATGACACATGAAGTAGAGAACCATAATCATCACTTCTTCTTTTATATAGGCACCCTTTTAATCTAGGGAGATCAACTTCTACCTTAGGTGTTGGAGAATCTTTCGTGGCTTCCATCCTTCTCATCATGCTTAACATATCGTCTTCTCTTTCAAACATCTTTACCAACTTGAATATGATGTACCTGCACAACAAGTACAACCATATCTGGAGATGTTTCTTGATAAAACTTGTAGGAATTCCTTGAAGTGTAAGCCATGGTCTTCTATACCTATAATACATACTTTCAAGAAAAACATGTAATACCATGAACATGATTTAATTTCTCAAGTTAGATCTCCTTCATAACCATGGAGGATGGGATCCTATTAAAGTTGCTCCTTCTTTTTATCAATAACTTCTACTTGACATCCTAGATTACTTGTAAACCCTAGAAGATAAGGATGCATGTTGTCTAGGTATTACAATCTTTACTCTAGACTAGCTATAAGCAAGAATTATTAGATATATTGCAAATCTAGAAATTCATGAACATACATACCTTCTAGTTACATACCTATGATTTGGTAACTTATTGGACTTGTTGGTGCATCTTGAAAATACTTAAATTTCTTCAAACTTCAGATTCTTATGTGGAGATGGCCTTGTCCTTGGTCACGGCTAATAGTATTGAGTTCCTTTCCTTCAACTGAACTTGTAGTACTACTGCTTTGACCTTATCTTCATCATTTAGTGTTCCAACATATCCTTAAGCCTGAATTAGACTGTGATAGGTACCATCAATGTGATGGGCACCGAGACTATGATAGACATCACTGTAGTTTTTACCATGAATTATTCACTGTAATAGGCATCATTGTAACAACATTGAACTGAAGTTAGTTTACTGTTGGTTTTTCTCCATGAGATCATATCACTGTAATAGTGCCAAGTCGGATTTTCACTGTGGAGGCATCGAGACTTCATCATGGGTACTGAAATGAGGTCACTGTGATACCGAACTGAAGTCACTATAATAACATCTTTCTTTTGAGAAAGCATCGAAACCTTGATTGTGAGATGTCACTGAGATTGAGGGAGAGCACCGAGACTATGAGAAAGTGATACAAAGATACCACCGAGACCTTCCCTCTGTTGATGTTTGTAGTATCCGGAAGTGTTCCAAGTCTCAAACCTTGCAAGGAGGCTTGGACAACAACATTCCAAAGGACTCAAAAATTGTTTGTGGAAATTCCACTCGATTCATGAATTATTAAAATAATTAATTATTTTAATGAAGACCTTAAATCTAAACTTAGGGAAATGAAATAATTAAAGGGTATTAATAAGTTAGAGTGTGAATCTTCTAGAAAACAAGGATCAAATCAAGTTTTAATCTTAGCCATTGATTAAACTTCTAATCTGGGCTGTTTGTTCTCCAACGAGAAGATTATAAAAAAAGGCCTGAGGGTCATTTGGAAAACAAGCCGAGCATACACTTAGTACCCGAAGGAGATCAATTCTAAAGTAAGAGAATTCGATTTCAGTGGGAGAGTTGCAGGGCGAAGGGTTTGCAGAAGTAGAAGGAGGAGGGAGTCGGAAGTGATCGAGATCAGGGACAGAGGGAAGCAGTGGACCACTAGAGGCAGCTTTAGGCTGCAGCGCAGAGAACCCATGTAGACTTGCGTAGTCCAGCGTTGGGACTGCACAGAGAATCACGTAGACAGGCACAGGAGCCAGCAGAGGCTGATCAGGGTGTCGGAGAATTGTCCGAGAGAGCCGGGAATTCTGTCTCAGGTATTTCAGATTTTATTTGCCAATATATTTCCTTGTAAAGATATCATTTGCTGAAGAATTAATAAAACCCTCATTTGCTGCACTAGTTTTCCCGCATTGGGTTTTTCCGGGGACAATTGTCCAAAAATAACTGTGTACATGTGATTGATTCTTGTGCTTATGTCCTTTACTATTCATTTCTCTACATATGTATTTGTGAATGTTGCAGTAGTATTTATTTCGATATTTGCTAGAAGATTTTTGAAAAATAACTTATTGAAATAATAAGTAGGAGGAATAAATCTATCATTGCAACTGTATAGTTTTCAGATTGAAAATTTCACATGGTATCAGAGCCAGAGATGAGCAACAGGAAGGGAGAATCTACTAGTGAACGAAAGTCTACTGTTGCAGCAGCAATGTAGAAGGGTTCACGCAGTTCTCAAGGAGGGGAAAGAAGCATGAAAGAATAGATGGATCACGATGTCTCTGTTTTGGCATCCAGACTTGAGGAAGAATTTGCTTGCGTATCAAGCACTGCTTCCTTTGATGTCTGGTATATTGACAGTGGAGCCTCTGCTCACATGACTAGAGTACGGGATTGTTTTTCCGACTACCAAGAATAGCAGATGAATTTCAAAATAACCATGGGTAATAACGCAAAATGCACTCATGTTGGGAGAGGTATCGTAGTTTTTCAGACCGAGGCTGGAAATAGGATCCGGGCCACTAATGTACTGCATGTGCCTGGGTTTTGGATCAACTTGCTCTTAGTGTCTCAGCTTCAAAACTGAGGTTATGACGTCTACTTTATTGGAAATAGAGTCTATGTCAAACACCCTATTTGGAAGAAGAAGGCACAGATCGAGGTAAGAAGCAACAAACTTTACAAGTTGCAGCTCCAGTCTCCACTGGCACTGGTCGACAACGCAGATGAAACGGACCTGAATGAGCTATGGCACAGAAGAATGGGGCATTTGCATCATGGGGCGTTGAGAATTCTCCAGAAGAATGTCACAGGTGTTCCAGAGCTGAGCACTAAACAAGATAATGTCTGCAAGGGGTGCGTATTGGGAAAATATGCTAAGGTAGCATATTAGAGAAGCAACAATAGGGCCAAGTGTGTATTGGACTTCGCTCAGACATCTGTGAATCGATGTCCACTAGAGCTCTTAGTGGTGCCGAGTACTTCGTCACCTTCATTGATGACCATTTCAGGAAAACCTAGATCTACTTTTTGAAGACCAAGGATGAAGTCTTCAGTCGATTTAAAGAGTTTAAGGCTCTGGTTGAAAATCTGACAGGGAAGCGGATCAAGGTATTGTGATAAGACAATGGTGGTGAATACATAGATAAGGAATTCGCTGGATTTTGCGCAAGGGAAGGCATCAAAAGAGAGTGGACAACTCCATACAATTTGGAGCAGAATGGTGTGGCAGAAAGGAAAAACAGGACTATTGTCGAAGCAACAAGGGCGATGTTGTATTACCAAGACGTGCCCAAATTCCCGTGGGCTGAAGCGTGTAATACAACTGTCTACATTCAGAACAGGACTACTCATGCTGCACTGGGAAAGATCACGTCGGAATGTGTCTTCACTGGCAGTAAGCCTGAAGTGAGTCACTTTAGGATCTTCGGCAGTACAACTTATTGTCATGTGTCTAGTGAGAAGAGGAAGAAGTTGGAGATGATTGCAGAAAAAGGGTATCTGGTAGGATACAACGAGAATGCAAAGGCATATCGCACCTACATTCTTGAGAGTAGGAAAGTTGTGGTGCGGAGGGATGTAAAGTTCATGGAGGAGAAGGCCTTCAGAAGATCCCGCGAGTTGCTTTCTGCTACGCAGTCTGAGGAGGAGCCTCTGGTACAACCCCAACAACTAGCAGCAGAAAATTTAGTTGCCTCTCCAAGGCATAGGGATCCAAGGGACGTGTCTCCCGAGGATTTGCAAGAGGGAGAGCCGGTAAATCCACCCACTACCAGTGGAAGAACGAGTAGGGAACTTCTACAGATTCTGAAGGATGCAAAGGAATTTGTCAGAATCCCCCGAAATGAGAAGAGACAACGTAAGCAGCCTGAGATGTATCAAGCCTTGGTTGCTCAAGTCGAAGAACCTTCCAGTTTTCAAGAAGCAGCTCAGCACCAGGTGTGGGTTGATGCAATGGTGGAAGAGTACAGTTCCATCATGACGAATGATGTTTGGGAAGTGGTCCCCATACCTCAGGAGAGATCAGTTGTAGGATCCAGGTGGATCTACAAAATCAAGTATGCTGCAGATGGCAGCATCGAGAAATTTAAAGGTAGGTTTGTGGCTAATGGGTATGCTCAGAAGGAAGGGATTGACTATGAAGAAACCTTCGCCCCAGTAGCCAGATACACCTCTATCAGATCCGTGATATCCCTTGCTGCGCAGATGGGATGGGAAATTCACCAGATGGACGTCAAGATGACATTCTTGAATGGAGTGATAGAGGAAGAGGTGTATATAGAACAACCAGAGGGCTTCGAGACACATGATCAGAAGACTCATGTGTGCAGATTGAAGAAAGCGTTATATGGACTGAAGCAAGCTCCTAGAGCTTGGTATGGTCGAATTGACAGCTACTTGCAGAAGATGGGATTTGCCAAGAGTGACGCAGATCCCAATCTCTACTATCTGAGAGTAGGGAGTGAGCCATTGATACTAGTTTTGTATGTAGATGATCTATTTTTGACAGGATCATCAGGGCTCATCACAGACTGCAAGAAGAATTTGGCTGAGGAATTTGACATGAAGGATCTAGGACAAATGCACTATTTTTTGGGGTTGGAGGTTTGGTAGCAGAATGAGGAGATCTTTCTTGGTCAAGGGAGATACACTACAGAGATTCTGAAGAGATTTCAGATGGAGGATTGTAGACCCATGACAACTCCAATGATCACCAACTAGAAGAAAATCGACATGTCCGAAGATGATGAGGTTGATCCTACGTTATATTGGTAGCTCATCAAATCGTTGATGTATCTGGTAAATACAAGGCCAGACATCTGTTATGCTATAAATACCCTTAGTCAGTTCATGGTAGACCCTAAGAGGGCTCATTGGGCAGCAACCAAACATGTTCTCAGGTACCTTCAACGAATAGTCGAGGTTGGATTGAAGTACACCCATAGCAATGTTGTCAGGTTGAGTGGTTTCACCGACGCAGATTGGGCTGGAATTTCAGTAGATTAGAAGAGTACCAGTGGGTACTGTTTCATTCTGGGATCAAGAATGACTTCCTGGTGCAATAGGAAACAGAAGTCTGTAGCACTGAGCTCAGCAGAAGCAGAGTATATGGCAACCAACACAACTTCGTGTGAGGCCATATGGCTTCGAAAACTGTTAGTGAATCTACTCAAGGAGAAAATGGAAGCGACCAGTATCTTATGCGATAATCAGAGTTGCATCAAGATCTCTGAAAATCTCGTGTTTCATGATCGGCCGAAACATATTGAAATCAGGTGTCACTTCATCAGGGACTGTGTACAAAGTGGTGCTGTTCAGTTGCATTACACTCCAATAGGAGAACAGGTGGCAAACATCCTCATAAAAGCTCTAGGGAAGACTAAGCTTGTCTACTTCAGAGAGAAGATGGGGATGATGAAGAATCCCTTCCAGTAGCAGGAATGGATAGGATTTGTATTCAGAGGGAGCAGTTGTACAGATGCAGTAGTGACAGTGGCAGTGTCAAAGGCAGTAGTATAGAGGACAACAATGCAACAGATGAGGGACAATGTCCAGAGATCAGCAGCGCAGAGGGTGTTTCAAAAGCTGAGCAGCATGCAGCAAGCATATTGTTGGAACACCTTCCTCGCTACGAGGGATTGTTGGTTTTTGTAGCATTCATAAGTGTTCCAAGTCTCAAACTTTGCAGGGAGGCTTGGACAACAACATTCCAAAGAACCTAGAAATCGTTTGTGGAAATTCCACTCGGTTCATGACTTATTAAAATAATCAATTATTTTAATGAAGACCCTAAGTCTAAACTTAGGGAAATGAAATAATTAAAGGATATTAATAAGTCAGAGTGTGAATCTTCTAGAAAACAAGGATGAAGTCAAGTTTTAATCATAGCCATTGATTAAACTTCTAATATGGGTCGTTGGTTCTCTAACGAGAAGATTATAAAAGAAGGCTTGAGGGTCATTTGGAAAACAAGTCGGGCATACACTCAGTACACAAAGGAGATTGATTCTGAAGTAAGAGAATTCGATTTCAGTGGGAGAGTTGCAGGGCAAAGGGTTTGTAGAAGCAGAAGGAGGAGGGATTCAAAAGTGATCGAGATCATGGATAGAGGGAAGCAGTGGGCCACTGGAGGCAACTTTAGGCTGCAGCGCAGAGAACTCCGCAGTCCCTACGCAGACTTACGTAGTCCAGCACTGGGACTGCGTAGAGAATCACGCAGACAAGCACAGGAGCCAGCAGAGGCTGATCAGGGTGTTAGAGAATTTCCCGAGAGAGCCGGGAATTCTGTCTCAGGTGTTTCAAATTTTATCTGCCAGTATATTTCCTTGTAAAGATATCATTTGCTAAAGAATTAATAAAACCCTCATCTGCTCCACTGGTTTTCCCGCATTGGGTTTTTCGGGGACAATTGTCCAAAAATAACTGTGTACCTGTGATTGATTCTTGTGCTTATGTCCTTTACTGTTCATTTCTCTGCATATGTATTTGTGAATGTTGCAGTAGTATTTATTTCGATATTTGCTAGAAGGTTTATGAAAAATAACTTATTGAAATAATAAGTAGGAGGAATAAATATATCATTGCAACTGTATAATTTTCAGATTGAAAATTTCACACCCTTTGAGATTATCCGAGATTTTCTTCACTGTAATCATCTCTATGATCCATATGAACTCTTGTTACTATGATTATTTCTGAGATCTGTTCGAACTCTAGTCACTGTAGTCATCCTTGTGATATATCCGAACTCCTGAAACTGTGGTATATGAACTTATCTTCTGAAATTTCTGCGAGCTATATCTCAGAGATCATCAAACTTATGTGGTAGTATCTAGACCTTCTCCATGTCATATCATCGAGACCTTATCCCTAAGATTGATATCCAAACTGCGATTTCTGAATTGTGATATGATCTGAATTTCTCTTTCACTTAGTTTAAATGTGAGATCCTCATGCTTCTTCAAGGTATTTTTAAGAATGAACTAGTTTACTGAAATCTTTGTTTTACTAGCCCTGAAGTGTTCATCTGACATGTTCTACAAGAGCCTTTCACTGAGGATATTTCAAATATGTATAAATGGTTTTTCAAACTACCTTTTGACCATGACCTTAGCTCTAATTCCATGTTGAGAAATGAAAGGAGGTGGCAGTTAATCGATTTATCTTATTATGACATTATCTTGTGATGTTTTCGTTATTATTATGTGTTCTTTCGATTTATATTTTTTTATCATCAAGACTAATTCCAAACAACAATTATAAGAGGACACAAGATGTAGGCACGTTGCCAGGGAAAAACCCCACTCTTTGGGGAAAACCCAATCAAAATTCTTCCTTCAGTAGATTCAAGATTATATGACCAAGACCGTAGACTCAAGACTACCTCCATCAAGTCACCTTTTCATGACAGTCAACCTTCTTCCCACTTGTATCTTTGAAGAGATCATCTCTGCAACCAATCCGAGCTTCTTCATTCACTGTGGTAGCACTAAGGTCGTCTAACTGTGGTAGCATCATTGTAATAACACCGAGTTGAGGTCACTTGGAGAGTACCGAACTTGATCATTCTGAGAGCACGGAATATTCATCCACTGTAATAGCACTGAATCTCTACAATTAATTTGAACGGTGGTGACATCGAACTTGTGAGAGCACTGAGGTTTATCTTCTGTGACAATACTGAAGTTAAGATCATCTCTGTACCCTTATCCGAGATCTCTGTACCCTTATCTGAGTTCCTTTACTGAAATACTAGTCCCTGCAATCAACATACGAACTTGTCTCTGCAATTGGCCCGAGATTCTGAGGTGGTGAAATGTGAAGACCCGAGCCTTGTATATATAGTGATTCGTCCATAGAAATGAGCCGACATGTGTTTCTTGAAGAGGTGTGTCACTTGTTTTAGGCCGACATGAGCATATGGAGGAAATCGACTTGAAGATTAATTTGTTTGAGGCCGACTTGAAGAAGCTGACTTGATGAAGGCTTGATGAAGAGGTTGACTTGATGGAAGAGTCTTTTGACCAAACCTATTTACATGATTCAAAAGCCTAGGATGGGTCAATTTAAATCTGTAATGAATCTATAAACTCAGAATAAATCCTAGAAGTCTACAATGGGGACTTTGACCTAAATAATATGACCCAAGCATGAAACCCATGCTTTAATAAGCCATTTAATAATAATAAATTCTTTTTGACAAATATATTAATAATGAAGACCAAACCTAGTTACATTCTTCAACAACACAAGGGCCGAGCACAAGAAGATCATCAAGGACGACTAAAAAACATCAAGGACATCAAATCATCAAGGATTACATCAAGGAGGGCTATCCATCACATCCCAAGGATCACATCATCACAACTTGTGGAAGAAGAAGAAAGGCGTCAAAGACCTACCTCCATTCAAAGAAGGACTCTACATTTGAAGCATCTTGGAAAGCCTCTACATTCTACATTCTACATCCAAAGGAACCAAGAAGAAGCATTGCAATCATCATCAAAGAAATCAAGGTGATCTCCCTCTGATTCAAGAAAGGATCACATTTCAGGCATACTTGAAGAAAGACATCTCTCAACATCTAGTAGAAGACATCTTTATCACGAAGGAATCTTCAAGTGTCAACATCATCAAGTTAAATATATCATCATCAAAGGAGGTATCTTCACTTGACAAGTAAGTATTCTACATTTTTATGTCTCAATCTACAATCCAAATGCTTCATTTTGCAAGGAGAACAATAAATTGGTTGGGACCTCGAACTACTTGCATGGAAGAAGAGAATTGATTTAATTCTCATGGAGAATGTGTTGAAGAATGTAACTAGGTTCGGTCTTCATTATTATTATATTTGTCAAAAAGAGTTTATTATTATTAAATGACTTATTAAAGCTTAGGTTTCATGCTTGGGTCATATTTACATTAAGGTCCCCATTATCGACTTCTAGGTTAGTCATTACAGATTTAAATTGATCCAATCTGGGCTTTTAAATCATGTAATATAGGTTGTTTATTATTTGGTCAAAAGGCTCCTCCATCAAGTCATCTTCTTCAAGGTCACCATCCTCGGTCTCTTCAACAATTCTTCTTCAAAAACAACCTTCAAGTCGGCCTCTCTCAAATGATACATGTTGGCCTCAAATAAACATACTCATGTCGACCTATATGGAGACACGACTCTTCACTCAATCAAGTCGGCTCATTTACTGTGGCAAACTATTATATATACCCAACTAAGGTTTCACATTATAACACAAAATTTCGGATCACTCTGAAGTTCAGATCATAGTTAAGAGATACAATTTGGATCTTTCTCAGATGGTCTCAGTGCAGTCATAATCTTGGTGGAATTACAATGATAAAGATGTGGTGCAATCACATGAAAAGGATGCCATGACAATTCAGAACTATCACAGTAAGAAGGAACTCACAGGGTTGATGCTATCACAGAAAGAAGGGTCTCACAGGTTCGATGCTATCTATGTTTCAATGATACCATAGAAAGAAGCTTGGAAGAACTCGGTGCTATCTCAGTCATGATGCCTCGATGCTATGAACTCAGTGCTACTACAATCAAGGTAATGAGGATGAAGTTTCGGTGCAAGCAAAGGAGATCTCGGTGTCATGATAGTAAGGAGATCTCAGTGCCAACACAGCGAAGGGATGACTTGGTGGAGAGAGTCTCTACTTAGGGTCTTGGTCGTCTCATCTTTAATATACTGAAGGAAGAATTTTGACTGGGTTTTCCCCTAAGAGGGGTTTTGCCTTGGCAGCGTGCCTACATCTTTTGTCCTCTTCTATTTGTTGTTTGGAATTAGTCTTGATGATAAGAAAAGATAAAATGAAGGAACACATAATAATAACAAGAAACATCACAAGATAATGTCATGATAAGAGAAATTGATTAACTGCCATTTCTCTAACATGGTATCAGAGCTATGGTCATGATCAATGAAAGTTTGAAGAAGGGAAATTCTGGGCTAATGGAACTAGGATTACATTGAGCATATTAAAGACACCTAGAAGGAGGAGGTTCGAATGTCTCAATGAAAACAAGTTCGGTATAAATATCATCAATAAATTTGAGTATAACAACAATATATTTTAGTAGGAGACAATTTGAATCATTTCAAGATAGATTCATAGAACTTCAGTAAAGGAAGGCTACAAGATGTAATTCTAAGATCCTCGCATTCCACTAATCAGAGAAGCTCACACATCCCTCTGAAATAGGATCACACTATAGATCGGATATTACAGTGCTCAGGTTCGGAGATCATACCAAGTCGTTCAATGGTATTACAGTGGAAAAGACTTCGGTGATGGAGCTTTACCACAATACCACAATTTTAATGTTTCGGTGTTACCACAAGGTCTCAATGATATAACATGGAGAAAGTCTCGATACCTCCACAGGAGTTCACAATAATTGCAGGAGTAGAATCAATTCGAAAATTACAGTGATATGGATAGGTGTCATCACAACAAGTTTTGGCTATTACAGAAATGAACCCACAATACAATGACCACAGACTTTCGGTGATATACCTTAGTGCAAAGGATTCGATGTTACAGTCAAGGCACTCGGTGTCATGCCACCACTATCACAATGTCAACACAAAATCATAGTCTCGGTGCTTCCATAGTACAATGAGCTCAATTCGGGGTTCTTACAATGATGAAATTGTGTGACCAAGCTATCAAGCATACTCCTAAAACTATGTCATCACTAAAGGAATCTGAAGTCTGTCCTATGAAGTTGACAGTGCAAGGAACCAACTAGAAGAAAGGGCTTCTTAAAGATCTGAAGTACATGGAATCAAGTAAGTATTACTACAAGTCCAACAAGCTTTCAAATCAAAGGTATGTAACTACAAGGTATGTATGTTCATGAATTTCTAGATTTGCAATATATCTAATAACTCTGATTATAGCTAGTTTAGGATAAAATTTGTGTTCCTTATTTAGCATACATGTTAGAACCTTAATCTCTATCCTCTAGGATTTACAAATAATCTAGGATGTCAAATAAATGTCCTATTGTCAATTAATTGATCTTAGACATCATAGGATTCCATCCTCCATGGTTGCATAAAAGATCTAACTTGAGAAAACTAAATTATTCTCTTGGTATCATGGTTTTGCTTGAAAGTATGTATTACAGGTATAGAAGACCATGACTTACACTTCTAGGAAATGACTTGCTAAATGCTCAAGGAGTATGAAGGAAGGCATCACAAAGCTTTGAAGTTAAAAAGGTTTGTCTAAAAACAAAGATATGTCTTAAATTACAAATCTTTGTTATTCTCCTTGACAAATCCAATCTACACTACTAACTTTTGTTGTGTTCAACTCTCTTGAATCTTAAAAGGTTCTTGTTTGGGGTGATTCATCATCTGATGAATCTACCTACCTTATACATCTCTAATTGTCTGCATAAAAGGAACCCTAAAAGGTTCTATGGAAAAACCCTAACCTAAGGGTATGTTGATAATGTGTGAAACCGTAAACCTAGTTAGGGATATTAGTGAAGAAATTGCTATTCTGGTTAATATATTGATAATGTCATGTTTGGGATTTTGATATGATCACGGAAGCTCTAACTTATTAGGGTTGCAATGATGCTGTTCGAAATCACAAATCTTTGAAGTTTTGGTATAATAAGGGTTTGCTTTGATATGAACCGAAACCCTAGGTTTTGGTTAGGTCTACAAGCAAGATTCTTGTTATGTAAAGTCCTAGGAATGAAACCTTAGGTATATGTTCATTGGATTGAATCCCTAGCTTAGTCTAGGTCAGTATATGTCTAATGTATTAATATTGTCTAACATATGATATGCTTATGCATGATGGTAATCTCCTAGATATGTGTGTTGACCAAATTTCTAATGGTCATAAGTCCTAGGGTTTGGAAACAATCTCTAGTCAAAGTTTGAAATTCTAGGGTAATGATTGAAAAATATAGGGTTTTACATATAAGCCCTAGTAATGATTAAAATTCTCTAATATGTTTTCATCTGAATCTATATAATGTTTGCTGAGAATTTATAGATGGAAAATCTAGGGTTTACATCAAACCCTAGTAGAAGCTATTCATGCCGTGTTTTCTTTAATTGAGTGAAATCTAGTGTTTACATAAAACCCTCGTGGATAGACTATCATATGGCTTCCGAAAGTTATTAGTTACCTTTATTTTTCTTTTGACTTGTTTCTAGAGATCGCTATATGACATAACTAATCTTCTATCATCTTGATTGAATTGCTGATGTGATTTAGGGTTTGTATCAAACCTAGGCTAGAAGTTGAAGTATTGAAGTATAGTCTCTTGTTGATTATGTAAAGTCTAAATGCTTCCACCACTGTAAAATTTCATTATGACTAACTTCATACTTCTATAAAATTTGGTTGTACTTGCTATCTAAGTTGTGCAGGTACATCATATTCAAGTTGGTAAAGAAGTCCGTAAGAGAAGTTAATATGATCAGCATGACGAGAAGGATGGAAGCCATGAAAGATTCTCCAACACCGAAGGAAGAAGTTAATCTCCCTACATTAAGAGGGAGCCTGGATAGAAGAACTCTCCCTGGTTAAGAGGGAGGGCATAACATAATTTTTGATTGGAGAATACATTCTGGAAGATATGTTGCTACATGTGAATTAGGAAAAGGAATCTTCTCTCAAATATTCAACTGATAGTCCTACTGAGATTAGTTGAAGAGCAACATCGAAACCCTGAAGGTTTGCTTTGATCATATATTTGAAAGTGTATTGCTAATTGGAGTTTGTGCTTGTACAGGTGAATCTCTCAAAGGATTTGATAGCATGCTGGTTATCGACTAGTTTGATTGGGAGAGATCTGTTGTACTTGATTTACTGGATCAAGGAGTGTTGAGGCTTTGTGAGTGAAGCATTGCCTGGAGAGACATCGAGCCGACACTTTGTTTTGATGGCTGGTAGGGAGGGTGGCATTGGGTGGATGTGCACCTAGTTCCCTGGGTTGATGGTTAGTAAGTAAGCCTGATGGTACATACAGAGGCTGAAAGCTTTAGTCCATCTTAGTCCCACTTAGATAGATTGCCCTGGTTAGGAATCTAGTCCGTGGCATTGCGGTGTCTAAATTGTTGAGAGATCAAATGGATAGATTACCCTGGTCAAGAATCTAGTCCATGGCATTGCGATGCCTAAACTTCTTCATAGATAAAGTGAGATCTTACATGTACTTCTTTTATATATGAATACCTCCCTAGTTAAGAGGGAGTGTTGAAGAATGTAACTAGGTTCGGTCTTCATTAATATATTTGTCAAAAATAAATTATTATTATTAAATGACTTATTAAAACATGGGTTTCATGCTTGGGTCATATTTAGATTAAGGCCCCCATTGTCGACTTCTAGGTTAGTCATTACAGATTTAAATTGATCCAATCTGGGCTTTTAAATCATGTAATATAGGTTGTTTATTATTTGGTCAAAAGGCTCCTCCATCAAGTCATCTTCTTCAAGGTCATCATCCTCGGTCTCCTCAGCAAATCTTCTTCAAAAACAACCTTCAAGTTGGCCTCTCTGAAATGATACATGTCGGCCTCAAATAAACATACTCAAGTCGACCTATATGGAGACACAACTCTTCACTCAGTCAAGTCGACTCATTCACTGTGGAAAATTACTATATATAGCCAGCTAAGGTTTTACATTATAACACATAATTTCAGATCAATCTGAAGTTCAGATCACAATTTAGAGATATAGTTTGGATATTTCTCAGATAGTCTCGGTGTAGTCATAATCTTGGTGGAATTACAGTGATAAAGATGCAATGCAATCACATGAAAAGGATGGCATGACAATCCAAAACTATCATAGTAAGAAGGAACTCACAGGTTCGATGCTATCACAGAAAGAAGGGTCTCACAGGTTCAATGCTATCTATGTTTCAGTGATACCACAGAAAGAAGCTTGGAAGAAATCGGTGCTATCTCAATCATGATGCCTCGGTGCTATGAACCTAGTACTACAAAACTCGGTGCTACTACAATCAAGGTAATGAGGATGAAGTTTCGGTGCAAGCGAAGGAGATCTCGGTGTCATGATAGTAAGGAGATCTCGATGCTAACACATTGAAGGGATGACTTGGTGGAGAGAGTCTCTAGTTAGGGTCTTGGTCGTCTCATCTTGAATCTACTGAAGGAAGAATTTTGACTGGGTTTTCCCCAAAGAGTGGGGTTTTGCCCTGGAAGCGTGCGTACATCTCGTGTCCTCTTCTATTTGTTGTTTGGCATTAGTCTTGATGATAAGAAAAGATAAAACGAAAGAACACATAATAATAACAAGAAACATCACAAGATAATGTCATGATAAGAGAAATTGATTAACTGCCATTTCTCTAACAGAATGAAGTTATTGAATATGTAAAGAGCTCCATCACCAAGCCATCTCAAGAGCAATCTCAAGCACTATAAAAGTACATGAAAGGAGAGATAAGGGCACAGAGTATCCTCATAGAATCAATTAAGGATTCTCTCATCCCTTATGTTGCAAATTTAAAGACAACGAAGCAAATCTATGACAAATTGGTGGAGGTGTTTTCTATAAGCACTACAGAAGAAATCATATCTTTGAGAACCAAACTATACAAGATGAAAACATTAAAGGGAAGAAGGGATAACTTCGTATTTCATGAAGGTATATGAAATTAGAGATCAATTACAAAAACTTGGAGAAGTAGTCTCTAATCGTGAGATGACCACCATTATGCTCAATGCACTACATGATAAATGGGGCAACTTTGTGTCAAGCATTTATGGGAAGAAGGAAACCACTCCATTCAGCGATTTGTGGTCATTATGCAAAATTGAAGAATATAGATTAAAAGCGAAGAATGATGTTGGATCAACTGAACATACACAAGCATATGCAACATTGACAAGGAAGAAAGGAAAATTTAGAAAATTTGAGCCTCGAAAGAAGTTTCACAAGAAAATTGATGTCAAAGATCTAATGCTATGAGTGTAATGAATATGGGAATTTCAAAAGAAATTGTCCTAATCTCAAGAAGGATAACAAGAAGAGTTTTTTTGCCTAAACAATACAGGCAAGATGCAGCAATGCTCAGGACGGGCGCTGTCACTATGATCCCTGCCCTCTCCGTTCTAGCTGTCTCCCTACAACAAGCTATGGGGGGTGGTCCCTATGAAATGTGAAGATAGGAGACTCGTTGGCAACCAAAAAGTCCGGGAGACAACTAAATGGCCTAACAACTTGGTTGAATTAGCAAGTTAAATGATTTGATTAAATTATTGCAAAAGATCAGTTCCTTAAATGGAGTCAATTACTTTCTTAAGATAGATTATTTACCCAGTTACCGAATGAACAAATGTTGCTTAAGGATGCTTCACTATTCTAAATGAGATGCACATCCTATAATCTAGGTGAGATGCAAAATCTTGGTTTATTTTAAGTTATATGCCTATCTAAGTGTATCCTTCCTCTTAACTGTTTTGAAGCTAATTTTTAGAGTAGGTTGTGAGCTAAGTCATAGGACACGTCCTCCAAGGTCACGTGTTCCATATTTCACGTGTTGGACACGAAATACGACCTAAAACGTGTCCAATACGTTTTTGTTCGTGTCCTCCGTAACTGAATACGTACCCTCCGTTTTTGCAGTCGTGTCCTTGGATAGAATACTCGTGTCCTAGGTTTGGAATACATTCCCTAACGTATTCCCCGCGTTTGGACACGTTTTCTACGAAAAAATACAAAAATGACAAAAAATTCGTTAGTTTTTCATTTCTGTTCGCTGTGGTTGTTGCTGCCGTCGTTGTGGTTGCTGCTGCCTTGAACCTTCGTGCCTTCGTTTGCTACTGTTGGTGTGCCTGTCGTGGGTGTGGTTGAGTGTCGTGGGTGTGGTTGAGTGCCTTCGTTCGCTGCTGCTGCCTCCGTGCCAAGTTTCCATTGCCCACTGGCCGCATTCCAAGTTCCCATTGCTGCTGCTGCCTCCGTGCATTCCAAGTTCCCGTTGCTGCTGCTGCCTCCGTGCATTCCAAGTTCTCGTTGCTGCCCAGTGCTGTTCGGCGTTAACGTTGCTGGCACTGCCTTGTCGTTGTTGCCCCAACTTCCCCGACGGATGAATGCGTTACACAGGTTTGTATAAAATTTATATTTATAATATTATTCATTATTGTTGTAAGGCTGTAAGGCCAAAAAATATACGGCAGGGAAATGCCATATAACCTAGGTCCTAAACTTAAATGTATAATTAATAATTATAAATCGTTGTAATAGCAAAGAATAAAACTTGACAGTTCATCGAATATTTCTATCTCTCCATCACTGAGTTTTGGAATGACTGAGCGAAACTCGAGCAACATCACAAAAAATCAACCGACCAAAAACGCAAGGGTATCTCAATCGCAAAGATGGAATGATTTTGCAGCTCGTTCACCTAGACTCCATCTCTTACCGATACTGCAAAAGAAACCCAATTTCTCAAATTACAAGACTCCTGATGGAAAGGAAAAAAAAAACAACTATAAATAGCTTCAAAATCACCAAAAGCACCATTTGACATCATCCAATTTATTGACTATAACCACAACCGCATAAACAATACATACATCCACAGTGACTGAGAAACATAAATGAATTACAATTTGGGTTAAATTGTTTGATTGAATTATTATTCAAATCCAGAACAGCTACAACCTACCACTATATTAGCTCGGATCACTGTTGGAAAGCTCAGAATTCTGGGCAGTTTCTTGTGAAAAAATACCTCACCTCAGATTTGTCATCGTTCAGACTTGTAGCACAAAATACTGTCATAGTCTTGTGAAGCTCAGACAACAAGTAATCTCCCTGAAGGCACAATTTAGGAATCGACATAACCATCATCATTATTAGCTGGTAGCCCCTTTTTTTTCTGGGAAAAGGATACATGATAAAGCATAACAATTGGTAGCATCATCCAAACCTGTACTCACTGGTTCATTTTCCTGATCTATAGATACTATCTCCTTGTCAAACTAGTGCACAGTTTCTTCTGCCATGAACTCTCCCTGAATGAGTTAACTGAAAGCCTATGGTTTGAGGCCATAGACTTGTCAAGTAGAGGAGTTATGTGTTCACTGTTTATTTATAAATTATTACAAAAACAATGCCACAAAGAACCACAGAATTCTCTTTTATTTATTAGAGAAGATTACTGCTTTAAAATTAAACAATATAGCTTAAACAAGGTCAACTGTAGTCTGTCACCTAGATATTTGTGGAAGTTCTATAACCCATGCCATAATGCAGTTTTCCTGTTTTGATCTCTTCAACGGAATTCTTAAATATGGATTGTCATAAACTTAAAAAGTTAGAAACTTAAAACAGTAACTTAAAAATACCTGAAATAATAAAATTTACTAATTGTTTAATTGATTTTAAATTTTTACCTGAAATAATGAAATTTAGTACGAAATTTACTAATTGTTTAATTGATTTTTTTTGTAGGTGACAGATTTGGCAACTGTTGTGACTTGCAATTCATTTTTATTACTCTTGTGACTTGTGGAGTTTTTATAACAGCAAGAAGATTAATGGCTCAATCATCCAAGGCAGCTGGCAGAGGTCAAAGGAAAGACAAGGGTGGTGTTTTTCGTGGTCCCCCCCCTCCAAGTTTTTCAGCATCTGTTGGTCATAGTGCCCCAACTAATTCAAGTGAAGCTTTAGGTGTTTCTTAGCCCACATATGATGCTGTTGTAGCAAGACAACAAGCACAACTAAAAAAAATACCCTCTATGGAAGTATGTAACCAAGAAATAAGGGCCAAAGGCTGGTGCAGGGGGGAATGTGCCTTGGCCTTATAATTTCTGCAAGGGTGAATTTAAGAGCATTTGCTTTCAAGTTAAGGGCCATTTGTTGGGTCTTCCTTGTGGAATTGGAGCATGCAGAAAGATCAGTGTTAGAGAAAGAATGGATTTGGAAAGGGAGGATACAGGTGGCTTGGGGAATGTGGAGGCATCAAGCAGGAAAATCAGAAAAAATGAATATCCTCTTCCATTCTTGAGGAATACCAGTAGTAGTAGATTTGGGAGGGGTTCAAATTCAGCCTATAAAAAAGAGGGCAGCCCAAACTTGTGGTCCAATGGACAAGATCTTTCAGCGTGAGAAGCGAGATGAGGTTGATCTTACAGTTGCATTCTTTTTCTATCTCAACTTCATTTCTTTTAATGTTGCATGGTCTCCTTTGTTTGTTGAGATGTGTCGAGCTCTAGTTGATATGGCTCCAAATGGGTATGTGCTTCCAAGTTCAGAGAAGCTTAGAGCCACATTGTTGGTTAAGGCAAGGAAGGAGGTGGATAAAATTCTAAAACCTATCAAATCATCATGGATCTCATCTAGTGTCAGTATTGTTTTTGATGGATGGACAGATACAGCCCGCCATCCTCTCATCAATTTCATGGTATATTCCCAAAATGGACCAGTATTCTTGAAAGCAGTTGATGCTTTTGGTCAATACAAAAATGCACAGTCTATGGGAGAATTGTTTATTAAAGTTATTGAAGATGTAGGCGTTGAATGTTGTATGCAAATCATCACAGATAATGCACTTGTTTGCAAAGCTGCTGGCTTGATTGTGGAAACTAAATATCCACAAGTATTTTGGACACCATGCATTGTTCATTCCTTAAATTTGACACTAAAATCTATTGCTTCAGATGTGACATGGATTGACAATCTTATTGAGGATGCATGCCATATCCGAAATTTTGTATAGAACCACACCAATGCTCTCACAATATATAAAGAGTACACACATCTATCATTGTTGAAGATTGCAGATACTCGGTTTGCTTCCTCATTCATGATGCTTAAGAGGTTGAAGGAGGTGAAGGCCGCTCTTGGGGCCATGGTTATTTCAGATATTTGGTCTTTTTGGAGAAAGACAAATCAAACTGCTTCAAAAAAGGTAAAGGACATGGTGTTAGATGATGGTTGGTGGGAGAGGGTGGATCTTACCATAAAGATCATGAACCCTATCATTTCTTTCTTGCGGTTTGCAGACACAGACCAGCCGATCTTAGGAGAGGTTTATGAGGGTTGGGATTCCATGATTGAGTCTATGAAGACTATTGTTATGGAGAATGAGTGCCCTGGATATGAGACATCAATAGAGAGCTTATGGTCCACCATACAGGATATTCTTATCTCTAGGTGGGATAAGAATTGCACTCCTTTGCATTGCTTTGCTCACTCTTTGAATCCCAAGTACTAAAGTTAAAAGTGGCTCCGTGGTGGGACCTCACACAGATACCCTCCTCACATGGATGGTGAGATTTCACAGGGGAGGAAGATAGCATTCAGAAGGATATTTCAAGATAGAGCATCTTTTATTGAGGTGGAGGAAGGCTTTGTAGAGTTCTCCACTGGCACTAGGAGATTTGGAAAGTATGATGTACTTGGAGATAGGGGGGTCAAAGATGCCTATGCTTGGTGGGCAACTCATGGGGCAGCATGCCCTGTTCTACAACAATTAGCCTTGAGGGTCCTCTCTCAAGTTACTTCATCTTCTTGATGTGAGAGAAATTGGAGCACTTATGGGAATCTATATAGTTTAAAAAAGAGTAGGCTTGAGCAATCCAGGGCGAAGACAATGGTGTATGTGCACACCAACATTCGTCTTATTTACAGGCAGAGGCAGGAATGGTTGAAGGGCAAGACAAAGATGTGGGATGTGTTTCCTGATGATATGGGCTTGGACGACAGTGTTGAGTTGGCGTTAGCCAACATGGATCTTAATGACCCGGTGCTAGAGCCAGTGACTTTTGATGATGGGTCCCTTGAGGGGTCATCCTCCACAC
The DNA here is from genome assembly GCA_034641835.2 of Pinus albicaulis. Classification (NCBI taxonomy): domain Eukaryota; kingdom Viridiplantae; phylum Streptophyta; class Pinopsida; order Pinales; family Pinaceae; genus Pinus; species Pinus albicaulis. Next base: position 778,130,280 of record CM076578.1, read on the forward strand.
CAACAAATGCAGCAGGCACATGATATCTTGGATTAGGCATATAGGAGGATGATGGAGTAGGGTCAGATGGGTCAGATCAAGATGGCAGTGGCAGTGATCGTGATTATGACATGGAGGAGGACATGGACTATTGATAGAGTGATGACTCGATGAGTCGTGGATTTGTGGCTAGTGACGTGGTTCCTACTTATTTTGTATCTACTCTTTTGTATTTTCCAGTGGCATTCCCTCAGTATCTATGTAATACATTTTGATTTGATGATTTTATAGAAAATCTGCATTTTATGGTTTTAATATCTAAGTTCTTCTAAATTTCAAGTTATTGTTATGGTTTTAATTTTTAAATTTTAATGACTCATGAGTCATTGACTCAATGACTAATGACTATTGTTATAAGTTATAACTTATGGTTTTAATGACTATTTAGTATTTTTTATGTGCTTGTAGCCTTGTATAATTGTAATTTGTTAATATTATTTTATAAATTATTAATTTATTATATATATATAAAACGTGTCCCTCGTGTCCTATTTTCGAGATTAGGTGTCTCGTGTCGAATACTCGTATTTATGTGTCCTCCGTGTCTCGTGTCCTCGTGTCATGTGACTTAGGTTGTGAGAGAGAAGCCAAGGGGAAGCAAGCTAGGGCTTGATTAATTATCCCTCCCCTTGTGTTCTAACCACCCGATGCCTCCGGCGCTGTAGAGCCCGTGGCTCTGACGACTGCAAGGTCACCGTGTTAACCACTAAAGAGTTTCTAGACTCCTCAAGCTAAATGAGAAAGGTGAGCCTACCTCTCTATCGACCAAGCTTATGCTTGGAAGTTTATTAATTAATACAAGAGACTAATCCTAAAATGCAAATGCAAGATTATGAATGAGTGCTCTTAAGGTGAGATTATTAAGTTTCTTAAGTACTTAATGACAATTATTTTCAATTAAGAACAATGAAGTACTTAAACAATAAATTAATGACAATCTTCACCACAAGACAAAGTGCTCAAATTAAATGGTGCCAAAAAATGTTCCCGATAATACCAATAGACAATTTCTTAAGAGATAGACAAGATCAATGCTTCTTAACACAATTAGCAACCTTCAAGATTAATACAATGAATCACCAATATGCGATCTAGATACACGAGAGAGATTTAGAGTTTTTATGGATGCAATTAGATATTTTATCACAACTATGATTAAACTTGATTAAGTGCTTTGAGAGTGAACTTAGATTCACAAAATCCACAAGAGATATCTAACTCAACAATGAGCAATGTATCCACTTATCCAACAATAGTGATAGCGATGAGAAACAAGAGCATTAATCACAATGTCACTTAGAGCAATTAGCCAATCTCATTAAACAATTCTCAAATCAATTAGAGCACTTGTGTGTGTTGATGCAAGAGTGCAAATAGATGCCAATGATGCAGAAATGCAATATGGATCAGCCAAGAGACATATGATTGCAGCAATAAGAAAGTCACCAAATTCCACTCGAAAACGATTATTTGACAAGCACAAGATGCTAGGAACAAGTGCGAAGGGAAATTAGATGATTTTCAATACTTTTTTCCACCACTGTAATTTTTATATCAGACCCTATGCAACAAATTTCAGACCTCAAATTATTATTTCAGCCTTCACAAAATGATCAAATATGCATAAAGGTGCAAGCCTAATGAGTGCAAGTGACAATACAATGACGAAATATGACTGCCAATGAGTTATTATGCCACTGTTATGAAATTTAATCACTGCTGTAAGTGTTTTTATGTGGCTGTAGCAAACATATCAAATTTGAAATTAACCCAGCAGTCCACAAGAAAAACACTTTATGCACACAAACTGACTCAGGTTTAATTTTCAATTCCCTTAGGACAATTATTAATGAATTTAGGCTTATTAAAAATGTGTTAGGCCCTTAAATATACCGCTGTCATGAAATACTTCAGAAATTAAAATTAGGACAGTGATGAAATTAGAGGGTTACAGAGCAAACCAAGAGGCCTTATGCCCTTGCAGATGGCTAGAGAAGTTTCCAATGGACTTGAGAACCTGCAACCACCAATTCAGCTTTAAAACTGCTGCAAAACCAAATGTTAGAGATGAAAAATCAAATCAATGACTGAATAATGGCTGAATAAGAGTTACAAAGAGAGGCTAGGGCTAGGAAAACCCCAAACCAGGGTTGGAGGAGGCAAACAAGGGCAAAAAAGTGGGAGAAGAGGCCTTAGAAGGCCATGACAGGGAAGAGGAAACCCCTAGGGACTGGCATCAAGCCTAGAAGGGGTGACGCTGTGCAAGGGAAGACCCTAGAGGGCCTACGACTAAGGGAAATGGGGGGCTGAGGGCTCCTAATGGCAGCCCAAGGCTGTGGCCAAGCAAGGGAGAGGGGGCCGAGGCCCCTGTAGGGCTAGTCCACTGCCCTAGAGGGGGGCCGAGGGCTTTAAGAGACCACGACCAACCCTAAAAGGGCTGCGACCAAGGGAAAAGGGAGGGCCAAGGGCCCTAGGCCTCACGGCTAGGCCAAAAATGGAGGACGACTAGGCCATGGGGCCCAAAAAATTTTCTAAACCCTACAAACACGAAATTTCTTCATCAACTCACTGCAAATTGCTAGACGACTTCCCTTATTAGGCTGGACATTGAGCTTGGAGGATGATTGGAAGCTAGATCTTGCCTTCCTAGGCCTAGATATGCTTCAATACCCCAACAAAATTCTCTTAAGCAAATTTGAAGTCCACCTGCACAAAAGAATCAAAGAATTCCAAACCCCAAATATATATACAAAAATATAGAACCCCAAAAATATAAAACCCCAAGTGTTACAAAATAAATGGGTTAGAAATAATTTACAAATTATTTACAAATGTACAATATTTACAAAATAATAATTTTATGGAGAAATATTTTTGAATAAATAACAATGTATGAGTTAATTTCGAAAAATAGATATTGGCCAAAACCCTCCTGCAAAATCAAATACCACAATGAAATATCAGAGCTCAAACATAGTAAGCTATTCCCCACAGTCTGTGAACTTGGAGCCCAAGGGCTAGCGTACTTGTAAATCTCTATAATATTCTCAAAGTAAAATTGTTAGATCATATGGTGAATCAGTTCACCTAAGATAACATGTATCAATATAATGTTCTTATCACTGACAAATGAAATAACAATTATTCAAAAATGTTCAACACAATACATGATCACACATAGCTAACACATAACACAAATCAACAAAAGAAGAACACCATGAAATGAACCCCAAAGTCTTTCTATTATGATAAAACAATGTTCCCAACAGAGTAGGAGCTCGATACTAGTGTTCAATAATTACATCATCCAAAGATAGAAAATAGAAGCTCAATAGCTTCTTTATATAGAGAAATCCCTCCTAGTGGAAAATAATGGCTAGTTGTCTTGATCCTCGTCAAAATCATCTCGACCGTCAAAAATAATTTGATAATCTTTTAATCTCCATTGACAAATTTTTAATTTTGAGGAAAAAATCGAATTTTTCTTAAAACCTACTTTTAATCAATCCAAAAATTAATATTTTGGATTAATTTCCTCAAAAATTTGACTTTGACTTAACTACCAAGGTCCAAGGGTCCAAATTTTCTTAAAATATCCATTTTCCCGTTGGTGGGGGGCATCCAAAAATTGACTTATCTTTGAACCACAAATTTTTGATTATTTTCCACTTGGAGAGAAATTAATTTCGCTATAATTATTTTTGACTCAAAATTAATTAATTTTCCGGCTTAGAATTTTTATTTAATTTAGCCAGAAAAATTAATAATTTTTTTTTTGTAAGCTTGGTGGGACAACATCTCCATCATGTTCAATATATCGGCCTAATCATGGCGAGGAATTGAATCGGTGACTTCACATCAAGGAGTGCCTTAACAGAGCACCCGATCACCGTCTATCCAAGTCCCCATGGACAAAAAAATTAATTAATTGACACTAGAGGGGATTAATAATTTTTTCCACCCTCAAATATTTCAGCCATGGTGTCTAAATATCAAGGACCATGCACTAAAGTATTGTCTACATAAAATTATTACAATATCAACCATTGAAAGGTGAAAACACATTCAGACTTAGTCGCTCAATAATTTACCCAATTCTGTGACACAATATGATCTAGTATAGACCAAGTGTGTTTGTAATAAAATAATTTAGCCAAATGTGCTTAAATTATTACCAAACACACTTTTACAAAGAATCGATATAATAAGGACTCACCTAAAACTTTGTCAATGAATTCCACCCGTGGAGGTTAAAAAGCTTCCTAGGATTAAATCCTTTACCAAAATCAGAGGCTTACCTAGGTGTTGTAACTTGTTACATAATTAATCGGTCATACTAGCATCATTTACAATATAACTTGTAAAAATTGGGTTTACAATGATATAATAGTGCTGGCTGATGACTTTGAACTTTGAAAAAATTTCTTCACATCTTTGCATTCTGCTTCCTTGGACTGTTGACAAAGTGTGGTCAACAAAGAGAAACGAGACAAATGAAGCCCATGTCACCGAAGAAGTGGAAGAACATGAAAAGAAGAAGACAAAGAAGGAAGAAGTGATATACCTCCACTATTAGAATGTCTCTCACACACTTAATCTAGTTTCAAGCATATTGAAGTTAGTAGTCATGATGGAAAGCATCACACGTATGATAGGATGCATTATAGCAGGGATAGAGATGACATCATCATAGAACATGGAAGGATAGCTGAAGTAGAAGTTTACATGATTGAAGTAGTCATCATGATAGAAAGGAAGTAGCTCGTGCCATCTTCATTGGAAACAAATAAGGACAACCGAAGTAGCAGTATATATGGTTGGAGAAAGTCATCTAGCAAGATAAAAGATAAAGAAATCATCATACATCATCATCATTAGGAAGAAACATTTGCAGAATGAGGATCATCAAGGTCCTCCATTGGAATCTTCATTAGAAGGTTCACCTCTACTTAGAAGAAGCAAGTGTCTCACAGAAAGTCTGCATTCCACCTTCTGTGGGATCCACTAGTTAGAAGGATGAATGTATGGTGACAAACATGTGCAACATGTCAAGTTGGTTGAAGTATTTTCATCTTCAAGCAAGGAAAGGAAGCTGCTGGAATAAAGTATAGATGACCACATGAAGGAAGAGGTATGTATATATTTGGTAATAGATAGATAAAGTCATGTCATCATATAATTGTAGATTGAATGGTTGAATGCTCTATCATCATGAGCATGATGAAAGAAGAAGAAACTCTTCCATTAGAACGATGCATAAAGGCATGTAGACAATGTGCCTTGAACTCTTCTATATATTGACAAGATGAAATCAACATAATATGACTTCATGAAGAAAATAAGGTGGTTGGCAATTTGGTTCTTATGATAAAGGAAATTTGTATAGAAGATCTTAAGGAAGGCATATGCGAAGAAGGTGAAAGAAGCGTTCATAAAAAGAAGCATCTACTGTATCAAGTGATCAACATCTAATAACTAGAAGGATTAACTATGACATCTCCATGGAGAAAGATATGAAGACCCTGATATGTTGGAAGAAGAAAAACCTTGGTAATATATGTCTTGGAGATGGATTCATACCATATGCGAGAGGATGTTGATGCAGGAAGCGACTGTCATGACGAAAGGCCATCATAAAAAGGTAACTTTGATTTGATGTTTATTTTGATTTTTGAAAAATCATCTGGTTGGATTGAAACAGGGCTACCGAAAGAGAGTTGTAGAAGTCACTTACAACTAGTACTCATGATATTGGATGGAAGATCTGGAAAAGGTAGCTGTATGAAGGATAACCATATGTAGACTAGAAGATCACTCCTCGATGAAGAGAAGGATGACATGACTATTGGTTCAACATGATGTTTTGTTAAAGGGAAGTGATGAAGAAGATGGTCAATGCCCTACAAAGAAGAAGAAGGATCCATAATGAATAAGTTGAAGTTCATGACATGATGCGGAAAGAAGGATCGCTACAAGTTAGATGATAGTATCTCCATCGAAGAGAGTTGTTGTTGGTAACAAGCCCCTTATTAATCCTGAGAAATCTAGGGCATAGCAATTCATAGATTTCTCTTCTATTATTAATTGCTTGTGAGTGTTTTTTACTTCTTTAGATTAGGATCTTCTTTTACTTAGGTTATTAGTATTCTTCTTCATCAAACAACTACCGATACATAAACCATAAAGAGACAAAAGACACAGAATATAGACTATCATCCAGGGCCAAAACCTCTCCCATTTGAGAGGAAAACCCGAGCAAATTCTTCTACTTATAGAAACCTCAATTGGCGAATACCAAGACCAAGACCCTTGACCTATTTTCCACTCCAAGACCAAGACACAAACAATCCTTCTACTCCTTTCTTCTTCTCGGCTACTCTTCAACTTCGAATTCCTTCTGCTTCAGACTTGCACCTTATTTTGACCTCATTGGAAACCTTAGTTGCAACACTCATGAGAGAGATATACGGTGATCCAATCCCTTAACCTTTTTCGCTTGGACTAAATAGCTATCTTCTCCAACTCAGCTTGTTGAATTGAATTTGCAAGTGATCTTGCAGGCCTTAGTTCTTCTCGGTTTCTTCTACAACACATGCTGCCTCCTTTCTTCACATGTGTGACAAGAAACAACCCTAAAACAGTTGCAAAAACACTCTAAAAAACTTTGTTGCTCCTTTTCTTTACTTCGCTGGTTATAGGACCATCTTCTTTGACCTTTTTTGCACTTCTGTTTCAGACTTGTGCTTCACCAAAATTCTGTGTTCTGAACTATAAGGCCAAGCTGCCTATTTATAGTGGTTTCCCCATCAAATTAGCTGACTTGATGGAGGATGAGCCGACGTGTCTGTTGGAGGAGTTTATTAATTCTATCTTGAAGTCGACTTGCTAGGAGATGCTTGTGCTTGTCTTGGAGGGTCTTTGGACTCTTTTAATGACTTATATAAATGTGTAACATGCCCAAGAAGGGTCCTTCATACATGACATAGAATTTTATGACTAGATGAAAAATCTTAAAGGCTCACAATGGGAGCCATCACTAAAAATAAAATTCCTTGCTCAAGAAACCCATGAAACAAGCATTACAATAATAATTTTAATTTTTTTCTTTACATCAATTACATAAAATCACAATTACACATGTCATTATTAAGACCAAACCTAGTTACACTTTTAAACACTACCTCTTAACTAGGGAGGTATTTATAATGGTACTTGGTTATTCTCAATCTAAAGAATTCTCATAAGAATCAGATTGGTAACCCATCTGTTTAGCATCATATCACCAACAATGTCACATAGCAAGGCCTTGACTAACAACTCTATCTCTCCATAAGATCAGAGCACAATGATGGCGAGACCAATGATGTATAAACGCCCTCATCATTGTCTCTCTTGGAACATGCTCCACCCCGGTTCTCAGAGTGTGTTCCACTAAGACTATTCTTATCTTGGATTCCCAAATCTCAAAGAATATCGGTCCTCTACGACCACTCTTGCCTTGGATGCCCTATCACATCCTCAATGAGCATCGGATGCCAGATGTTTACCCAATCCTCCATTCTGTCTTCCCAAGTGAAGACAAGAATGATGTGTCTATCTCTCCCTCTTAATTAGGGAGGACATGTATATTCCAATAAAGGAATGTACTCATTCCTACCAAAGGAATGTACCTAATCTCCCTCTTGGCTTAGGAATTTTGCTTCCAAGTTTTTAAGAAAATTGTTTCCAGGCTTCCTCTTAATAAGGGACCTACAACAGCTCTTTAGGTGTAGATGATGGGACAACCAGCTGCTTGAAGTACTCCCCCTCACGATGTCATGAAATTCTTTGCGTTTTTCATGAGTCTTCATGTTTGAGACTTCTACATAGGGCATAGACCATCCATCACTTTCATGCTTGGGCCATGTCCATATCTGGCCTTACTTCATGCCATGTTTCCCTAAGGATCTTTCATCCTACTACATGGTCATCATCGCTGGAAGACATTCATAGCTCTTCCTTAGGTAACCCTGCATAAGCCCATCCATATATCAAAATGAACATTGAATCAAAATTACCTTTGTGATGGTCTCTCATCATGACATCTTATAGTTTGCATCAACACCCTGCATCTTGACACGTCTCCAAAAGATATCCATTGTCAAGGGTCTCCATATTTTTTAGACTTCCACCAAAGTCTTCATATCTTTTCCAGAGATATCCTAGTCAAATCTTCCAGTCCTTGGATGTTGATTGCATTTTCCCATAATTGCATATTCCATGATCTCTTCCTTCCTTTCTTCACACATTTCATTCCCAGGAACTTCCAATCAAAGTTCCTTCAATTAATGTCAACCACTTCATATTACATATGAGGACATATTATGTTGATTTCATCTAGTGACCCATGCAATCCTGCATCCCTTCGAAGGAGGATATTCCTTTTTTTTTATTATGCTCTAAAGGTAGAGCATTGATCCATGTTACCTGCGACCATATGACATGACTTTATAATATCGAATGTAAGCATACATACCTCATTTTATTTTATGTCATCTAGACTTCCTTCAACAACTTCCTTGATTGAAAGAGCTTCAATCTCTTGATCTGTTTTATCTTTTATGTCATTGTGCCATCTGTCAGGTCCCTGTAATTTGTCAGATTGGCAAGACCAAATAGACAAGGGTAACATCAAACCAACTTTGGAGTCCTAGGACCTAGCCTTCCTGGGCTCAGAGAGGGCTCTCTCTAAATTTGCATAAAAGATATGACTTGTATGATTTTAGGATGCTGATTTTAGGCTAGTTAAATTGATAGGGTTTGTTTGTTTTGTTTTGTTTGGTTGGGTTGTTTGTCAAGAAGAACAGATAGAGTAAGAGGAATTCAAACCATTGGGCTATGGGGTTTGTGAAAGGCTTGAAAATACAATAATAAATCAAGGGTGTTTCATAGGGCAAGTTAACAAAGCCAAATGGATCTTGATAGCTTATGTGAGTGAAATGAACATTAAATTTGTGATCATAGTAGGTTTAAAGGGCAATTAAGAATCCTTTAACAAATACTATAACAAGAAGGGCCTTCAAGATCACTATGCTTAAGAAATAACCAAAGGACAGGGCACACCATAAACTTCTTTGGTCAAACTTCACCAAGTAAACTTTAAAACAACAATCCAGTAAACCCTAGAGAGCAGGGAATGCCTAAATTCTCTAGTTATTTACCTTCAGAGAAAGAAAACATTTTAAGATGACACATTAGTAATGATTAAAGAGCAGGGAACTCCTAAATTCCTTAATCAAACTATAAAAGACCTTCAAAGTGACTATTCAAGATGGACTAAAGGACAGGGAAAACCATAAACTTCTTCAGCCAAACCCTAATCAACAAACTTCAAAGAAAACCTTGAAAACAATGTTTTAAGCTACACCAAAGGACAGGGCATACCATAAACTTCTTTAGCTTGACTCCATTAAATCATTTTCAAGACAAAAAACTAAGTGGAATCAAAGAGCAATTAAGAATTCTTCAATCAGACCTAGCAGAGGAAAACATCTAAACAACAGAAGGTAGACAGAATTAAGGTGCCTCTCAACAACATATCTTAATCTTAATATGCTACTCTGTCATAAGGGAAAGATGAAACAATATGAAAACAGAAGGAAACAATTACTAAATTAGAACAACATCACCATTAACCATGTTCATGAATCCTATGAATGTGCTTGCTCCATTGGCATTCAATCCAAAACAATCACAAAGCTCCAAGACCAATTTCTTCACAACTCAAAATCTATATCATATTGAGCTCAACAATCAACCAACAAAATTTTGAAGCTGTACATACAGTATTTAACTTCCAAAATGAGGAGGTGAACCCTAGCTAGGGTTTCAAAATGTCATTTATTACACATTTAAGGCACTTTGACCTTTGAGACCATGCAAGGCCCAAGGCAAAATATCTACAACCCATTTATGACAAAAATAACTTCTAACATAACTCCTTAGCTAATTTTAGAGATATTTGTCCTTAAAGCCTTCAAAATATCTTTTTCAATAACTTCTGATCTAAGTCACAGGACACGTCCTCCAGGGTCACGTGTCCCGTATTTCACGTGTCGGACACGAAATACGACCTAAAACGTGTCCAATACGTTTTTGGTCGTGTCCTCCGAAACCGAATACGTACCCTCCGTTTTTGCATTCGTGTCCTTGGATAGAATACTCGTGTCCTAGGTTTGGAATACTTTCCCTAATGTATTCCCCACGTTTGGTCACGTTTTCCACGAAAAATTACAAAAATGACAAAAAATTCGTTAGTTTTTCATTTCTATTCGCTGTGGTTGCTGCTGCCGTCGCTGTGGTTGTTGCCTTGAACCTTCGTGCCTTCGTTTGCTCCTGCTGGCGTGCCTGTCATGGGTGTGGTTGAGTGTCGTGGGTGTGGTTGAGTGCCTTCGATTGTTGCTGTTGCCTCCGTGCCAAATTTCCATTGCCTGCTGGCCGCATTCCAAGTTCCCGTTGCTGCTGCTGCCTCCATGCATTCCAAGTTCCCATTATTGTTATTGTTTTAATTTTTAAATTTATTTCAAGTTATTGTTATGGTTTTAATTTTTAAATTTTAATGACTCATGAGTCATTGACTCATTGACTAACGACTATTGCTATAACTAATGGTCTTAATGACTATTTAGTATTTCTTATGTGCTTGTAGCCTTGTAAGTTGTATAATTGTAATTTACTAATTTGTTAATATTAATTTATAAATTATTAATTTATTAAATTATATATATATATTTTAAATATAAATAAAACGTGTCTCTCATGTCCTGTTTTCGAGGTCACGGTGTCTCGTGTCGAATACTCGTATTTACGTGTCCTCCGTGTCTCGTGTCCTCGTGTCATGTGACTTAGCTTCTGATGTGTTTTGTTGACTTTCTGGTAAGGGTGCAGCACCAAGGTACAAGGGCGTAGCGCCAAGTCAAACGTGCAACGCCAAGACTGGAAAAATCACCTGTTTTGTAGTTGAGTTTTGGAGGCCTTCCTGGTGTCCAAATGAGCTCCATGATAGCTCATTAGAAAGCCTGTCGTGTCTAGTTTCCAAATCTACCTTTAGCTTCCAGAATGGCGTCCATTTGCCTTGCCAAAAATCCATTCTCCCAAGACTTCTAAGGGCGCAGTGCCAGTGTTGAAAAGAGGGCAGAAAGGTGTTTTTTAGGTGGTTTTTGGTCCTTTTGAGGGAGAGTTTTGCTCCAAATGTCTTGAAATTTTCTGAGGATGATGTCCTTGGCATGAGGAACATGAGGATGCAAGCCATTAGTCATTTGAGTGCCCCAAAAAAGAGCGCAACGCCAATGGCGCTGCACGTTTGGCCCTTTTTTCTGCTAGCCAAACAGTCAAAAGCTCAAAATTTGCACCAGGTACCAAAGTTTTGAAATTAGCTTGCTGATCATGATTTAGATGCTTGGAGGGATACACCAGCAAGAATATTAAGCTTGTCCTTCTCCTTTTGCTTGGCTAGGGTTTCCTTCAATTTGTCCTTCAACTGCATGAGCTTGATGTTGCAGACCTTGTTTCTAGTGATGTACTTGTTAGACATGTATCTGAGCATCTCATTGTCTTTGTTTGCCTTATGGAGGAGCTTCTCAAGGTGTAGGTTAACTATGTCTATCCATCCCTCTCCGTCATCTTCAACTTCCTTAACCATCTTTTCCTCAAAACTAAGTTTCTTTGCCTCATGTTTTTCCTGCTCTAAAGCTCTCTTAAGACCTCTTCTTTTCGGTCTTGACTTGATGGTTTGAGTATCATAATGGTCAGAGTCATTAGGTGTCATCATTTCCTTACCCTTGATGTCTTTGTCCTTTAGCTGCTTGTTCTCTTGTTCTAAGAATGATATGACAAATTGGGCTTTTGCCATGTTGTCCTGCAATTTTTTGATCATGGCATTTTTCTCTTTGATGATCAGCTTTGAGGCCTCATGATCATCTTGGTCATCCAAGTTCACCTGTTAAACTCTCTCTCTCTTGCTCATGATGAAGGTCTTCCTTGGTATTTGTGCCTCCATACCACTGTCTTCACCCTCAGGCATTGTAAACTCTGTTTTGGAAACCCTAGGGCTGATGGGAAATGAGATGAAGGGACGGTATGAAATGGTAGTTTTGCAAATGAATGGAATGAGTGAGAATGAAGGGAATGGATGTTGTGACAAGCAAGATGAATGGCAACCCTTCTAGCACTGTATTTACCCTTGTCTATAACTGATACTCTTCAAGGAGGATGAAATAAGCATGAAACAGTGATCTCTAGCCAAAGCTTAGGGTTTCATTCCATTGATTAAGAAATCACCAAAATAGCTTGAAAATGGGTGTATGTCAGGGTCTTACCTATTATTAGTGTCTTAGAAGGTTTGAGCAAAGATTTGGAAGCAATTTGATTTGATTTGGGTGATTAGAAGACTTTGAAACCCCTCTGTCTAAGCACGCAGTGCCAAACAAATCTGCACTGGGTCCTGTCGGGCAAGAGCGCATTGCTCCTCTAGGCGCACAGCGCCTTCAGAATTTGTATGGGGGGAAAATGCCAAGGGTGCAGCGCCCAGTCCTAGGCGTGCAACGCCAAGCAATTTTGCCCAGATTCACTTAGAAAACTCACAAATTTTTCTCTCCCGAGTGCTCTCGATCTCTCAAAATGCAACAATGATTCTCTTGAAGTGCAAAATGAGTTTTTATAGACTTGGGAATTTGATTTAATAGTGGAAACCCACTTTCTAATGTTTGAAACCCTTTTTGTCTTTTTCACTGATATTCATTACACCTTTTTGCTTGTAGGTTGTTGGAGTCATGAAATTTGCTTTTCTTTTGATCCTTGAGACTTGACATGTTTATTTTGACACCTTTAGGATGATTGCACCTACCAACCTCTTCAAAATCTTCTGTAGTTTCCACCATGAAATTCAACTCAACTTTTCCACCTTTTCTGGCCACCTTTCAAAACCCAGGTGTTTGCATTGTTTACAGCAATCATCAGTGTTTTTTTCTAAGTTCTCTATAGCCCTTTCAAGTTCAGTCATCTCTGTCCAGTTCACCTCACCTTTTCCATATTCCATCAATCTTTTCTGCTAGACTTTCTTCATGCTTGGCTTGGTGTGCTTCCTCCATGTCATTTTCTGCAAGTGATCACTGTTTTGGCACTCAACTGGACCATCAAGTTCATAAACCCTAATCATCTTCAAGACCAGGTTGTTTCCCTTTCCCTTGTTGTAAATTGTTTTCATTTAGGAGTAGATGGTCTACCTCATCAGTACCTTCTGCTGACAAATCCTTCAACACTCCTGCAGAAGTGCTGAACTATTTCCATTTTTCTCATTTGCAGACTTTGAACTTAGAAGATAATCCTCTTTGGAAACTTTTAGGTCCTTCTTGAATAACCATGTCTTGACATTCTATTACATCTGACCCAGATTCTAGCAAAGGAAAATCAGTGCCTGAAACATCCAATGATGACCTTAAAACATGTAAAAACCCTAATGACCTAGTGGGAGGGTCCTTTGACCTGATTTTGACTGGAATTTGACTTGGACGTTTTTCAAGTGAAAACTGAGTATGGTCATAGGTTATTATGTCTAAAAGCACATGGGAATGAGTTAGCTATAGGAAACTTTAGAGGGAAGGTGGAGTTCAGTGACAAGGGAAAATAGGGCAATGAGGTTATAGGCAGGGAAGGAGGATGAAAATGAGAGGTATAAGCCTATGATGAGTCTTTTAGGAGCAACAGGGTGGCTTTGGGAAGACCAACTGAGAAAAAGTGAAAACGTTTTTATAAGGATAATGAAGGCAGTGAGATTTCTGAAACTCAAGATATTCAAGGAATATTGTTTTCAGAAATCTATAAACATCCTATAGTCATCTAAAGATAGTGAAAAATACTGATGACTAACACCATCATCCCATGAATTCCATAAGTTTGGAATTCTTGATCAAACACTTGCTTCCTCTCTTGATTGGTGAACCTTTCGATGAAGATTACATCAGAGAATCTAGAATATCCCCATCTGGCATATGTTTCCCTTTTGTATGATGAGCTTGTTGGAAAGTGTAACTAGGTTCGGTCTTCATAATGACTAGTAATTATGAATTTACGTAATGAAGAAGACAAAGATAATAAAATGTATTTTGTAAATACTTGCTTCATGGGTTTCATGAGCAAGGAGTTTTTATTATAGGTCAAAGGCTTCTTCTTGATGTCTTTAGGGGTTTGTCATCTTGTCATAAATGTATAATTTAGAGTCATGGATATGAAATATTGTTACACATGTAAATATGTATAAAGTATGCCTCAACACCTTGTCATCATGCTCGAGAAATTGCTGGAAGATATGCCTCACAAGTCGGCTTGAAGATGCTGGAGAATACCCCTTGAAAAGTTGGCTCACGAATAGGCTCAACTATTCATAGACAGGCCGACTAATTACCTACATTACCCTGGATGGGCTTGTGTCAGCCCTGCTGGCCTCCTGCTGCCCCTGCGCTACCCTTTCTGGGCTTACATCAGCCCTACTGGTCTCCTGCTACCCCTGCGCTGCCCTTTCTAGGCCTGCGTCAGCCCTGCATAGCCCTTGAAGCCTCTGCGTTGCCTCTGCTGGGCTGTGATTGCGCTGCGTAGCTGCTGTGTGGCTGTGGCTCCCTCTGCGTTGCTCAGTCTACTGCTTTTGTGCCTCTTGTTGCACTCTTGGCCTGGGATCAAACCATCCCTTTCACCAATACTACTCCTCGATGCAGCTGAAACACTTTTGAAATTCTTAGCAAACCACGCCGTAGAATTCTAGCTTAGTCTCAGTGCTCTGCCACTGTGTGTTCTCCAACTGACCCCAAGCCCTCTTCTTATACTTTTCTCATTGAAACATCAACGACCGTGATCTAATATTGAATCGACGGCTAGGATTAGAAGATGCTTGATCCGTGTGACTTAAGTCATTTTCATCACATGTTTAATTTAATTAACTTTAATCTTTTAATTTTCCTAAGTTAGACTCAGAGTCCTTAATTAAAAAGATTAATTAATTAATTATCTCTTAATCAAGTTGAAATTTCTTAAATCGCTTTCTGGGTCTTGGAGATCTCATGTACTGTAGTCCCTCCACAAAGTTTGGGAGTTAGAACACATCCGATGCTACCCCAACACCTCAAAATCTCAACACTCCCTCTTAGCGAGGAATGTGCTTTAGCAAAAATACTTCACCCCGAAGTTCTGCGCTGATCTCTGGTGTGGGTCTCTGCGCTGATGCTTGGCCTGCTGCCCTTCATCACTGCGTTGTTGCTGCTCTCACGTATTGCTGCCCATGACGCTGCCACCGCCACTGCCACATTTGTACTGCAGCTCCCTCTCAATCTGCTGCACTGCAACTCAGTTGCTGAGAGTAAGCAACTGAAGAACTCTTGCCCAATCTTTGACAGACAAGTCAGTTGGGATCCACGTCATCACTAAAGCTCCATAGGCTGCTGCTCCGTGCTATCATCTGGAGGCTGCTGCAGCTCTGCACTGCGTAAGCAGACCTCCTCTGTAGACTGCGCTGCTTCTGCACTGAAGTCCCCTACACTGCGCTATCCTCCTCAAGCCTCTGCGTTGCTGCAGCCCTGTACTGCGTAAGCAAGCCTTCTCTGCGCTGTTGAAGTCACATCAGCCCTTCTCCGCTGCTGCTGTTACGCTGTTGCTGCATTTGCACTGCGTTGCTCCTTCATCAATGTCCAACTCTGCCTCTGCTCCATCCGTGATTTTCTGCACCCACTGCTCTACTTGTCCCGCTATCGTCCTAAGCATAGTTTTAAAAAACGGCCGATTCGAATCGAACCAGGCCTGGTCGACCGAGCCATTAGGCTTGCCGGTCTGACCAGGCACAAGAAACGGCCAGTTGGCCGGTTTGTTACCGAGCCGGCCGGTTTTTGTACCGGCTCGGCCGGCTCGGTAACAAACCGGCCAACCAAGCCTGGTCCGAGTTAACTCGGCCGAGCCAATTCCGCCGACCGGTGGGCCCAAAAAATCGATTTTTATGGACTTGAAACCGAATTTAATTCTGCTGTTAGGTTTGTTTGAGGTTTTCTTAAGAGTTGTGGAGTTGGTTTTTGGAGCAGCTTCATGGTAATGTTAAATTCTTAAAGTAAAAGTGACATTCTCCTTAATCTTCATTTTCATCCTTTTACTTAAATTTTTAACATTACCATGAAATGACTCAGGATGTTTGAGAGTGGTTCCAACTTCATTGGATTTCATATGGAGAAAGTAGAATTTTAGATCTCATTCAAAATCCAGCAGACTTATCAGTTTTTCAGGATTTCAGGATTGGGTTATTGTAATGTTTCCATCGAATTTTGTCATGTATTAGGGTATGGAACTCGTATTTAATCAAGAGCACCAATCCCTCTATGTACCTTGATGACATGATGTTAGTGACAATGACCAAGAACAATATGTGATCATAAAAGCATGAGATACAATATAGGGTTTTAATACACTAATGGAGGATGGAATTCAAAACATCATCCTCATCTAAATACCCTAGGATCCACAAACCCTAAAAATTAGGGTTTCATATGTGAGCTAGGGTTTTCCATGAGCCATCTAGGGTTCTTATTCAAATTAAACCCTCCATCAAAAGAGCCTTAAAACAAATAAAAATAAATAAATGCATTACACATTACCTTGCAAACGTATGTATACAAGATCTCGGCTTCCTTAAATTATGGAGGGCCTTAGAACTGTCCTTTATAATGATGTGCCTCTAATTCTAGGACAAGTCCTCCCCACGATCATTGATAGGATACCACCCTTCTAGTTGTAAATGAAGTCACCTTTTAAGTCCTCATAGTCCAGTGACCACAATGTCAAATGCCGAATTTTTCTTTAGATTAGGGGATTTAACTTTCTTCGGAACAATGAGAATAACAAATTCATAACAAGGATGCACTATTAAGAGAAACAGAAGAAAAATACCCTTCAATTCTACTTGAGCAAAGAAGTCCTCCATAATTGCTTCAAACGAGGGGCAGAAATACCTTGTTTATACTTAGAATCAAGCCTTCAAAGTAATGTACAAAGATGTCGTGAATTGATCCACGTTAAATTCTCAACGTAGATAGGGAACTTAATAACTCGGTCTGAAGGCTATTGTGGCTCAATTGCAAATGCTTTCTTATTTGAAGAAAAACACAATGAAACCCTCTTCAATCAAGTCACAGAACTTAACACTGTAGGTTTAATCCACGGTTCTTTATATGCTTTGAATTACCACAGGCCTTCTAGAGGGTTGATGTCTTGTCGAAAGGAGTCACCTGTGACATTGGTTATGTTTTTTGTTTGATCTCTATATCATCATCCTGTATTGGACAGTGCACTAGGTGCAATTTTGATATAATGGATATATTCATGAGCCTACTTTGATCATATGTTGTCTTTTGTGACTTATTTATATTGTAATGCTTTGTGTTTGGAAACATGAATAAAAATCTTTAAATTTATGTTTTTGTACAAAAAAATTAATATTTAATGTATTTTTTACAAAAACCGAGTCATTGAAACCGAGTCGACCGAGTCATTACCGATTTGGAGTCATTACCGAGTCATTACCCCGACTGTAGCCGACCGATTCGTTTTTTAAAACATTGGGACTCTTAAGGCTCCCGTAGCTTGTATGTGATCCAAGAGTTGGGCTACTCAAGGATCCCATCCCCACTCTGTAGCTTCTCTACAGATCCATGTCGCCCCACTTTCGTGGTTCATGAGCGTTCATGGCTACATCATCTTCAGAGCCATCGTCTACCACAACAGCCTTTGAGCTAGAAGCTTCCTTATCCTTCTTCTTCTGAGGACAGTTGTTGGCGAAATGTCCTAGTTCTCTGCACTGGAAACACTTGATCTTTGACAGATCACGCTTCTTTCTCCCTTGCTGCCTCTTTGATGCCAAGGCTGCATCTTCCTCTTCTTCCTTCTTCACTCTACTCAAACCAGTGATGTACTGTCTCTTCATCATCCAACGGATTTCCTCTTGTTGGAGGATAGCCCACATGTTGTCCCAGTTGGGAAGGTCCGCTGCCCAAGAGACTATGGACAAAAGTTTCCTAGTCCTTTGTGACTACATTGAGAGCAATCCTTACCATAACATTGTCATCCACCTTGACTCCCATGCTAGTCAGCTGATCCCGGATCGATTGGAGTCTAGATAGAAAAGGATCGATCTCCTCTCCCTTGGCCATCATGAATAATCTCAGCTGGTTCTCCAGAAGCATCTTCCTCTGGAAGGATCTTCCTTCATACAGTGTGGTTAGAGCTACCCACATCTCATGAGCTGTTGCCTTCTCGGCTATGTGTGGAACCACATGATCTTTGACCCTGTCCATTATGAAGCGCTTGGCATGTGCTGCTTCTTCATTATGCTTCGCTAGGAGAAGAGCATTGATCGGCGTGGCCCGGACTTTCTTTGCATGCTCCCCCAAGCCGTATGCCTCCATGACTACCAGGATTCTGGCCTTCTAGATTGCAAAGTTGGACAGGCCATCCAACCTATCCTAATCTCGTAGTCCATGAGGTTCCATCTGCTCGGAACGAATCCTCCTCTCTATGTTAGAGACTCGGATCTAGGGTCCTTGGCGAGAAAGGAACCCTCTGCTCCCTCTGACAACTGACTCCCTCTCTTGGAAGTTTGACAAACAAAACGAATCAACTCTCTTCGATCCTTTGATCGATCTTCATAATTCTTTGGCAGGAAATCTTCTGAGAATCTGTTCTCCTCCAGCTCTTCATCAACTTAGCTTAGGCTAAATTCTGCACTAACAAAATTTTAATGCCACCAGCAACTGTTGAAGGTCTGCAGCTCAGCTTCCGGCACTTTGAACAACACTCAGCTTCTGGACTGTATCACACTGACTGGCCTCTGCGTGAGTAGACAGTCTTAGTGCAGCTTCTGTGCTGCCTATGCGCAGTAAGTACGTGGGCCTGCATGGATCTGCGTGGAGACTGCGTCACTCTAGCATCTGCTTGGCTCTGCTTCCTTCTGCTGCTGTGTTGCCCTCTCTGGTCCAATTTTTCTGCTGCTGCTCCTGCGCTGCCTTCTCTGGTCCAGTTTTCTGCTGTTGTTGCTGCTGCTTTCTGCAACACACATTCTTCAATCTTCTTGTTGGAAATCCAGGCTAGATTTGCAATCGCTCTGATACCATGTGAAAATTTCTAAATATCTCAAACAAAAACCCTACTGTTAATTTTCAGATTTACTTCTCCTACTTACATTAAGTTATTAATGTGAAATATTCAACATTAACATCAAAGTAATTACATTAACAACGTACACATACAGATCTAAAATGAATACATGCATAATGAAAAAGTGACACACAAGGATTTTCTGGACAACTGTCCCCTAAAAAACCCAATGTGGGAAAACCGGTCTTCTAGCTGCTGGAGGGTTTTATTATTAAGTAGAATCTAAATACAAAAAATCTGGGCACCAAACTGGTTAACCCGACAGAGAAAATAAACTGCAGCTATACTTCTGTTCTAGAGACAGAAAAACTGACTTATTCACACCCTCTAACGAGATTTATAGAAATTAGCCCTTTTCGATCTTCGAAAACCCCAATGCCTTTCCTAAACCCTACGTAATCAGCTCTACTAGCTTGCGTCGGCCCTATCTTCCTTGGGAAGGGCTGCATCACCCACGGCGGGATTTACGCTGCCCCCTCATTGCCACAGGCCAGGCTTGCATTAACACTCTTGTCTCCCTCCACCCTGCTTGTGCCCTTTACCGGAGCTGCGCGTCAACCCTGAGCCTCTGTCTTTGCCTCTCTTTGAAAGTGTGCGCAGCAACGTAGGCTGTTGCGTGACAAGATGAAAAAATCACAATTAAGGATAAATCGTAGAGGGGAAAAATCGGAAAAAATCGTAAAAATCGTAAAATTGGGAAAAAATCGGCACATACAAAAATATTCATTTTTTTCAATTTTTTTAATATCTAAAGCATCCACAACATAAAATAAATGCATTGACACATAAATATGAAAAAAAAACTAATATATAAGACGTGTAATATCATGTCTAGTGCTACATCACACATAATAGTGAATCATGTCCTGAATACTAAGTTCTGAGTCTCAACTCAACCTCAAAATATCAACAAAAAATATAATAATGTATCTCATATCATGAGTCATAATGTTATATACAAAGGAATGCACCAAATAACCTATACTACTGATTTCCTCTGCCCCTCTTGCGAGAAAATGTAACAGCTTTCCCTCTAGACGAAGAAGCTGGGGGGGCTGGCAATGGACTCTGTTGTGCTCCAGATTCTGAAGCACCAGGAGCTAAAGGAGGCAGACCACGTCCTCTACCGGTAGCAGGGGTAGGTGGTGTCACCTCCTCCTCCTGTTGTTGCTCCTCCTCCTCATGAAACTCATCATTGATTCATCGCTACTGGAAATGGGATCATCAACAAGAGATACATAAACATCATCTAGCTCAAAAGTCTTCAGACTTGGATTGCTCAACCTTATAACATGATAGAAATTGAAAAAGTTTAACATGCCTAACCAATGATTTTGGTTTGAGTGAAGGGTTCATCTCCTCAACCTTAAAACGCGGTAGAAAAAGATTAACATGCCTAACCAGTTGTTTTCCTTTGAGTGAAGGGTACATTCTTGTTAAGGCCACGGTAGGAGAGTTCAACAATCAATACCACCAACATCAACAAAGTTCAACAATCAATGCCACCAACATCAAGGTTCTTAAAGGACTTCATACTCTTGATCAAATGCCAATCTCATACCCTTACACATAATATAATCAAATGGAAACAATGCAAATCCCCAAACCATGAAACCCTGAAAACCATTAAGTCTGCTGAATTTTGAGTGAAATCTAAAATTCTAGTTTCTCCATATGAAATCCAATGAGGTCGAAACCACTCTTAAACATCCTGAGTCATTTCATGGTAATGTTAAAAATTTAAGTAAAAGGATGAAAATGAAAATAAAAGGAAATATCACTTTTACTTTAAGAATTTAACATTACCATGAACATAACTTGAGGGTGTGTAACATTAACCTAACCAGTTGTTTTCCTTTGAGTGAAGGGTACATTCTTGTTAAGGCCACGGTAGGGGAGTTCAACAATCAATACCACCAACATCGACAAAGTTCAACAATCAATGCCACCAACATCAAGGTTCTTAAAGGACTTCATACTCTTGATCAAATGCCAATCTCATACCCTTACACATAATAGAATCAAATGAAAACAATGCAAATCCCCAAACCATGAAACCCTGAAAACCATTAAGTCTGCTGAATTTTGAGTGAAATCTAAAATTCTAGTTTCTCCATATGAAATCCAATGAGGTCGAAACCACTCTTAAACATCCTGAGTCATTTCATGGTAATGTTAAAAATTTAAGTAAAAGTGATATTTCTAAAGGAAATATCACTTTTACTTTAAGAATTTAACATTACCATTAACTGCCAACAGGGTGTGTCAGGAAAATGAGAGGGCTGCAAAAATGACAAAAAAAAAAAAAATCGATTTTTGAACTTATAGGGTTGCTGTTTGATGGGCCCACGATTTTTACCAAAAAAATCGCGATTTTTTGGCGATCGGCGATTTTTTCAAAAAATCGGGAAAAAATCGCCGATAAAATCGTTGAGTTGAAAAAATCGCGATTAAATCGCGATTTTGCTTCTATGTTTTGATATGTTTATGTAGACTGTGTTGCTCGGTCTACCTTCCTGCCTCTTGTTGCACTCTTGGCCTCCGATCAAACCATCCCTTTCGCCAATACTACTGCTCGTTGTAGCTGAAGTTTGAAACACTTCTGAAATTCTTAGCAAACCACGCCTTAGAATTCCGGCTTAGTCTTAGTGTTCTGCCACTGTGTGTGTTCTCCAACTGACCCCAAGCCCTCTTCTTATACTTTTCTTGTTCAAACATCAACGACCGTGATCTAATCTTGAATCGATGGCTAGGATTAGAAGATGCTTGATCTGTGTGACTTAAATCATTTTCATCACATGTTTAATGTAATTAACTTTATTCTTTTAACTTTCCTAAGTTAGACTTAGGGTCCTTCATTAAAAATATTAATTAATTAAATATCTCTTAAACAGGATGGAATTTCTTAAATCGCTTTCTGGGTCTTGGAGAGCTCATGTACCCTAGTCCCTCCACAAAGTTTGGGAGCTAGATCACATTCGATGCTACTCCAACACCTCAAAATATCAACATCACCTACCTCGTATACCTTAGGTAGGTCGAAGGCTGCCTTAGTAAGAATCAGGTCTGCAACAACTATGTAGATATAGGTGTCTATACAGCGAAGAAAGGAAGACTCCAACGAGGGCTAGGGAGAGGCAATAAAAGCTTCAGTCTTGGGCTAACGTATTTCAGGAATCTCTGAAAGGAAGCAAAAGTATACACAGCATAAGGAAAGGATACTACAACAAGAGCTCAGCCTTGGACATCATTTGTTGAACAATGTGCAAAAAGTGAAGATCACCATAAGCGGATAGGCTTAGACACTGGTATTTCAACGAACCCAGAAACCGTTTGTGAAATTCCACTTGGTTCATGTTTTATTATAAATATTAATTATTTTAATGGAGACCCTAAGTCTAACTTAGGGAAATTAAATAATTAAAAGGTATAAATAAAACAAAGTGAGAATGATCTAGAAAGCGAAGATCAAGTCATTGTTGATTTCTATAGCATTGGGAAGTGTTCTAAGTCTCAATTTTGGTAGAGAGGCTTGGACATCAGTTATCTAGAGAACCCAGTAATCGTTTATGGAAATTCCACTCGGATGAATATTAAAATAATTAATTATTTCAATGCAGGCCCTAAGTTTAAACTTAGGGAAATTAAATAATTAAAGGGTATTAATAGAGCAGAGTGTGAATCTTCTAGAAAACGAAGATCAAGTCATCTTTTAATTCGAGCCATTGATTAACGATATAATCTTGGCCATTGATTCGTCAGCAAGAAGACTATAAGAAGAGACTTGAGGGCCATTTGGAAATCAAGCCGGGAACACTCTTAGTACTCGAAGGAAATTGATTTTGAAGCAAAAGAATTCGATTTCAGTGGGTGAGTTTGTAGAGGCAAGGTTACAGAAGCAGAAGGAGGAGGGAGGAGTCAGTTATCGGGAAGTAGAAGTTAGGAGGATGAAGGGAAGGGTGAGCTGCTCAGTAGCAAGAACCCCTCCATGTATAATCACGCAGTCCAGAGAGGGACTGTGCATAGCTCTCACGCTGGATGATGCAGAGGGTGAAGGAGGTCACCTCGAGGGTCCGAAATTTGTCTAGAAGGTCTAGAAAATTCAACCAAGTGTTTGGTAATTTTTCTCTGCTCATTAGATTTCTGTAAACGTACTTTCCATTTCTGAAGATAAATATAAAACCCTCATCTGCTGCATTGGTTTTCCCACATTGGGTTTTTCCGGGGACAATTGTCCAAAAATAATTGTGTTCATGTGGTTGTTTCTATTGTGCTACTTGTGTACATTATCTTTCTGTTCTTATGCTCCTAACGATAGTGAAGATCTGCAAATGTGTTTATTTCAGAATTTACTTAAGCATCTGTAAATACCTTATCTCATAAGTAGGAGAAATAAACCAAGTATTGCAGAAATATTTTCCTCTTGAAAATTTCACATGGTATCAGAGCAAAGGGCCAAAAACAGAAGGGGAGGATTTGCCATGGACCAAAGTTCCATCATCCGGAAGGGTTCACGCAGTCAAAGGGACTCACGCAGTCCTCCAGAGCATGCAGAAATGCAGATAGAACATGACATGAAGGTGCTGGCATCCAGACTAGAGGAGGATCTTGGTGAGCATAAGAGCATGATGTGTCAGATATAGCAGTGATTACCCCTATAAGGTAGGGCGGTTCATTTCCCTCTAGGGGTTGGAACTTGGGACAATCATGGGTTCCTGTATGCCAAAGGAGGCTCATCTAGGGCCTATGGAACAAGGGTGATGGCCATGGGTATGGGGCAGAGCTCATGTATTTCCTTTTTCCCACGTGCTAATTATTTTTGTCCCGACCATCTTTTGCATTTTGTGGTACAATTTCCTGTTAAGTGTGGCCAATTATGCTTTTTCTTTTTCTTTGAGCTGCTTCAACCTTCGGGGCATCATTCTAGGCCTGAATCAAGGTGGGGGCAAGGGGATAGGGAGGTTGACCCTATGTGGACCCATGGGGGCTATGTGGACCCAGGTGGGAGAAATGATGAATGAGGGTATAATGAGTGGAAGGGGAGTAATGTATGTGGATATAGGAGCAGGACCACGCACCCAAAGTCGGGGTTTACCAAGTAGTACCACCCTAGAACCAAATGGTCAATAAAGGAGATCCCACAGGACTAAGATGCAAGGGTAACACCCAAAAGAGATCAATGGGATAGGAGCACAAATTAAGCCCACTCTTTCCGCCAAATCCCCCCATCAATCCATGCCCAAAAGTACCCATGATAAGTAAACTCAATAGTCAATTACCAAATGACAAGACATTCCTTTAGATTTGGGAGGTCCACCTTCAAACATATGATCAATATAGATGGGTGAAAGACCACATGGCTGGCTTAGGTGGCGGAGAAATGGCACAACGAGCTAGTAGGAGGCTGCAAGGGGCTGCTGGCTGCCGGCTGAGGTCCATCATGGAGAAAAATTTCTCTTAGGGATATCACACACAAAGTGGTGGGTAACACCTGGCTCCAACTGGGACGTGATCTCTCGAAGAAGTGGGCAAGGCTACTCGAATGGGAGGTCACGAGAACTTTAGCAATCTCTTGGTCATCGTAGACCTATTATTTGCATATGTCATAGCTCAAAGCCTCGAGACAACATATTTTTCACGGTGTCTCATGATCACCCATGCTTAATGTCAGCTCATAAAATCAACAAGTAATAAAATATGCAAATTTTAATCTAAATGCAGCTAATCTATCATGAGAAATATCATTTGACATTATTTCTAATGCAGAAAATCAGCATGCAATGCATCCTACCCTGACTTGCATATAGATATGCTACCACTACGTGTAATCATAAAGCCAGTGCAACCAACATATCATCATATCAATATCAATATACTCATGCCTGCCGTTATGATTACTCATGTAGCAAATCTCAAATCGAATGTGGTCATAGTCACATGGAGGATGAAGGGGGTGGGAGGCAGGAGAACATGATCCCTCTTCGAGGTAAAAGGAATCCCTAGGAGAAAGAAAATGAGTCGATCTAGAAGTGCCGGGCTTTCCCTCCTAGTACAAAATGGAGGAATTTATGATCACTGTCAAGAACTCCCTATCACGATCAACACTTCTGGTATTATGTTTTGTATATGCCACCAGGCCATGACTAGAGGGGAAGGAATGTTGAGGGAAAGAAGAAGTGCAACAACTAGGGTGCTCGAGGTGATTGTCACACTGGAGAGGGGAGGATATGGTGTGATCAAAACCTCGAGGGTGCCTTCAAGGAGGTAAAGTTTAATCACCGAAGGGTTCTTCCTTGACAGGAGAACATGATCCCTCTTCGAGGTAAAAGGAATCCCTAGGAGAAAGAAAATGAGTCGATCTAGAAGTGTCGGGCTTTCCCTCCTAGTACAAAATGGAGGAATTTATGATCACTCTCAAGAGCTCCCTATCACAATCAACACTTATGGTATTATGTTTTGTAAATGCCACCAGGCCATGACTAGAGGGGAAGGAATGTTGAGGGAAAGAAGAAGTGCAACAACTAGGGTGCTCGAGGTGATGGTCACACTGGAGAGGGGAGGATATGGTGTGATCAAAATCCCGAGGGTACGTCCAAGGAGGTAAAGTTTAATCACCGAAGGGTTCTTCCTTGACACCACACTTGAAAGGGGGAGGGGCTCATGAATGCTTGAGATCATATGAGAAGGGGTGAGGGAATCACTTGAGGGAGACTTAAGATGACGAGCAAGAGAAAAGGGAAAAGGGGAAAGTGAAGTTTCAATGAGACCATTTTCTTGAAAATCCAACTCTAGAGGTTCAAGTGATTTGAATATACTCCCAGAATCATAAGGGTGGTAGGTATTAGGAAGGGTTTTATCAATATTGTCATTATTGGTATCAAAGATATGGCCTTCCCAAAAAGGAGAATCAGTTATCTCTAATTGCTCCTTTTCATGCAAGGGAAAATAATAATTTTCCTTCTTAAGGGTATCGATGGATATGTCCTCATAAATAATGCCCGCGAGAAGGGGAAAGCTAACCTCAGCCTCATCCTCTTTGTCGGTATCATAGACGAGAGAATAATCAAATGGAGGCCCGACAATTTTCCATTTGTCCTTTTTGATACAGAAATAATCTTCAATGTTATCTTCCAAGGAGCTCATGGGATTACCTCCCTCAAGGTTCTCGAAAGGAGAGTTGTCGGGAGTGACACCCTCGAGAGAGGTAAAGTCAACCTCAACTTTACTTTCCATAGCTTTGTCATTCTCAACATACGTGCTCTCAAAATCATCCCATTCGTCATGTGGACCCAACAATGACTCATCTTCCTCATCTATATCTTCAAGGGTATCTTCATCTTGGTTAGTTGACTCTTCTTCCCTCTTCTCTTGAAGCACAATAACTAAGGTATTTGTTACATGATTTTGGTAATATGCTTCAAGGAGGAAAGCATTGGTAGGGTGTTCTTTATATTCACATTTCACCTTATGAAGCTTCACCTCCTCTTCGTGCAAATGAAAGAATACCTCATTAGAATCACATTCCCTTACTAACCCTCTGCACGACCTACTATATTCATGCATTCTTTCTTGCGTGATTTGGAGGCTCAGAGGATCCAACTCTCCATCATCCTCGAAAGAGATATTGCCATTGTCTTCCACCTCTATAACTGACATTTGCTCATCGTCCTCGCTCACACTTGAGCTTTCTTCAATGTCATCCAATTGATTATCCTTTGTGGGACTTTTTGGTTGACTATAACATTTATTGTTGATTAGGATGGTTAGAATATTAAAAGCATAGGTTAGGCGAGAAAAGTTAAAGTGACGACTAGGATCCGCCTCATAGAAACCCTTCATTATGTCGAGTTGCACTCGTTGTGACCTATAAAATCCTAGCATGAGCTCCATATCCATACCTTCCAATACATTTTGATAAGATTGTGCATATTTTTTTGCATTCTTTTGAAGTTCGTGAATCTCTTCGTTAGTGAGTTTTGCAAACGTAGGACCAAGATTGATCTCGTTTTTTTGATAGTCCATTTTCTATGATTTTGCAAATGGAGTCGCCAGGGTGAAATTAAATGCCTTGATAGATGCTTGCTTCACCCTGTTGATTTATGGTAGCATCGGATGTGCTCTAGCCTTGTAATTTTGTATATAGGCTAAGACACATGTATTCCATAAAACCCAGAAATGGTTTTGGAAAATTCCACTTAGAGATGATTTAATTAAATTAATTAATCATTTTTTAATGTTTTCCCAAGTCTAAACTTAGGGAATTTGATTAATTAAAGTGTATTAATTAAATCAAGTGTGAATCTTCTAGATAAAGTCATGGATCACCTCCAAGTTAATCTTAGCCCTTGATTATGTTTTAATTTAGACCGTTGAAGAGTCAATGAAAGATTATAAGGAGGAGGGTGAGGGGCCTATGGAAAATACACTTGACACTTGAGCCATTGAGCATTTTCGAATTTGTGTGAGAAGACATAGCTTTTGATCAAGAACAAATCACTAGGGTTGGGTTTGCTAAGTGATTTGATTTAGTGATCGAATCCGGAGAGGGGCAGAAGCAGAGATTGGTCAGGAGGGCCAAGAATACATTTCAGAGAGAGGTAGCATCAACGGAGGAGAGAGACATCGCAGTTTCTGGCTAGGGTGATGCAGTTACTGCAAAGAATCACGCAGAGCCAGTGCAATGTCTCTCGGAGTCAGTTCGAAGAAAGATAGAGGCTAGGGTTTTAAGCCAGGAGGGCCAAGATCCAGCTTCAGATCAGCCAGATCAGCCACAAGAAGGGGTGACGCAGTCCCTCTAGCTTGCCTACGCAGGCTTACGCAAATCCAGCTTAAGCAATCATGCAGAGGCAGTGAGGGCTTCATCAGTGCTGTTTTGATCAGCCGGAGACTTGCTGAGTGAGATATATCTCACAGTCATTTTTGCTGGCTAGATTTCTCTAAAGGGTTTGCTGAATGTTGGCACCCTAGTTGTATTCAAGATTCTGTTGCTTAATAATACAAACCCTCAGATCTGCTGCACCAGTTTTCCCAAGTTGGGTTTTTCCGGGGACTTAGTCCAAAAATAACTGTGTCAATGTGGTTGTTTTTCATTGAGTTTTGTTCAGATTGTTTCAACACTTAGATTTATTCCGCAGTATTATTTGTGTAGACTGCTTCAATAATTACTTTGGTATTTCATTGTAATGAAATAATTATCAAATAATAGGAGTATTAATTCAGATTTGTTGTAGTAGGAATCTAGATCTAGGATTTTTCACACACCCTACAAGCATTAACTTCGAATTTCAATGAAGAACTAGGGCTTCGTTCTTCCAAATTCCAATGGAGTTGCCAAACATGATATATCAATATTGTCGTATGGAGAACAAGACACACGTCTCGTCCCCAACAATGGCGCCATAAATGTTACCACTCAAACCAATAGGGGATCTAAAAGGGGTTCTTGAGACGACACCTGCTAGACTAAGGGCAACGGTGGAGGCTTAGCCCATAGTCACCACGGCTAAGACTCCCTGCTCTTTACGGACTTTCACCGATGGGAGGAGTCTCGATGTTTTTGGGAAGCCACTTATAAAGGATATGTTAATGGATAAGTACGAAGTGAGCCCAGTAAACCTTTCCCAAGGAGGAAGTGAAGAAATGGTGCTTGCTTGCTCTTTAAGCAAGGAACTTGGCTTCCAAGGGAGAAAGGGTGAGGATAAAGGAGAAGGATACAACTTGAAGAGGTACTTCCAGATCCATAAAATCCTTTATGAACTTGGTTCCCAAATAGCCCTTGATGATTAGTCTTTGATAGGAAATGGGACCACATGGGACCAAGTGGACCCAATCTAGGTTCGGGGATGGAATATAACAACCAATGATGTTCCTATGCTGGACAAGGTGAGGGGAAAGGATCAGACAAAAATTTTTGTGTCAAAAGGTCAAATTGATCCTACTAGGGTCTAGCCTTGGGGATGCCTAGGAAAAACTTGGTCCTAGAGCTAGGGCTTGGGATTTTCGAAGATTACACCTTTGGAATTGCCTCAAAATCGGAGGAGAGGGAGGGGACCCACCAGTGCAGTAGCCTCCAGGAGATCGAAGTTTTCCTGTGGGCGAATTATCGGGAAATTGATGCCCTAGGTGACCTATCATGGTTAGACCTAGGGAAAAAGGGAAAAAGGTGAAAAATAAGGGGAAAATGACCACCCTTTTGAGGAACTAGTGCCTATTTCCCTTGGGCATATGGAGTCAAGGATGATAATGATCAATCTGGGGTCGTAAGACTTAGAGATGCAAGCACAGGAAATGCCAGATTAGAGCCTATTCTAGCCTATGCTAACAACTAACATTGGAAAGAACTAATCACTAAGGATTATCGCTTCTAAAACCCAAAGAGAAGTACTAAACACTAAATTGAAAGCATGAAAGATCTAAGTTTTATCTAACATAAATTCATTGCAAAATAAAACTAAATTGCTAGATGTAAGACTAGTCTACAAAACACATGAAGCATAGGAACACTTACCTACACTGAGGGGCCCTTCCTAGGAGGTTAGTGCTGCTAAGAAAATCTGAGATCAAGCTAAGAAGATGTACCACAATTCAACAACCATCAATTATTTTTTCACATCAAAAATCTCTGTTACAAATAAGCTCTCTAAATCTCTCAAAAACTAATGATTGATCTCCTCTATTACAATAATGGGAAACCTCTTCCTCTGCCCTTTGAGGCTTTATTTATACATAAAATCCATTGAGGAAGGATAAGATCCAATCCCCTAAACTCAGAAAACGAATTTACAATTTTATAGGAAAATCTCATAATTTTGGTTTTTTTGCAATTTTATACAAATTGGTGTTAAAGAACTAACCATATTGTAATATCCTAACTTAATATCCCCAAAGAAATAACTTGATAAGAAATATGCAGACAGATATAGAAAATACAATGCGGAACCAAGATCATGGAGCAATGCACATAGAATGCGAAAAGCGAGCCATTTATTAATACGGGAGTATACATAGATAGAATCTAAAAATCAGAATGAATGCACCTATCCTTGCCCTAGGCAAGTGGAGGCCCTCTCAGACAAACAATGGCTGCAAATAAGGACAGCGTCCTAGCTGGCTGAAGGCTGCTCTGAACACTGAAGCTGGAATGCACTGGAACTATGAACTGAAGCTAGGGGCTGATCCCCTTGCCGGAATGAGCTAAAAATCTACAGATCACCTATACTCGCTGCTCTGGACAAAACCCAGAAACCATTTACCAAACGGACCACCTCCGAAAATCGCCCCCAGAAACCCTCCTCCTACAAAAACGTTGTGCCTCTAGCAACAGCGCAGAAGCTCAAGAAACACGCTGAGGAAAGGGCCTGAATCCTCCTGCAAAACCTCCGGCTGAAATAACCAAACTCCTCAGGGCTGGAAACACTGAAAAACGCTGCCAAAACCCCACACAAGACTCTACTCATCAGATCAGCGTCCTCCCTGTCTGGATCTGCGTTCTCTCTCCCTCAGATCTGCTAGATCTGAATCCTCCTTTCCAGATCTGTGTCCTATCACCCCAAATCTGCGTCCTCTAAGGCCAAATCTGCTGCTATCTCTTCAGATCTAGGCTGGATCTGACAATATCTCCTCAGATCTGAATCATCCAAGGCTGGATCTGATGCTATCTCTCCAGATCTGCACTCTTCCAGGCTAGATCTCTCAGATCTGCGTCCTCCAAGACTGATTCTGCCAATGCCTTCCCAGATCTGCGTCCTCTCTGCTTTGGCTAACTGGATCTGCGTCCTTCCTTCTGCTTGACCAGCGTCTTCCCTCCTGGATCTGCGCTGTCTCAAGAAGGGCTTCCTTCTCTCCAAATCTCCACCAAGAAACTGCTACCAATTCCCACTGAAACTGAAAGATGATACTCAGAAAATAACCTTACTAGGGCGGGCACTCGAAGTCCCCCGAAGCTAAGGGTGGAACCAGAAATAACCTTACCAGGGCAGGCACTCGAAGTCCCAGGTAAGGGTGAGATCTCCGGCCAGGAGACACTGATTCACTCAGCAGTCTTTGGGCAAACTAACAGCAGCTGCTAAGCAGGCAGAGAAGTCTAGCTCTCGATATCAATATAGAATAACTCTGTACCAAATGAAACAAACCCCTCATTTATAATGCTAAGCTCCCTCCAAAACCTTAAGTAAGTCTTCACCTTACCGATTTACTCTTGAGTCAATGCGATGAGGCCTCCTGTATGCTGGTGTGGACACAGGCCTCTTTAAGTTATAACGTTAATCAACTAGGAAAACACTTTATTTTATAAGTGAGGTGACTAAAAGTGAGGTAAACCTCTTATTTCTACTTTGTATTTCAACTAAAAAGCGCGAAATTAAACAAAAATGTTAACTTAAATTAATAGGCTAATTGGGATGTTTACATATCTTCTCGACCATGATATATTTTAGGGATTAGTTTCTATGGAGCCTAACTGGTTATATTATCAACAATAACCTCTCTTGAATTTTCTTGATTCGATTTCGTGGCCTTGGAAATTGTGCCCAAATATGACTGTTTAGATTTTTTGCCAATCTGGGTTTTGCAGAAATTTTACACAAAATTGCTTCGAAGAACCTGTTGTAAGTTTGCGGCCTTGTTCAATTTTAGGAAACGGTTTGTGATTCAAGTAGATTAGTATATTTTGCACAAACCCAATTCCTGCATTCTTGAGATTCACCACCATTTGCACGAAAATCGAGGTGGAACATGGCAGTTTCAAAATTGTTACATATTTTTGGATGTAACTTAAATCATGTGCTAGGATCCCATGTGTGAGCTTGGTATATTCCAAGGATTATACCAGTGTATTAGGTCCATGTGGCACCTAATTTACCATACTAGAGAAAATAAAAACATATTTTATAATTTTGAATTTTTTCCCTCCATAAGTGCAGAACTAAGTACTAGACTGCTCTTCTGATACCTGTAATAGGGTTCTGGTACCACGACTGTGGGAGATCCCGTACCTGTTGTTGTGGAGATATATCATTCATACAATTGTCTCAACAGTGGAATATGCTCCTTGGCCACATAACCACATTAGTAAGCGAGTATTAAACAAGTAACAAAAATGGCGATGCCAGTTTTTGAAAATCGCGATTAAATCGCGATAAGTTGAAAAAATCGCGATTTTTTGAACAAAACGATATTATCGGCGAGTTTTTGGATTTGAAAAAATCGCCAAAAAAGTGCGATTTTTTTGGTAAAAATCGTGGGCCCATCAAACAGCTACCCTATAAGTTCAAAAATTGATTTTTTTTTTTGTCATTTTTGCAGCCCTCTCATTTTCCTGACACACCCTATTGGCAGTTAATGGTAATGTTAAATTCTTAAAGTAAAGTGATATTTCCTTTATTTTTCATTTTCATCCTTTTACTTAAATTTTTAACATTACCATGAAATGACTCAGGATGTTTAAGAGTGGTTTCGACCTCATTGGATTTCATATGGAGAAACTAAAATTTTAGATTTCACTCAAAATTCAGCAGACTTAATGGTTTTCAGGGTTTCATGGTTTGGGGATTTGCATTGTTTCCATTTGATTCTATTATGTGTAAGGGTATGAGATTGGCATTTGATCAAGAGTATAAAGTCCTTTAAGAACCTTGATGTTGGTGGCATTGATTGTTGAACTTTGTTGATGTTGGTGGTATTGATTGTTGAACTCCCCTACTGTGGCCTTAACAAGAATGTACCCTTCACTCAAAAGAAAACAACTGGTTAGGCATGTTAATCTTTTTCTACCGCATTTTAAGGTTGAGCAATCCAAGTCTGAAGACTTTGAGCTAGATGATGTTTATGTATCTCTTGTTCATGATCCCATTTCTAGTAGCGATGAATCAATGATGAGTTTCATGAGGAGGAGGAGGAGGAGCAACAATAGGAGGAGGAGGTGACACCACCTACACCTGCTACTGGTAGAGGACGTGGTCTACCTCCTTTAGCTCCTAGTGCTTCAGGATCTGGAGCACAACAGAGTCCATTGCAGGCCATGCTTGCGTCAGGGAGGCAATGGTGGCCATTATTCATAAAAAAAGGCGCAGAGGAAATCAATAGTATAGGTTATTTGGTGCATTCCTTTTATATAACATTATGACTCATGATATGAGATACATTATTATATTTTTGTTGATATTTTGAGGTTGAGTTGAGACTCGACTTAGTATTCAGGACATGATTCACTATTATGTGTGATGTAGCACTAGACATGATATTACACATCTTATATATTAGTTTTTTTTTCATATTTATGTGTCAATGCATTTATTTTATGTTGTGGGTGCTTTAGATATTAAAAAATTGAAAAAAAAAAATAGAATATTTTTGTGTATTGCACGATTTTCCAGATTTTCTATTTTTCCGATTTTTCTGATTTTTTAGATTTTTCCCCTCGGCTGATTTTATCGTCTTGATTTTATTACTTTATTAAAACCTATTAAACTCGTTTAATCATTAAAAATACAAGAAATCATTAATAATTAACTGCAAGGTAAGATGAATGCATTTAGTGAAAAATGGTAATATAATAGTTACAAAAGATGTTATAAATGTATGAATATGGCTTGTAAATGAAATATTTGGATAGCCAATACGATAACATATCTAAGGCCCAACATCCCCCCCATGCCTAAGACTTTGCATGCCTTCATGCAAACAAAATATGAACTAGGAAGGAAATAATGGATGATATAGGGTGACAATGAAGATAATGGCTAAATAAATATGAAATTGGAAACTAGAATATGCATTAATAGAATTGGAAATGGGGGTTTAATGGTGGTATATGGGTGAAAGCCAGAGAAGTGATGGTATCATAAGTTATTATTAAGTACAGCGAACAAAGCTTTCCAATATTTTTATATTATACCTTTGAGGCTCTAGTCCATGTTTCTCTGCATTTTTAATTTTTAGATTATGGTCATTGCTCTTGCATTGATAGATGAGAGCAGCTTTAGAAATCACACAAAGACATAGGATGACACCTTTCAGAGTGACTTAGATTACCTGCATAATGTCTTGGACGCATAAGGTACTTATAGGTACTCAAAGGACATAGCATGAATGAGTCATTTTTAATGTGAGATGGATGAGGCTGCCAAAGAATAACCAAAAGACACCTAAATTCCTACTACTAAGAGTTTTCATGTATGCTTTCGCCTATAAAGTAGTGTTCCACTATGAGTAGAGACTTCATCAACTCTCTTGCAAGTCTTAATAAAGATGCTCGGAGATCATGCTCTAGTGTTATGGTTATAGTATTCAAGTTGATTTTTTTCATTGGTATCATTGTATGGACCTTTTTGTTTTAATCCCCTTAGTATGCTTTGGTAACTATATTTTGACCAACTATTTTGTATTGATAATCAGAAATCTATATGAATAAGAAAAATGAAATTCTAAAACATAAAAGATATATAAGCTATGAATAATTTGGAATTATCATTTGATTCAACTTCTATGAAAAAGACTGTTTATTTGATCAT
This sequence comes from Pinus albicaulis, assembly GCA_034641835.2. NCBI lineage: Eukaryota > Viridiplantae > Streptophyta > Pinopsida > Pinales > Pinaceae > Pinus > Pinus albicaulis. The sequence continues at coordinate 778,165,046 of CM076578.1, forward strand.
CTTTGTGAAACACTGGTCTTAATGATAAATCATAAATGCATAATTTTTAACAACTTGAGGAAAAAAGAAAGATACCATCAAATACTCCCCTAAGTGTTCCATTCCATTGATGAAGGTGTCTTTTCTGATTTTGAAAATATTCTTCCAGTATTTAAGCATCCCAAATGAACAATATCCTTGAATCCTATTTTTTCTTGCAAAATAACAAATTTTCCTTCTAATCAATTCTCCTAGAAATCTCACATCTTTAACTTAGTTTTCCTTTAGGGACCAACCCCCTTAGCTAACCTAGGAGATAGCTTAAACGGAGAGAGTTGGGAATAGGTGACAGCCCCTTCTCTGAGTTCCTTGCCACCAACCACACCTGTGGGGTTGAAGGCTTTTCCCACTAACTGTAGGTAGGTGTAGGCGGCAAGCGATTAACAGGTACCAAAATTTTGGGTACCAATTATCTGAAACAAGGTACCAACCAATTTCCAACTTCACATAAGATTTCAAACATAATGGTCATAGCTTACTTTATTAAAAAGAAAAACTATAAACAAATTCGTAATATAACAAGTTTTGGGTTGAAAAATTCTCGTGTAGTGCATTGATTCACTGTTGTACATTTTCCACTGTGCAAAGTGCTTATGTTGTGGCATTTTAGTGTGTTTGTGATCTTGTTTTAGACATAGACCTGATTTTGAAGTGCCAAGGAAGAATCAACAAAGGCTTTGCACTAAGGTGCTATATTTTGTGATAATAGGCTTGATGATGGTCTTGATGTACTTTCATATTGTTTAGTAATAAAACATATGATGCATTTCTCCTACCAAAAGGAGAAAAACTTGTAGAATTGAAGTCTTGTAAAGAAGCTTGTTACCTGATTCTGAAGTGCCAAGGAAAAATCAACAAAGGATTTGCACTAAGGTGCTAGATTTTGTGATAACAAGCCTGATGATGCTCTTGATGTACTTTCATATTGTTTAGTAACAAAATATCTGATTCATTCCTCCCACCAAAAGGAGAAAACATTGCAAAATTAAAGTCTTGTAAGGAAGCATGTTTGGATTGCAGTTTAGAAATTAGGTAGTGATACAAAGATGATACAAGTGAAAAAAATGGAAGGATAAGAATCTCATAAATTTAGTCAAGATAAAACAAAACTCAATCAATGGTAAAATACATGGAGTTTACTGCTGACAAAATCGAGGTTGTACATTTTTTTTTGGGAATAAGCAACTTATATTATAGTACTGCTAAAAAAAACATCAAGCCATACAAATGAATGAACTTGTAGGGTGTGATTATAGAGACCCCTCTCCCAGTATAGGCGAGTGTTGGAGCTTGGCATATTTGCTTTAAAGATTTCTTGTACAATTTTTGAAAGATGGAAGACATAACTAATAACATAATGTTTTAATGTCCTAGAACAAAACAGTGTTCCACGGAGACAAGTCCCCCCCGGTGGGGTGCACACACCCCACGCTTCCCAATCACTTGGGACGAGGGGACGCCTGGGGAAATGTTTCCCCACAACCCCCTTTTGGGGAGACGTAGGGGGAAACCTTTCCCGACTATGGGGGACGTGGCTCCCCAAAAGGGGTGCTTCTGGGTAAGGGGGTGTGCTGAGAAGCACCCATTTTGATGGGAGATGCCCAAAAACAACCCTTTTGAGTTTCAAGAAATTTTGTGTGGGGGAGCCTAATATTCAAGCCTATGGTCCTATTATTGCTATGCAATTCATGATATTATTAAATTCTTAAAATAAAGTGGCATTATCCTTGATATTTCATTTTCATCCTTTTACTTAAATTTTTAACGTTACCATGAAATGATTCAAGATGTTTGAGAGTGGTTTTGATCTCATTGGATTTCATATGGAGAAAGTTGAATTTTAGATCTCACTCAAAATTCAACAGACTTAACAGTTTTTCAGGATTCCACGATAGGGGGGACTGCAACGTTTCTATTGGATTTTGTCATGTACGAGGGTATGGAACTAGTATTTAATCAAGAGTATCAAGCCCTCTATGTACCTTGATGTTAATGGCATTGGTTGGGGAACTCCTCTATCACGACCCTACTAAAAATGTACCCATCACTCAAACAAACTCTTGACTTGACATGTTACATTTTTTTTCTCTTTTTTTTAATGCTTAGTGGGTGGTATTGATGACGAATATCCCAATATAGGTAATGATTTTGATGATATGTACGTATTTATTGTAACGTGATTTTTTTGGATGCTAGAGGCCATCTAGAGTTTGTTTGTATTTTGGTTTAGAGATGGATTGCACTTGGTGCTATTTTGGTTATGTGTACCCTTACATGCTATATAAATGAGAACTTTTGCTTATTTGTGTATAAATGTTTTGGATTCATATAGATGCACATGAATATATATGTTTTTCTTTAAAATTTGAGTATTTTACTATTTAGGTGTTTTTGGTCAATTGGGTTTTAGGTCCGATTTTTTTACCAGTTCCGGTCCGGTTCCAACTGATTCTTGGTTGAGAGGGTTTTCTGGTTTGATTGCTGGTTCAGTTTCAATAACATTGGTATCTACTATAGTCTATTTTGCTTAATACTAATTAGATTCAAGAATGATGAGTGATTAATTTAAATTTTAAATCAATTTACATTCTAGAATGATGAATGATAAATTTAATTTTTAAATCATTGTAGATTCTAAAATGATGAATCATGAATATGGATCAATGTATTTCATTGATGAATCTTGTGGTGTATGGATGAATGATGTATATATCAATATGAACGATGAATATGGATCAGTGTATTTCATTATTTAATTCAATTATGTATGGATCAATATATTTATGATGAATCTTGTGGTGTATGGATGAATGATGTATATATCAATTTGAATGATGAATATGGATCAGTGTATTTCATTATTTAATTCAATTATGTATGGATCAATATATTTATGCTTTCATTATTGAATATGAATTTGATATATATATATATATATATATATATATATATATATATATATATATATATATATATAAAAAAAGATTATATACCCCAACGTCTCCCTATCCCCCCTAAGTTTCCCTAAAATTTGAGGGTGCTCCCACATGTCCCCCCTTTCCGTCTCCCCGCACCTGCGCCCCCCCGTCTGGAGTCTTGGTGTAACATTGGAATAAAGTTGTCATATCCCCCCCTCTCTCTCTCTCTCTCTCTCTCTCTCTGCTTTTCCTTGCCTCCCTATTAGCTCACATTCATATACTTTGAATTTGCTGAACAGAACACTTCTCTTCTTTGATAGCCAGACTTAAAATATGTAATTTATGCAAAAATTAACACTATGACTTTGCTGCAAAAGCAATCAAGCACAATTTTGCATAACAACTCTTTTGACTGATCCAGTAGGTGCTTTTTCAATGCTTATTTTGTACTCAGGATCCTTTTTCTGTTGTATTTCCATATATTTTCTCCTTTTGTTGACTAAACTTGTACCTTGTTGTTTTGCAGTGTTCACAGCTTACATTTGGGGAGCCTATGTCCTTAAAGAGCCCTTGAAAAATCACTGTTTATCAATCTTGGCTTTAGTAGTTATGGCATTAGGAATGATGGGAGTTGGATTTGCAGTTTCTGAAAAAACGGTCTTTCAGTCTTTGCTTGATATTTGGCTCAAGCTAAATCCATGCTCTACTAAAATTAAGGATTGCTCACAGCTTAGCTATATAGATGTCCAAGATTCTTCAGAAGCTTTGATAACATGTGAGACCACAAACAACGGTAGAGTTGAGGAGGAATATGCTGATCAAAAGTATGAAAAGGAAAACAAACTTGTAAAAGGTGCACTTTGTGCAATTCTTGTGGGAACTCTTAATGGAAGCTTCATGGTCCCTCTCAAATATGCACATAAGGTAATTTGTCATTTTGTATCTGAGAGTATGCTATACCTGCAGCTTTACTGTAAATTTCAAAGTTTTTCCAAGGTCAGTCACTGTGATATTTAGCAGTAAACTGCAAGCAAGTTTGCTAAGCTATATCAAGCTTATATATGAGTATACTATGCCTGTAACATTGTTAATGCGATTCTTTCTTTGTTGAAGTTTGGTCACAGTTGAGTTTGTCACCAACTCAAGTCCAATATCAGTGTCAAGTTTGATGCCAAGGAGCCTGCATTTGACTGTGAGGGTGATCTGAGTTCATTTGTATGTGCTAATATTTATCATCAAACTCCTCGACATTCCAGTTTACTTTTCTTTCTCATATTACCTTTTCACCTTCGTATCTCCACTTTCTCTTCTATAAAGATCCAAATTAAGATGTTTGTTGTTTCTTTTCATTGTCATGTAGGTTCCATAATGCTTCCAGTAGTCACATTCCACTAGCAGTTTACTTTCCTTTCTGAGATTTCCTTTTCTCCTCATATCTCCACTCTCTCTTTCATAGACCCAAATTAACATGTTTGTCCTTTCTTCTCATTGTCATATAGGTTTCATAATACTTTCAGTAGTCACATTGCTTGTGAAAATCAATTAGTAAGGACCTTTACCACCCACTAAACCTTTGCAGATGTTTACTTTATCTGTTAGTACAAGAACAACCCAAAACTTATTTTGTTCTCTGGAAATCATTACTAGTGCAAAGTCTCTGACCATTAAAATTAGTTTATTAACATAATTTCTCAACCTGAATGTATTATTGTCTTATATCAGGTTAGCTGAGACTCACTTGTTGTAATATTCTGAATATAAATAAACAGCAATATAAATCGACATAAACAAGAATCTACAGCAAATAGAGAGATCACATAAACAACGCTGAGCCATTTTATTATATAACTGAAAGATACAATAAGTACAAAGGTGATCAGAATGATGGCACCTTGGCTTGCACAAGACAAGCTGGAAATACTCTAAGAAATGCTCAAGGAATCCCTGCTCTGTCAAGGACTGCGTAATCTCCAGAATGCTGTTGCTACTGCTACTAGACTGCTGCTACTGCTGGAATGAGATGGCTCTTTGGGGTTGTTCCCCTGCTTAGCAAAATATGAGACTCTGGAAATGAGCTCTCCTCCAAATACCCAGAAAAGCCCAGAAAGGAATTCCGGAATGGATGACCCCGAAATTTGACCTTTCTTGAGGGATAACGCTATCCCAGTGAAATACGTTGGCTCTGAATGATCCTCTGCAAATAATGCCCTCCTCATGTACCAAAATGATGCAATAGTGAAGGGCTGATCCCTCCTCACTATCTCCGCTGAATCCCCTGATGAATCCTCACTCCCGGAGCTGCCTCTTCCAAGAACTGCGTGATCTCTCCCAGAGACTGCGCTGCCCAAGCAAGTGCGTATTCCCTGATTGAAGATGCTATGGATCCCTCCTGAAAAACAATGGATCGAACTCCTCACCCGAGCAGGCACTCGAAGTCCCCCGGGGTTGAGATTGGGATCTCCGCTTGGAGACACCCGATGTGCTGAACAACACTTGCAGACTTCGCTCAACAACAAAAGCGTGCTCAATGTCAAAAGACAGAAATCATAGATGCATAATAGAATGAGAGAATGAGGAGCCGCTTCCCCTTTTTATGCTTTGAGAGCCTTGCTCTCACCTAGGCCCCACCAAAACTGCACTGTCCCTCTGGCCCACACTGTCCCTCTCTCACTGCGTTGTCATGGGCCCACTGTTAAATTCCCAAGATGTTCTATGCTAGATGAAAACTTACTTTAAACTTCTAGGGCTCAATGACAATAAGGTGCAGATAGAACATACCAATAGATCGATGGAAGACAAGCCAAACTAGAGATAAAGAATGGAGATAAAGAATGGTGGTGTTACGGAGATCAGCAGGATGCTTCAACTAGCAAAGTCTTTCATAAGGTCAGCCACCCACATGTGTCACACAACCCCAAGACAACCCAGACAAAGAATACTCCACAAAGACGCAGCACCAAGAACCCAGCTCCATTGCCATCAAGAGAGGAGAAAATCCTCCGCACATTGTGTGTATAATGAACTCCAAGTCTCTCCAATATATAGGCATCTTTGGGGGTGTGTGACACGTCCTTTAAGACATTTAAGTCTATGTTATATTCCAGGCCAACCTATCACATAAGTGGAATAAATTCAAAGTACATGTTCTGCTCATCCGATCGAGATGATCTTTAGATGGAATCCAATAAAAATATTGGGATCGTCATCTGAGCAGCACAACTTGTAGTTTGGACCTAGTTGTCCAAATTTAACACTCCCTCTCAACTAGGGAGAACTCCGTCCACTAGTGCAGTCCAAACATCATGCGTCATCCCACCGTAACTTGCTTCGCTGGCTTCTTTATTTCAAAACTAAAGGTGAGTCACAAAGACATCACTCATAGCTAACCCGAAGTTAGCTCAGAAGTCCGAAACCTCTATAGGACTCAAAGGAGCCACACACCAACCCGAAGTTGGTTTCACTGACACAAAGTCAGTTGGAGGTCCGAAACCTCACTTGGACTCGAGAGAGTCATATACTAACCCGAAGTTAGTTTCACTGACCCAAATTCAGTTGGAGGTCCGAAATATCACTTGGACTCAAAGAGTCACACACTAACGCGAAGTTGGTTTCACTGACCCAAAGTCAGTTGGAGGTCCGAAACCTCTCTTGACTTGATCCCAGATCAAGTGGTTGGACACGTGTCATCCTAGATAGAGAGTATGACAATCTCTGATGCGTCCATCAGTCTTTGCTACTAGTCTCTAGCTTTTCCCACCTCACTGGCCAAATGAGAGGTACTTCCCATGAGCCCGAAACTCCATGGGTAGGATGCATAAGGGGCATAGATCAGAGAGAGGTAAACCATCTTAATATCATCATGGTGGGGTAGAAGCACACCAACTAGGTTTGACAAGCCTAGCCCAGTGGTTGCTTATAGCACCAAGAAGCTATCCCCAACAGCCCCTCGGGAGCTCCCAGAGCTCATCGTCCAACAGGACCCTCCAATTGGGGTCGTTCCACAATTCCAAGATTCTCACGAAAGGTTAGGAACATGACCTTCCCTAAGGGCATTGTGAGAATATTCGTGACCTGCTCATCAGTTCCTATATGATCGAGCCTTACGGCTGTTATGAACCTAATTCATAACTAAAGTAATAAATATAGTCATTAATGGAATAAATACAAATAAATGTAATTACTAATTAATCAATTAGGATTATGTTAAATAGTCATTAGGTTAATGAAAAGGCATGTCTAAAAGACATGTCCATTCGTGAAAAGGTACCTGCATAGGTATAAAAGCAGGACCTCATTGTAATCATTCAATCATCATCATATCATATCAATAAATATTTATTATTATAAATACCTCTTGTGTATTTTTATAATTTAAGCTGCTTTTGCTATTAAGTCTACAAATCTACAAATCTTGCTGCTACAGTAACCAAATCTACGAATTCCGCTGCTACAGTGGTATCGGAGCCATATTAAAGAACAAGTTGAAGCAATGGCGCACAACATCGTTCTACAAGCCTACGAACGTAGTTTACAACCCCGAGAACATTGTTTACCATATAATGTGCCATTATGTGAAGATCCCAAAATAATTGAGCAGATTAGAAAAGTTCAAGAAAAGCTTCAGCAATTAGAGAATTCATGTGCAAAGGTCACAAATGGTCTTAGAGAATATTCTGCAGGTCTTAAAAAAATTTCTGCAGTAATCCATAATAGAGAAGAAAAATGCGGTAATAATGAGAAAGCAGTTAGTTATGCCAAGGGAAAATCAAGTAAATACATTCCCCCACCAATGCGTAATAAAGGAAAACAACCAACTAATATTGAAAGTAAAAAGGAAGGGAATTGTTGGAAGTGTGGAGACAAATATTTCACAGGACATAAGTGTGCAATCCAAAAACTTTATAACTGTGAAGCAGATTATAATGATGATGTAGATGTTAAATGTAAAAATGATTATGCTAGCCGGAAAACTATTAAAGAAGCTGGAAAAAGTAATGAACAACAGAGTGTTTCATCCTCTGTTTTGAAAGAAACTTGTGAAGAAACAAAACAAGGTGAAGCAGTGAATGTGGTTGAACCTTTCTGTCATGACAGCTGGCCAATGGTGACAGGAAAACCAATTCATATACCTGAAAAGCATATTTCTAGCACAACTTCTCCAAATGCCCTTTTAGCACCATCTGTTTCTGTAGTTAATGGTAAGTTCATGCTCTAGATAAATTTGTGTGTGAGTTTGGGCGTTTTCATGCTCCTTCATCAGAGGAAGATGCTACCAAAGTAGTGTTCTTGGCAACATCTATTAATGAAACATCAGGTGACCAGAGATTAAACACTATTGATGAACATGTATTAAGACATTTTTCAAGTGGTTGCCATGCAGTGTTAAATCCCATGACAACAGTGTTCGGTGGAATTGTTGCCCAAGAGGTCGTGAAAGCTTGCTTAGGAAAGTTTCATCCAATTTTTCAGTTCTTTTACCTTGACTCATTGGAATCTCTTCCTAAGCATCCCCTTAGGCCAGAGGATATTATGCTTTTGAATTATCGATACAATGCTCAAATTTATGTTTTTGGAATAAATCTGCAAAAGATATTGAAGGAATCCAATGTATTTGTTGTTGAGGCAGGTAAATCGAAAACTGGAATTGAAACCGAAATGAATCGGAAGACGGGCAAAAAACAGTTGGAGGCTGCAATCTCGAAGGGTGCTAGCGATCATGAAATTCAGGGACTTGTCTCAGAGATTCCAGAGATTATTTTGCAATGTGTCAGTAGAGATGAGGCAGCTCTGGCACTAGGAAAAAAGGTTTTTAAGAGATTGTACGAGAATCCATCAAGCAGCTTACATGTTTCAACCCATATTGCTGTATTGGTGACCATTCGTGATGTTTGCAAACGGGTTTTGAAGGAACTGACAAGCTGGGGTGTTTCTTCAGATGAGGAACGCAAATTCAACAAGGATATAACTGTTGCACTTATTCGTTCTGAACTAATTAACCTTACAGAATATAACATGCATCTTGCTAAACTTGTGGATGGAAGACGTAATGCTGCGGCAACCGAATTTGCTATTTTTCTTGTACAACCCTATGTTATTCAAGACTTGGGAATAAGTACGACAGAAATTTTTACTCACGTCACGCCAACTCCTCACCTCGCGCTCAAAATTTTCGTGCTGCTGCCGTTGCCGGCGAAGGCGGAGAGGTATCTATTCGATCACGGGAAGGGCGGCCTTTATTACTTGGCCACGTACTTCCCCACTGTGTTTCCCGAGCGGGGAAGGTGGTTCAGTATTTCGCCGCGTGCGTGTAGATTGCTAAAACAATATTTCCGGCATGAGATTGTGAACGATGTTGATGAGATTCGCAGGGTCACATTTGCTTCTCCGGAATGCATTTCGGATGCAGAGATCGATGAGGCATTGCATTGCATTCAATGCGGGAGATGGAATCAGCCTTTTGGATTTCTAGACAGAGGTATTAGTGTGGTGAGCGTGGACCCTAACGACTCGCCTGTTTTCTCTTCTTCGAACGAATCAGATTTGAATCTTAGTTGGCAGAACGGGAAAGTAAAAGGGAGTTGCGATTCTCTGATCTGCAGGTCCGAGTGGCGTAGTTAAAAGAATTGGGTGATAGTCGTGTGCTAGGGTCACACTATTTGTGATATAATAAGGTGTGATGTTTAATTAAAAAGTGTGACAACCTTATACGATGGACGACCTTGTTTAGGTGGATATAATTTATTTTATAATCATAGTTATATATATATATATATATATATATATATATATATATATAAAGAAAAAGAAAAAAAGAGTTATTCCAAATATATATATATATATATATATATATATATATATATATATATATATATCGCCCTCCGATTAAAAAAATAAAAATGATGTGAGCAAAGTGAAGAAATTGTCGAAGGTTAAACTTTGAGGACAAAGCTTTTCGAGAAGGAGGCAATGTTATGAACCTAATTCATAACTAAAGTAATAAATATAGTCATTAATGGAATAAATACAAATAAATGTAATTACTAATTAATCAATTAGGATTATGTTAAATAGTCATTAGGTTAATGAAAAGGCATGTCTAAAAGACATGTCCATTCGTGAAAAGGTACTTGCATAGGTATAAAAGCAGGACCTCATTGTAATCATTCAATCGTCATCATATCATATCAATAAATATTTATTATTATAAATACCTCTTGTGTATTTTTATAATTTAAGTTGCTTTTGCTATTAAGTCTACAAATCTACAAATCTTGCTGCTACAGTAACCAAATCTACGAATTCCGCTGCTACAACGGCGCCTCGCTGTACCATATCCAGGATAAAGTGGTACCAGCCATCAACATGCTTGGATCAATCGTGGAACCCGAGATTCTCTGACAAACGAATCCCCCTCTGGTTATCACACAGGATAACGGTGGCATTTAGCACATGCTCGAACAACTCATTGACAAGCTTTCGCAACCAAGTGACTTCACAACGGGCCATACATGCTGCAATGTGTTTGGCCTCAGTGGTGCTCAAGGCTATCGACTTCCGTTTCCTGCCCGAAGCAGATCTACGTGTGAAATAGCATCCAGATGTGCTCTTGCGATCCACCACACTGCCAACCCAATTGGCATTGGTATATCCATGGAGTGTCATACTCCCGACAGTGTATCTCAACCCATGGTCTATCGTGCCCCAGAGATATCTCAAGAGTTTCATGGCACCAGCCCAGTGAATGTTATGAGGATCAACCATGTGTTGACTCAAAGTGTTCACTGCACACCATACGTTCGGACAGATGTTCCCTAAGAACATCAGGCCCCTACGAGTTAATGATACTCAGTAGGATTTGCTAGCACGGGCTCAGCAGTGTTGTCACTCAACTTCTTAAAGTTGAGCTTCATCAATGTCGACACTGTCTTACAGTCCACCATATCAAATCTTTCCAGAAGTTTCACAATGTATTTTCCTTGAGAAAGGAAAAGTCTCGCCAGGTCTCTGCGCGACCTCCAGGCCTAGGATGTAGTGCATCAGTCCTAGGTCCTTCATTTCGAATTCAGCAGCGAGCTCCCTCTTGCACTAATGAATGAGAGGGTCAACACCTGTCAGGAAGAGGTTGTCCACATACAGCACTAGAATGAGAGGTTTTTCTTTATCAACCTTGAAGTAAAGGTTTGAATCAACATTACTACGAGTGAAGCCCAGCTTCATCAGGTAGCTATCTATCCTCTTGTACCAAGCCCTGGGGGCTAGCCAACCTGCAAACATGGGTGTCTCGATCCTGGACTTTGAATCCCAAAGGTTGCTCTCCATACACCTCTTCCTTCATCGCACCATGTAGGAAGGCGGTCTTTATATCCATCCGATGAAGATTCCATCCTTGCGTAGCAGTAAGGGTAATAGTAAATTACAAGTGCAAATATAATCAATGGCTTCCTAGAAAGAAATCTCAAGCAACACATTTTCTATCAGATCCATGCTTGATCTTATATCGAGGTGACAACAGCTTTGTCCTATGGTCTAGGGACCATATCCCAGACATCATCCTCCATAATGGACTCGTACTTTTTGTGTAGCACATCCTTCCAGACTTGATGCTTTACAACTTTCCCAAATTATTCTGGCTCATATTGTACTCATGACAGTTAGATACCTCTGGTATTTATATGGCTTCTTGTTTTTCTTTCGGAATTTCCCCCTTGAAGCGATATATCTTTGAGCCATGAGGGTCTTCTTTCTTTCAACAATGGTATTAGCTTAGGAGCATATACAGTTGTATTCTCCCTCTCAATGCTTGCTTCTCTTGTGAGAGAAGACATCTGTTTTAAATGAGGGCATCCCAGACACCGACTTGGAAAGGAGTTTTGTACTCAGGGGCTTGAATCTTATTCTCCCACAGTCAAAGCCATCCAAGACTCATAGCCATATACTTTCATATAGCTGTCATGCATCATGGCATGTATCATATACAATATTTGTTCAAAATTTCACAAGCTTTGCTGACCATGGTTCAAGACTCCAACAACGTGATTGAAGGCTGCAAAAACTTCACAGTTCACACTTTCAAGTTTATCATTACGCTCCAATGTGAGACTGATACTGTCACAAGCTTACTGCTACTATGAATTTCGTAAACATAGGTGTCTGTCTATGTCACTGTCATAATGACAGTGACATAGAATCACAAATTACTTTCTTAGCTCCTCAAATTTGCGACTACAGAAGAACTGTCATCACTGTCATATTGCTGATTACGATGTTGCCATATTTTTATCATACCCATCACTATCTTCTTCATCATTGTCATACTGCCATACAGTAGTGAAGGTTTCCAACTTCACGGTCATACATATTCTGCCATATGTCACTGTTCAGGTTAGGGCACCCAGAGGTTTTGTTACAGCCCTAAACACTCCAACAACTACCAAGAAGACTGCAGCTTCTCCTCCACAAGATGGCACTCGGTTCTGCTTTGAAAAGTACAGGGTTGCGGCCAAGACTTCATTCAGAGATTAGTGTTGCTACACACCCAGCTGCTCACAAAAATCCTTGCTGTAATTATATTTGACAGTCTTACCGACTTTGACCATACAATAATGATTCTGAAAAATCAATGAACATAATCATACATTGATATTACAAGTATTCCTTGCTGAGTGAAGTCCTCAAGAGATTTGCTCTAAGTTTTGCCTTGGTGAAGTATGTACTGTTCATCTAAATTTACTTAATATAGTCCTTATTGGCACTTGATCTAAATCACCCCTGCCTCATTCAGATCTCTGAGATAGGACAAACTTTGTTCTTCCTTCAGGATTTTGATTCTTGCCATATAGTGATTATTACGTAGTGCAGAACTTTGACTCATTTTATAAGTCAAGCAAGATTCTTTGTATAAGAGAAAGAATCTGTTCACAGACATCTTTAGATCGTCTTATTTTAATGATGATACAGTAGGTCTTCAAGATAAAGTATAGGTCTGAAAAGAGGGTCAACAACTCCTGTCAACAAGCATCATCCTCGTTTTCTTCTTTATTCTTTGATAAAGAAATAATCCGAAATAATTATATGGAGAAGGGCCAACGTTGATGACCTTTTGTCTTGAATTAAACTGAGGCCACAAGTGAATGTATGATTCGAACCAAGAACTTTAGCACAAGCCATTCTGAAGAATTGCACAGGTCGGCTTAATTTTATTATCATAGGAATGTATATATGAGTGACTACACTTATGTCTCCAACAAATTCTGAGAAAAAAAACAGATTTCTGCTTCTCTTGACATGCCCCTTTAAACTGTTACTTCAAAAGTGAATGGCTTCAAGAATTTTACGTTTCCAGGGAGTTGATTGAAAGACATACCATTCATTATTGAAGTGTCATGACCATGCCAGAAAGCCAAATTTTCAGACATTCTTCTGGCCCAATCTACGGCACGACCGTGTAGATTTTGCCACATGCTACAGAGACTGTGGACGATTCAGGGCGATTTTCATAACATTCCGCCATTATGCTCCTCATCGCCCATGCATGAAGCTGGTTCCGCCATTATCAAAGATTCCATCGCAATAATATGTAATTACAGGAAATGACACGAAATGAACACGAAATTACGACATGGTTCACATTGCTCCATACATACATACATTCCATTTTGCGATGAACACGTCATCATCTTTGGGATCGGGTGCACGCTATGCACATGTAATTTCCCTATTTCGATTTGGAGCAACAAGCAACCAATAGGCCTCTGGGGCGACCGTCACATGGGGGCACCCGTGAATGGACCACAGATGCCTTTTTATTATTATTTTTTAAGCGGGTCCGATTCCCCAATGGATTCTCTGCGGCTGCGCACTGCTGTCAATGTCGTTGTTGTTTCCCTCTCGCATCTTCCTCTGTTATGAGCTTGCAATTCCGCTGCCCAGAATAGATGAATGTGAGCGAATGCTGAATGCAGATAACAACAAAATTTCCACGACATCAACAATCTATTAAATAGATTATTCCCGGTATCATTCATAGAGAGACTGCGGCCTGCAAGAGAAAGAGACACTATCCCTTGACATAGATTTTTTTTTTTCAAATCTAGCCCAGAAATTATGGCCTCAACACCGTAACTACCAGTCTTAGCTTTGCCCTCGCTTGACATGCCTTAATGTTGCCTACAACTGCTTGCTATGGCCTGCGGCCTAGCATAGCAGCTTGCTGTAGCTGCAGCCTCCAAATCAAACCCAAACAACCATCTGCTATCACTTAAAGCTCCTCATCTTGCTGCCCTAGATTCTGAAAAAGATGGGCTTTGTCTTCTCCCAGTTCGATACCATGTTAAATTCCCAAGATGTTCTATGCTAGATGCAAACTTACTTTAAACTTCTAGGGCTCAATGATAGTAAGATGCAGATAGAACATACCAATAGATCGATGGAAGACAAGCCAAACCAAAGATAAAGAATGGGGATAAAGAATGGTGGCGTTACGACGATCAACAAGATGCTTCAACCAGCAAAGTCTTTCATAAGGTCAGCCACCCACATGTGTCACACAACCCCAAGACAACCCAGAGGTTTAGACTCCAGAGACATATGTAGATACAATTTTGCTTAGGCTGGGGGTTAGTTCCCAAGGAGGTTGGTTGCAATATTCGATGATGATTTAGACACAATTTTTGCAAAAATTGGAGAGAGTTGTTATTTTCGTAGTTCTCCTACTTTGGAGGAGATAGTTCTAGGGTTTGTATTGTAGTACGGATTACATATTCAGAGTACTTATGATCTAAGGATTCCAATGAGGCTTCTTTGGGTGATCTCTAGCATGGCACATGGCACTTACTATTTTTTGTAGGTTTCATTTGGAGACTCACATGTCAAAGATAATGGTATATTTGGAATCCTTGTGAGATTCTAACTCCGATGAGCTACTTTTGGGTGACATTTGAGCACTTTTTGTTTTTAGCAATACTTGCATGTCTATTTTGATCTCGGATTCAAAATCCTTATTGGACAATAAATATAATGAGTATGGTTTCATGAGAATTTGAGCACTTTATATTTTTAACAGTGGTCATTGTTGAAGAATGTACCTAGGTTCGATCTTCATAATTGTATAATGTAATATATTTGTCAAAAGAATTTTATTATTAATAAAATGACTTATTAAAGCATGTGTTTCATGCTTGGGTCATCATTTTTAGGTCAAAGCCCCTATTGTAGGCTTCTAGGTTTTATATTGAGTCAATAGAGTCATTTTCCATTTTATTAGACCCTTCCTGGGTTTTTGTATCATGTAAAAGATTTATTTTTGAGTCAAATAGGTCATTTGACACCTCCACACCAAGTCAGCCCTTAACTGATGAATTCGACCTACATTAGGGAAATTCGACCCACAAAAGAGGCTATATATAGAGAAGTAGTTTGATTCATTGGCACCTCTCACTCAACGAGTTCGATACACAAGAAAGAGAGGTAGAAAAAATGCGACGTTGCTAGATAAGGAAGAAGATTGTAGGGGAAGACAAAATCAAAGTTTTGGGCTATCTATCTCTCACATGTGTGAAGTTACTGGGCATTTGTTGGGGTTGAAAATATGAAGTTTACTGAAGGTTGAAGTTCTGTTGCAGGGGAGGTCGAAATTCTGCTGCTGCAACGCCGAAACTACTACTGGGAAGTTATCATTCAGAGAAGAAGGAAGTGATGACTTGGTGATTGGAGGAAGTTTGTGTCTAGGTCAAAGAGTCTTGGATTATCTCATCGTGTCTTATGAATCTATTGAAGGAAGAGTTCTGATTGAATTTCCCCTCATAGAGGTTTTTCCTTGGCTATGCACCTACATCTTGTGTCTCTTGTTCTTGTGATCTTCATACACATATAATTTGGTAATTGCTTGATGAAAGGTAATCTAATAAAGAAGTAAAAGAGGCCAACATAACTCACTAGTAATTATCAAGAAAGAGGAATCAAACTCTAATTCTATGAGCATTGATTTTTGAACATGGTATCAAAGCTAAAGTCAAGGAAGGTTGGAGATTACTGTTGGCTTGAAAGGAAAGGTTACTCCCTCTATGATAATTTACTTGAAGATGGGATTACTCCCTCTATGATTAGTTACTTGAAGATGGGATTCAATATCATAAGAATTGCAGGAAGCTGGATTGGGAGAATCATCTACAACTTATCTAATAAGATCAAAAGTGAAGAGTTCTTGGCTGCACTCACACGTACACTTGATGATGACAACGCATGGATCATTGACAGTGGAGCATCAAGGCATATTATGGGAGAAAGTAAACAACTTCACTCCCTCTATGATTAATTACTTGAAGATGGGATTCAATATCATAAGAATTGCAGGAAGCTGGATTGGGAGAATCATCTAAAACTTATCTAATAAGATCAAAAGTGAAGAGTTCTTGGCTGCACTCACATGTACACTTGATGATGACAATGCATGGATCATTGACAGTGGAGCATCAAGGCATATTATGGGAGAAAGTAAACAACTTCACACACTATCAAAGGAACCATCATCTCATGTAATGGAGCTAGGAGACAACAACAATTATGTAGTCAAGGGCTTGGGATCAACTTCATTGAAGCTAGAAAATGGAGCAAAGCTACATCTCAACAATATACTCTATGTTTCGGGTTTGAAAAAGAATTTACTTTCAATTTCTTGTTTAGAAGATAAAGGAGATAGGGTTTCTTTTGTAGATGGTAAAGTTCTGGTTTGGGGAAAGGATTCAAGCATTGATAAGGCAAAACTTATTGGAGTACGTGAAGAAAGGTTATATAGAGTCATAACACCATCTCCTCAAGTCGTAGTTCACATGGAGATCAATCCTATCGAACTATGGCATAGAAGATGTCATTGTAATTTATTGGGTTAAACTAGAGCATTTGTTTTACTTATCAATCCGGGTTGGTAAACATAGAAGCACACCAAGGTATATGGATCTTAGATTAAGCTAATGTAGGAAGTAGTTGTTTATGTGAAGATAATGGAAATGCATATTACAAATATAAATTTCTGAAAAGAAAACACTAAAATTCTGATCTAGAAGCAAGAGTGCAATGAATCCTTGTGGAGCATAGCCAACAAGAAAGAGGCCCTAACTTAGATGCCTTGGTTGTCCTTCCTCATTATCCCTATTCCAACAAGATTAATTTCACCATAAAGCATAACATAATCAAATTAAGAAAGCAGTAAATGCATAAACACAATTTCCAATTCAATTCTCAATTCATAAGGAAGAGGATCTAACTTAGATGGCTTGGTTGACCTTCCTTCCTTAACCAGTTACTGAAAGGAAATCATTTCAGAAACGTAAGTAATCATGACATACAATGAACCTATTCATAAAAGTATGAAGAAGAAAAGGAAATATTTAACAATCTAAGCTATTCACAATTATGCACAAAAATACACTGTAGTGCGCTTAGCTTGGAATGGGGGCCCTCCACCCTTTGCTTAACACACTTGAAGATTATCAACTACTGTAGATCAGCAATTGCATCCCACAACAAGAACAACAAGAAGTAGAATGAAATTTCTTCAAATTATATTAAGAAATAGAGAAGTCTCAATAGTCGTAATACATGTTTATAAGTGCTGAATGGTTGTGCTTAAATAAGCCAAAAATATAACAAAATTAGCTAAAATAGCTGTAACAGCCTATAAGAGTCCTAATCTATCTAATCAAGTCGAACTCATCCTTTTGGTTGCACAAAATATGGTAGAATCCCACTAAATCACAAAACTGCCCTTTTAGTTAGGGATTTCTAGATGACTGGTCAAGTTTGACCAGCGTTGACTAGGTCTGTTCAGACTCAATAGGACTGTGCCAATAGGAGTCTTTCCATCCTTGGTTCCCATGCTTCTCGAATATATCTTCAGTTTCCACCCAAGTGTCTTGCACATACGATTTCAATAGAGCCATTACAGGAAATTCTGTTTTAGTCAAAAATAATTTTTAATACCCAATTTTTACTAAAAATTCTAAAATTTAAAAGACTTAATTATTTTACCTTAATGTATCATAAGAGGCAAAAATATGGCAAATATAACCATAGTATGATGGTAAAGTTTGATGGATAGATGGATTATGCATGGAAAAAAGGGTCAAAACTGAGGGCCAACATAAGATATGGGCATATAAATTATAAGGTCATCCCCTCTCTTAATCAAATGGTAAATGGCATCCCTAGCATCAAAGAAGATCCTGAAGGAATATGTATGGGATGTGCTTTGGGAAAGAATACAAGGAAACCCTTTACAAGCAGTGAAACAAGGTCTAAGGAAATATTGGACCTCGTTGTGTGTGGGCCTATGTCTGACAAATCACTTGGAGGTCATCTTTATTATGTGACCTTCATTGACGATCACTCTAGGAAGACATGGCTTTATCTTCTCAAGACAAAGGACAAATTATTTGAAAAGTTCAAGGAATTTAGAGTTGAAGTGGAGAACTTTGTTGGACCCTTAGTTAAACTGAGAGGGGGGGGGGGTGAATCAGTTTAACACATTCATGGACTTCTAAAACTTTTCATTAAACATTATTAACACCTTCATTTCATGATCAACATAATGTGTGAGAAATCTTTATTTGTGAGCAGTAATTAATCAGTAGATTAGATAATGTATCAGCAGTCTTAATATGTTAGCAGCAAGTATTAGCAGAATAGATATACCATATCAACACATAGACATCATGCACATAGACACCAGATATAAGTGGAAACCCATAAAGGGGTAAACCACATCTTATTATTGTTGTGATGCAAAGGCAAGCTCCAACTTCCTCTCACCACTGATTTTTTGTAGGCACCAACCTACAGGAGGCTCCTACCTCAATTCTGCAAGCTACAACTTGCAAGGAAGCTTCAACTCCCAGCAATTTTCTGCAGGCACCAACCTACAGGAGGCTCCAACCTCAGTTAGCTACAACTGACATTTTATCAAGCTACAACTTGATGTGGAAGCACCAACTCCCATCTGTTTTCTGCAGGCTACAACCTACAGGAGGCTCCTACCTCAGTCAGCTACAACTGACATCTATCAAGCTACAACTTGATAGGGAAGCTCCAACTTCCTTACTCTTTCAAAGAAAAACAAACATTTGCTGATTTACCTTGGATATCAGCTCTGTTCTGTACCATCTTCACTGTTGTGCATCAGTCTTCATATCTGCCTTATATCATTTCTGCATCTTCTCAGATTCACTATCAGCTCCTCCTTCTTCTTTGCTTAGCTCCTCCTTCTTCTCTGCCTCACTACTTTATTTATGCATTCTCTAACTTCTCTGCATCTTGTTCTGCTCCTCCTTCTTCTTATCTTTTCTGCCATAATCTTCTGTACTCTGTATTCTCTAACTTCTCTCTCTCTCCTACCTCTTGCAGCTTGCTTATTCTCTTCAACTCTCTTTAATTCTGTTGCACACTCTCTTCTTCTCTCATTCTATTTTCGTCAACTTTCTCCCCTTGGATATTACCTTGTTTTATACAAAATAGCTTCATGGCTGTTTGTATTCTACTGGGAATTCGAAATGGACAGCCATGTCTCTTTGCCTTCTGCCTTCTCATCTCTTTTATCCGCTCATTCAGAAATATAACTGTAGGTACCAATTTAACATTACAGTGGGATATTTGTTCTCTTCCGGAGACTTGCCAATGCATCACAAACAATAAAAAATCAATTAAAACATTTACAATCAAATTACAATGAGAACTTCAGCTCAACTCATTTAGTCTTTTGGCTCGCTGCGCATTTGTCTTTTCTTTCACTGTGTCTGTGTTTTCTGTGACTGTGTTTCATTTCTTTTCAACTCTGTTTTCTCTTCTGTCCTCTGCTGAGGTGTAACTGCTGCATACGTGTAACTGCTGGCTTTAAATCTGGGCATATTCCAACCCTTTACACACGGCAAGTGTCTTGTTGATGTGGTGAGTTCCGCAAGCGGAACTTACATACATCGCAATCATTTTACATTAACAATCGCCCTCCACCTTAATCTGTGGCCCGTGGGTCCACTGACCACGCGGCATATTCAATACAGTCGTAATAATCGTTTTATATATCTAACATCGCCCCTTTTAATATAACTGCTGGGCAGTTTCAATCAACGCGTATCATATCCATGGTCCTTTTATAATACAACGCTTTAATAATGCCGCCCTCTCTTCAATGTATTATGATAATTAAACTCCTTTCTTTGCACTTTAATGTATATGAACCCTTTCTTATGTAACTTCCGGCGATATAATAATAGACCTATTTAACATAGGAAACAACCTTTCGGGCTCACTTGTCGATCTTTGACTATCCGCCGATGCGATGAGCTGCCTCCGATTCGATGTGATGCGATGACTCCTTCTCCGATGCGATGAAACTCCTTGCAAATGTTTCCGATTGCGATTAATCGCAATCGCGACTTCCATTGAGTTGCTCTGATGCGATGTATCACTCTTTGATTACTTCCGATTGCGATTAATCGCAATCGCAAATTGCATTGTCATGCTCCGCTGCCACACTTTCACTCCGATGCGATTGACCAGTGCCGATGCGATTAGATTGTAACTCAAACATATAAAGTCATAGCTTATAGACCCATCGGGTCCGGAACTCAATCGCAATCGCAATCCTTTATTGTCATGCTCCGATGCGATTAGGCCGGACTTCAAATACTTGTTACTCATGGTTTATAAGCCCATCGGGTCTGGGCTTCAATCGCAATCGCAACCCTTTGTAGCATGTTCCGATATTCCACCTTTTTCCGATGCGATTAGTCACTGTTCACCGGAACTCAAGGTATGTATGAGTTGTAGTTTATATACCCATTGGGTCCGGGCTTTCAATCGCAATCGCAATTTCTGTTGTTTACATATTTCGCTGCTTTGTTTTTCTTCGATGCGATTTGGTCCCACCTTATGGTACTTTGTACTTTGGTTATTTGTTTATAAAACACTCCACTTATATATATTTATGCTTTGACCTTTGTTTATATGATGCGCTGCACATATATGTAATGCGCTGCATATGTACTCCAGCGTGGATATCGATTCCCGGAATGAGATTTATACGTATATTTTATTGCTGGGTTATACGATTCCCGGAATCTGTGTTTATGTTACATGTAACGCCCGGCTGGGTAAGGTTCTCGGAATAGGGTTTGTATATATATATATATATATATATATGCCAGCCGCTTGGGTTAAGATTTCCGGAATTTATGTGCCTCTGCTGTGCTAACGCCTCTATCTCCATTTCCTGTTTCTGCTTCAGTGCTGCTCGACCTCTGCCTCTGCCTTCACTGTACATATTCCCTGCTGTGATAACGGCTCTGCCTCTGCCTCTGCTTCTGATAACGATTCTGCCTCTATTATATTTGCTTCCTTTGCCTCTGCCTGTCTCCTTTACTTCCTTCATTTGCTTCTTTGCTGCCTCCATTGCCATGATAACAGCTCTGCCTCTATATTCGCAGCCTCTGCTTCTGTTCTTCGTTGTTCCTTTGCTCATTATTAGTTTCTTCGACCACTTCATGGTTTCCTTACCATTTAGGCAATGCTCCAACTCATCCCCAAGCAATTCAATTACTTTCATTTGATACTAATATCCTCACTGCTCTACAGCACCACCTCATCTGTCTCCTGCTGCCTTTGTTCCTTCTATGCTGCCTTGCTACCTCTCTGCTTCTTTGCTATCTCTGCTGCTCTCTTTACTGCCTCTGCTACTTCTTTGACTGATGCTTCTCCTTACTTATCTTTTTGCTGTCTCTGCTACCTCTCTTTTTTTTTCTTCCTCTGCTCCTTGGCTAATGTTTCAGGTGCTCCTCCTTTGTCATCTACTTTGCCATCAATGACAACATTTCCAACAGTCTCCCCCTTTGGCATTGATGGCAACACATTCACCGGTAATCCAATGCTTTCTCCAAGTCTTCCTTTGCCTAGCTTCTTTTAGAAGACCCTTTTTTCTATTACCTGCTTTTCCTCCCCGTTTGACATCAATGGCAAAGGATTGCACATTTCTTAGTGTAGATTCTGTGTTTGCATTTCTTCTCTCTGATTTGTGTTTAGATCTTCTTCTTCTGAATTTGTACCCTGCTGCTCCAAACTGGTGTAAAAGAGTTGTTGAGAGAACACTTTTGGGGATTATTTGAACTTGAATATAAATTGTTCAATTATGATAATGATGCCAATATATCTTTTATTGCTGTGGTACACCTTTCTTGCCTGTTGGTGATGATTTGAGCTAGGATGCTGATAATAATATTACACTAAATAGTTGCAGGTCCTTGTTACAGATGTGATCAATGAATTAACCAAAATTTGATCTAAGAGATCAAATGCCTTTACTTGCTTGGACAATGTACATTCAAAAACAACCCTTGAGACTAGATACATTCAATTTATTGTTTAGTCTTACTTATCAGCCAAGCACTTTTCTTTATGACATAAGGAGGTATGTATATCTATGATCAATCTCTCACTTAAAGGTGAATTATCAGCAAATCCTTTGTGTGATCCTTTAGCACTGCTATTGCCCTTTTCATGCCGAATGCAGATAACCCCGGGAATTTTACCTTGATGCATTCTTGCCATATTCCTTTGATCCTGTGGCCTATATCATACTGCTGCTTCACTGAGAATGCTTGGTAATCTGTTGATAAGCATGCTTCTTGTACCTAAACACCAATTGATATTACTTTGATAAACCATGCAGAGATTTCACTTTAGCTAGCACATGAACCCATAGTTTCTGCTATTGATCTTTTCACTGTTCACACCAACAACCATCAATATATTGAATTAGACCTTGGCATCATTAACCTGCTACTTATTCTGTCATCCTGATTTGAAAGAATGTCACTGCATTTTATTTTCTATGACAGTTCTAGAATCATTGCTGCTTTACATATTGCTTCATATACCAATTCAACTGTTCTGACATGATGATCTTCGTGACGACATTTTCAATTTCTTTGCTTGGAATTTTCATGGGTAGATCACTCTCTTAACTGTGCTCCTCCAAGGGACATTTCCATAGATGAAGGAAGTAATGATACAATGATGAGAGGCCCTTTTCTTACTCATCTTTCTTAAGGTGAATCATTGTTCATACTAGCAGAATGTTGCACACTGTGATCATCACTTAATGGGCTGATGTCTTCTTAACTTAGATGATCAAGACTAATGTTTCCTCTCTACCACCATGGTTGCTTGTTGCCTTCTCTTCTTTCATCAATCTGTCAGCTACTTAATACTTCAGATGATCATCTTTCTCTATAGTTCTCTTTTAGAGGAATTTCCTTTTTCTTCCTGATCTCATAGCTATTCTCATTACATGGAGCTCTTCTTAGACTACTTTCATGGGGTCTATATATGAACTGCTCTCCCCCTGGGATGTTGCTTCATATTTGTCACTGGTTGGATATTTTCTTTGTTTCCTAGAGCAGCTCCCCCTGAGACTATGGAGGATTTATTATGTTATTGAGATGATAGGCTCCCCTTTTCTCTTTTCCTTCTATACTTTATTGGGGTTCTTCATAATGTTTTCAATTCCTTTAAATTCATAGTTTTGATTGATTTGCTTTGTTTCCATCATCTGTCTAGAGTTCTTTAGTATATATGGCAGTTTATAGTCCTTTGCTTTGTGGCCACGCTTGAGGCATACATAACATCTTATTTGACCAAGGTGCAATTGAGCTGATGTATAATATTTTGTGCATCTTCTTGAATACATTTTACAATCAACAATTTTATGTCCAAAATTATTGCATGCATAACAATAGCCATGGAAATGATTTGTGTACCTGGTGGAAGATTGTCCTTTCCATTTGCTTGCTTGAGGTAGTCTTCTCTTTTGCTGCATCCTTTGATGGTTGAACTGGATTGGTTTTGTCTTGCAATATGCTACATTATGTCCTTGTTTGTGGCAGGAAAAACATGTGCTATTTTTCATAGGAGGGAGGAACCTCCTTTGATATCTACCGAATTTGTTCATTTCATCTTTAGGAGCATGTGAGCCTTTAGCAGCTGATTGTTTCATCCTCTTGTTCTCTGTTCTTTCATGTTGCTGCTTGATTCTGTTTGTTTCTTTACAAATCTTGTTCTTGCTGGCTTCTTCTTCTGTAGGAGTTTGCTGAGCTGCTTCACTGTTCTTTACAGCTTTTACAAAAATGATTTTCTTGTTATCTTCAACCTTGGACTTACTGGTTTCACCTTCATATCCTATCCCAGTCTTTATGATAGGTGACCTTTGTGCATTTAGAATTTGGTCCAACTGTCCAGAGCCTTTCATTAGAGGTGTATTCATTAATAGTTCTCTTTGGGCTTTTTCTAAGTTCTTTCTCAGGCTCACTACTTCTTCTTCCAATCTTTCACATTCCTGACTTTTATCTCTCATTTGTTGCAGCAGAGTGTCTTCTATTTTCCTCGTTTCTTCAAGGTGTGTCTTCAGGTCAATAATTTCTTTCTTATCCTCATATTCTCTCTCATCACATATTTGCACCACTGTCTTAAGGTCTTTGTTTCATTTTTCAATTTTTCTATTTCAGTCAAAGCAGTGTCAAGCTTGGCTTTTTCTTTAGCAATAATTTCTTCATGGTTCTTATTTTCATTCATACTTGCAGGTACTTCATTTGATTGAATATTTTCCTGTTGACATGAATTTTTCTTCTTCTTAATTCTCTTATCCTTCTTGTCAGTGCAGTCCTTAGGGTCTACTCCATGTATGAAGTGCAATTTATCCCAGATTTCTTTTGCAGAGGTTAAATCCATTATCAACTAATGGTCCTTGTTATGAAGATTGTTATATATCACACATTTTGCCTTGACATTCCTCTGTTGTTCTTTTACCGTGGGGGAGTCTGTGCAGTAACCATCACAAAAAAGCTTTCATACCTCAGGTTCATCAGCCATTAAACCTGTTTTAACCTTATCTCTCCATTCAGGAAAGTTTGTTGTATTTAGCACAGGTACATTTTTATAGTCCATGACTCAACCAGATCTCCTTCAAGCTATTAAGCTTACACCAAAGGAACCTGCTCTGATACCAATTGTTGGACCCTTAGTTAAACTGAGAGGGGGGGGGTGGTGAATCAGTTTAACACATTCATGGACTTCTAAAACTTTTCATTGAACTTTATTAACACCTTCATTTCATGATCAACATAATGTGTGAGAAATCTTTATTTGTGAGCAGCAATTAATCAGTAGATTAGATAATGTATCAGCAGTCTTAATATGTTAGCAGCAAGTATTAGCAGAATAGATATACCATATCAACACATAGACATCATGCACATAGACACCAGATATAAGTGGAAATCCATAAAGGGAGAAAACCACATCTTATTATTGTTGTGATGCAAAGGCAAGCTCCAACTCCCTCTCACCACTGATTTTCTGTAGGCACCAACCTACAGGAGGCTCCAACCTCAATTCTGCAAGCTACAACTTGCAAGGAAGCTCCAACTCCCATCAATTTTCTGCAGGCACCAAACTACAGGAGGTTCCAACCTCAGTCAGCTACAACTGACATTTTATCAAGCCACAACTTGATGTGGAAGCACCAATTCCCATCCGTTTTCTGGCAGTGCTGCCAAACCCATGTGAGGCTCACTCTCATCACTTTCATAACCCATATCCATCAAGCTACAACTTGATAGGGAAGCTCCAACTTCCTTACTCTTTCAAAGAAAAACAAACATTTGCTGATTTACCTTGGATATCAGCTCTGTTCTGTACCATCTTCACTGCTGTGCATCAGTCTTCATATCTGCCTTATATCATTTCTGCATCTTCTCAGATTCACTATCAGCTCCTCCTTTTTCTTTGCTCAGCTCCTCCTTCTTCTCTGCCTCACTTCTTTATTTATGCATTCTCTAACTTCACTGCATCTCGTTTTGCTCCTCCTTATATTTTCTGCCTTAATCTTCTGTACTCTGCATTCTCTAACCTCTCTCTCTCTCTCCTACCTCTTGCAGCTTGCTTATTCTCTTCAACTCTCTTTAATTTTGTTGCACACTCTCTTCTTCTCTCATTCTATTTTCGTCAACTTTCTCCCCTTGGATATTACCCTGTTTTATACAAAATAGCTTCATGGCTATTTGTATTCTACTGGGAATTCGAAATGGACAACCATGTCTCTTTGCCTTCTGCCTTCTCATCTCTTTTATCCGCTCATTCAGAAATAAAACTATAGGTACCAATTTAACATTACAGTGGGATATTTGTTCTCTTCCGGAGACTTGCCAATGCATCACAAACAATAAAAAATCAATTAAAACATTTACAATCAAATTACAATGAGAACTTCAGCTCAACTCATTTAGTCTTTTGGCTCGCTGCGCATTTGTCTTTTCTTTGACTGTGTCTGTCTTTTCTGTGATTGTGTTTCATCTCTTTTCAACTCTGTTTTCTCTTCTGTCCTCTGCTGAGGTGTAACTGCTGCATACGTGTAACTGCTGGCTTTAAATCTGGGCATATTCCAACCCTTTACACACGGCAAGTGTCTTGTTGATGTGGTGAGTTCTGCAAGCGGAACTTACATACATCGCAATCATTTTACATTAACAATCGCCCTCCACCTTAAGATGAGGCCCGTGGGTCCACAGACCACGCGGCATATTCAATACAGTCGTAATAATCGTTTTATATATCTAACAACGACCCTTTTTAATATAACTGCTGGGCAGTTTCAATCAACGCGTATCATATCCATGGTCCTTTTATAATACAACGCTTTAATAATGCCGCCCTCTCTTCAATGTATTATGATAATTAAACTCCTTTCTTTGCACTTTAATGTATATGAACCCTTTCTTATGTAACTTCCGGCGATATAATAATAGACCTATTTAACATAGGAAACAACCTTTCGGGCCCACTTGTCGATATTTGACTATCTGCCGATGCGATGAGCTGCCTCCGATTCGATGCAATGCGATGACTCCTTCGATGCGATGAAACCTTTTGCAAATGTTTCCGATTGCGATTAATCGCAATTGCGACTTCCATTGAGTTGCTCTGATGCGATGTATCACTCTTTGATTACTTCCGATTGCGATTAATCGCAATCGCAAATTGCGTTGTCATGCTCCGCTGCCACACTTTCACTCCGATGCGATTGACCAGTGCCGATGCGATTAGACCGTAACTCAAACATATAAAGTCATAGCTTATAGACCCATCGGGTCCGGAACTCAATCGCAATCGCAATCCTTTATTGTCATGCTTCGATGCGATTAGGCTGGACTTCAAATACTTGTTACTCATGGTTTATAAGCCCATCGGGTCCGGGCTTCAATCGCAATCGCAACCCTCTGTAGCATGTTCCGATATTCCACCTATTTCCGATGCGATCAGTCACTGTTCACCGGAACTCAAGGTATGTATGAGTTGTAGTTTATATACCCATCGGGTTCGGGCTTTCAATCGCAATCGCAATTTTTTGTTGTTGACGTATTCCGCTGCTTTGTTTTTCTTTGATGCGATTTGGTCCCACCTTATGGTACTTTGTACTTTGGTTATTTGTTTATAAAACACTCCACTTATATATATTTATGCTTTGACGTTTGTTTATATGATGCGCTGCACATATATGTAATGCGCTGCATATGTACTCCAGCGTGGGTATCGATTCCCAGAATGAGATTTATATGTATATTTTACTGTTGGGTTATACGATTCCTGGAATCTGTGTTTATGTTACATGTAACGTCCGGCTGGGTAAGGTTCTCGGAATAGGGTTTGTATATATATATATATATATATATATATATATATGCCTGCTGCTTGGGTTAAGATTTCCGGAATTTATGTGCCTCTGTTGTGCTAACGCCTCTGTCTCCATTTCCTGTTTCTGCTTCAGTGCTGCTTGACCTCTGCCTCTGTCTTCACTGTACATATTCCCTGCTGTGATAACGGCTCTGCCTCTGCCTCTGCTTCTGATAACGGTTCTGCCTCTATTATATTTGCTTCCTCTGCCTCTGCCTGTCTCCTTTACTTCCTTCATTTGCTTCTTTGCTGCCTCTATTGCCATGATAACAGCTCTGCCTCTATATTCGCAGCCTCTGCCTCTGTTCTTCGTTGTTCCTTTGCTCATTATTAGTTTCTTCAACCACTTCATGGTTTCCTTACCATTTAGGCAATGCTCCAACTCATCCCCAATCAATTCAATTACTTTCATTTGATACTAATATCCTCACTGCTCTGCAGCACCACCTCATCTGTCTCCTGCTGCCTTTGTTCCTTCTATGCTGCCTTGCTACCTCTCTGCTTCTTTGCTATCTCTGCTGCTCTCTTCACTGCCTCTGCTACTTCTTTGACTGATGCTTCTCCTTACTTATCTTTTTGCTGCCTCTGCTACCTCTCTTTTTTTTTCTTCCTCTGCTCCTTGGCTGATGTTTCAGGTGGTCCTCCTTTGTCATCTACTTTGCCATCAATGACAACATTTCCAACAATCTTAACCGAAAGAAGGATACAGACTTTGAGATCTGACAATGGTGGGGAATACACTTAAAAAGAAATAATTGCATATTGCAAAGAAGAAGGTATTATGAGGGAGCTCATTGTTCCCTACAATCCCGAGCAGAATGGAGTTGCAAAAAGGAAAAATAGAACGCTTGAAGAATAGTTTCCTTGTCAGAAGAAGAAGGACAAGGAAACTTCTACTTCGAAGGCTGCTGTGGCGGATGATTGTTCAGAAGATGATGTAGCCATGAGCGCTCATGAACCACGAATGTGGGGCGACATGGATCTGTAGAGAAACTACAATGTGGTGGCGGGATCCTTGAGTAGCTCATCCCTTGGATCATATCCGAGCTACAGGAGCCTTAAGACAGTAGCGGGACAAGTGGAGTTGTTGGTGCATGGAATCATGGATGAAGCAGAGGCAGAGCTGAATGTTGAAGGGAGCAATGCAGTGCAGATGGAGTAGCAGCATGGCAGCGTAGCGCAGAGGAACTAATGTAACTTCAGCAGTGCAGTGCAGGCTGACTTACGCAGAACAGAGCTGCAGCAGCGTAGAGGCTTGAGGGGGGACAATGTAGCGCAACAACAACTTGGGATTTTAGCGCAGAGGCTGATGTGACTTCAACAATGCAGAGGGAGTCTGCTTACACGGTGCAGAGCTATAACTATGCATCATCCTTCAGATGTCAGCTCAGAGCAACAGCCTATGGAGCTTCAGTGATGAGGATGTAGTCCAATTGACTTGTCTCTCAAAGATTGGGTAGGAGTTTTAGTTGTTTCTCTCAGCAACTGAAGTTGAAGTGCAACAGATGGCAACACGGTGCAACAGATTGAGAGGGAGTTGCAATACAGATGTGGCAGTGATGGTGGCAGTGTCATAGGTAGTAGTACATAATGGCAGTAACAATGCAGTGATGAAGGGCAGCAGGTCCAGCATCAGCGCAAAGACTCGCACTAGAGTTCAGTGCAAAGCTTCGGGGTGAAGCAACGTTGTACTAGAGCACATTCTTTGCTAAGAGGGAGTGTTGAGTTTTATTGAGTGTTGGGGTAACATCGAATGTGCTCTAGCTCCCAAAATTTGTGGAGGGAGTAGAGTACATGAGATCTCCAAGACCCAGAAAGGGATTTGGGATATTCCATCCAGTTTGGGAGATAATTAATTAATTAATATTTTTAATTAAGGACCCTAAGTCTAACTTAGGAAAATTTAAATATTAAAGGTAATTAATTAAAACATGTGATGGAAATGACTCAAGTCACATGGATCAATCTTTTTTTTCATATTAGCCATCGATTCAAGATTAGATCATGGCCGTTGGTTTCCCAACGTGAAAGTATAAAGGAAAGGCTTGGGGTCAGTTGGAGACCACACACACAGAGGCAGAACACTGAGACTAAGCTGAAATTCTAAGGCGGGTTTGCT
The DNA here is from genome assembly GCA_034641835.2 of Pinus albicaulis. Taxonomy (NCBI): domain Eukaryota; kingdom Viridiplantae; phylum Streptophyta; class Pinopsida; order Pinales; family Pinaceae; genus Pinus; species Pinus albicaulis. The sequence continues at coordinate 778,194,890 of CM076578.1, forward strand.
AAGAATTTTTAGAAGTGTTTTAGCTGCGGAGAGGGGTAGTATTGGCTAAGGGGATGATTTGATCCCAGTGTCAAGAATCAACAAGAGGCAGAGGCAGCAACCAGGATCAACGCAGAGGAGCAAGAGTAGCAACAACAACTATATATCAGCTGCGCAGCGTAGAGGGCTTCAACCTCTACAAAGGTGCTACGCAAGCCCAAAAAGGGCAGCGCTGAGCCAGTAGGAGATCTCCAGGGTTACACAGAGGCCATCCAGGACAATGTAGGGACTGCGTCACCCAGTATGGGGTTACGCAGCCCTTTCTAGGCTAGTGCAGAGGCACGCAAAGGCTAGCAGGGCTGACACAGGGGCTTTAGGTGCAACGCTGGGGTTTCTAGAGGCAGAAAGTGGCCGAGTCCTGTAAATCCCGTTTGAGGGTGTGGATTAGTCAAGTTTTGAGTCTCCAGAACAACAGGTTAGCTGCAGATCTATTTTTTTCTCTGTCGGGTTAACCAGTAAGGTGCTCGGATTTGTTGTATTCAAAAACTAAATAATATAAACCCTCCAACAGCCAGAAGACCGGTTTTCCTGCATTGGGTTTTTCCGGGGACAGTTGTCCAGAAAATCTTGTGTGTCACTTTGTCTATGTGCATGTATCTTTGCTTAGATCTGAATCGGTGAAAGTCTATTATGTGATTATTTCGATATTAATTTGATTTCAACATTAATAACTTGATTAAGTAGGAGAAGTATAACTAGATTTAACAGTAGGGTTTTTGCATAAAGTAATATTTAGAAATTTTCACTGATGATTAGTGAGTAAACCTGATGGTACCTAGACTCGTTGAAAGCTTTAGTCCATCTTAGTACCACCGAGATAGATTACCCTGGTTAGGAATCTAGTCCGTGGCATTGAGTGTGCCTAAAATATTCCATGTGTTTTGAGATCTTCCATGTACTTGTATATATATGTAATTATGAATTCCTCCCTAGTTAAGAGGGTGTGTTGAATAATGTAACTCGGTTCGGTCTTCATAATTGTATATGTAATGTATTTGTCAAAAGAAATTTTATTATTAATAAAATGACTTATTAAAGCATGGCTTTCATGCTTGGGTCACCAGTTTTAGGTCAAAGCCTCCATTGTAGGCTTCTAGGTTTTATATTGAGTCAATAGAGTCATTGTCCATTTTATTAGACCCTTCTTGGGCTTTTATATCATGTAAAAAGAATTATTTTTTATTCAAATAGGTCATTTGACACATCCACACCAAGTCGACTCTTACCTGATGAAATCGGCCCACATTAGGGCAATTCGACCCACAAAAGAGGCTAGAGAAGGCAAAAATAGTGTGACATTGCTAGAGAAGGAAGAAGATTGTTGGGGAAGACAAAATCAAAGTTTTGGACTATCTATCTCTCACACGTGCGAAGTTACTGGGCATTTGCTGTGGTCGAAAATCTGAATTTTACTACAGGTCAAAGCTCTGTTGCAGGGGAGGTCGAAATTCTACTGCTGTAAGGTTGAAACTCTAGGTTGAAGCTGCTACTGGGAAGTTATCATTTGGAGAAGAACGAAGGGCTGACTTGGTGATTGGAGGAAGTCTGTGTCTAGGTCAAAGAGTCTTGGATTATCTCTTCTTGTCTTATGAATCTACTGAAGGAAGAGTTTTGACTAGGTTTTCCCCTCATAGGGGTTTTGCCCTGGTTGTGCGCCTACATCTTATGTCTCTTGATCTTGTGATATTCATACACATATAATTTGGTAATTGCTTGATAAAAGATTATCTAATAAAGAAGTAAAAGAGGCCAACATAATTCACAAGTAATTATCAAGAAATAGGAATCAAACCCTAATTCTACTAGCATTGATTTCTCAACAGTCACATGTCAGATTTGTTACATATTCAGATTCCTTGCTGAGTTTTGAGTCCAATGAGGTGATTTCATGATTCATCAGGATCCTAGAATTTTTATATTTTTAGCAATCTTAGCATGGCAATGTTGACAACATATTTTGGTTGCTCATGAGATTCCAAGTGTAATGAGTGTAATATTGTGGACATGTAGAAAATTTACTATTTTTAGCAATGCCTATTTTTAGGTATACTATATGTAGCAGAGTTCCCTTCTCTATTCCAAACATTTTCTACTTTCTCCTACTTTTTAGGGGGATTGTTATTTTTGGCATGTCTATTTATAGCAAGGTGACATGTGGTAGTTTGAGAGGTTGACATGTGGCAACTTATATAATGGACAAATGGTGATATTTACAGATGAGTCATCAATGATTTGGCAAAGCGCATGGGTGGATGGAGATGTGATGACATATGTGGCATTATGATTTTTTTATTCCCTCTAATCTATTTTATCTCTCCTAATGCACATGGCCTTTTTTCTCGTATTTGAATTTCTTGAATCACCCCAAAGATATTTTTTTCCTAGGTCAACTTTCCTAGTTCCTCTCAAGGATATTTTTAGACAATTTGAATTACCCAAAATCTCCTCAGGATTATTTTTATCCTAGTTCGAAAGTGCAAAATTTACCTGGGGATAATTGTATCACAAGTTGAATTTACTCAAAATACTTAGAGATGCTTTTACCCATGTCGAATTGGTTATAACAACTCATAAATATTTTAGTTAAACTCAAGCATGTACAACTCTACTCATTTTTTTCCTCTAGTTTAGTTCAATGCATGGCAAGCTAACTTTGCATGCTTTTTTCAAGTGTCATTTTTTGGGAATTTGACCTCCTACTTTGCCTATGTGGAATAGATGAATTATAGGGAGGAAGTTTTATAAATACAGGTGGAGGGAAAGCTCACAAATGGAATTGTCTTGAATGAGCATAAGCATTACTCTATTGTCTCCATTCTTCTTTCTTTCTTCTCTCTTCTAGTTCTTACTTTGTTGTATTTGAATATCATTGTCATCAATCCTGTAATAGTCATCTTGGTGCTATTGCCTCTTGACATTTGCGAAATAAAGCTCAGTTTGGATCCATTGTATCTCTCTAAGTTTGATTGATGTTTCAATTGTATTTTATGCAATTTGGTAAAATCTTTTTAAGCTATTTTCTTTGGTGAAATCTTCCATTTAAATATGCTTTTTATCTATTTTTTTCCATATAAAAAGCCGATTGCTAGAGATCATTCTACTTATTAAAACGCTAAGTATTTTACAATTTTGTTTGGCCACTAACTTGTTGGACAAACAAACATTAGTTAGTTGTTTTTTACATGTTATGTTGCAGATTTATAGGTGAAAACAACACTTGCTAAAACTAGGGACACCTCCTTGAGGTTGGCATGCACAAGCTTGAATGAAGAGGGAGATTTGCTAGTGATGCGAATGGTGAATTTTTCCTATATATTGCAGGGAATATTTTATCCTGGATAAATCGAATAATTTAATTTCGGAAGGGGTAAAAATATGTTCTAACAAGCATCCAAAGGCTCCTCAGGGTATGTGGATCTTCAATAAAGTCTGTGACCAAGAATGGTGTTGATTATATAGTTCACTTTTAATATTTTTATGGTTTGCTGTGAAATGCAAAGCATCGAATGGCATTACTTGTGGTGAATATTTAAGTAGTGGCCAGAAGGAAACAATGCTAAGCTAAGTCACGTGGCCGAATAATTAAGCGCATGTCTATAAGGGGGTGGAAAGACATAAAGGTTCCGAACATGAAACAAATAAAGGTATGGTATAAAAGGTTTAAAGCAAAGAGTATTATAACAGAGCCCGACTCTACTTTATGCACGTTGGTACGAGTCCTCGTGTGTGCTATTCCGGGGGGGTCAAGGAGCGGAGGAGGGTGATAGAGCCATACCCCCGCGGAATTGTGGTGACGTGTCATGGGGGTCGACACGATGTAAGGGTTATATGGGGAGTAAAGCACGGGTCTTAAAGCCGTCACACTGTGTATTTCAGGTTCCACGAAGAGTATGTTTTGAGAACAGAGTTGCTTACGTGGCAGAAAGGTAAGGTAAAGTCCTTAGGTTAACTGGTACTGAAGCCCGTACCAGTATTAAACTCGGCACGCGACGCTCACCTACTTGCAGTTAAATGCCCAATCCCTATGCGCCGCGTGCTCCATTGTCAGTGTCCTTATGACGCTCACCCCACTCGCTTCACCATTCCGCCTTTTCCCCAAGAATCCTCAGTTCTATATAACGGTCCCCCGTCTTTTACTGTAGTAAAACTTTCAGATATTCGGCTACAGTACAAACTAAAGCGGGAGCCCAGTCCCGAGCAGATTTCCGACTGCACAGGTACTCTGTCCCTCATACCCCCTCTGGTTTCCTTTTGTTTTTAAAAGTTTTTCATATCAGTCATGGGAAAGGTCACCCCCAAGAAAACAGAACCAGAGACCCCTCAGGTCCGTGAAACCAGAAACCCCCCAGGGTTTGAACCTTTCTTAGATCTGCAAGCCGAAATTTGTGACCCGCAATACCCTTTTCCCATCAGCAGTATCAAACCTGAGCTTTTTAGAAGACATGTCGAAAATAGGGATAGATATCAGGTGGTTTTATCAGGTCTATACCGTCAAATTACCCCTCCAGTTTATCCGGTGGTCGAGTTTATCTGTTGGCTCATAGATGCCTACGACGAACGTCGAGGCACGTTTACCTCGGCTCAAGGGAACAGGATATTTTCTTTTTCCCCTGACATAATCAGAAAAGCCCTTCGCTTTCCCACTAGTGCGAACTACACCAGTTTTAGCGAAATGACTTTAACCCCTCAGTTTGCAAAATTGCCATGGGAACAGCAAAGAGATTTCATCTCCTCCATAACCGAAAACCAGACCACATCCCTTCCTTCTGCCGAACCTTTCCCCTTGAGTTTGTTCAAAGAAGAAGTGCAGCCCATCCTTGCTCTCATTGCAGGTCTATTAGGTGTGGACAGTTTGGGGCAAATCTCTAGGGCATGTGTTGCCTTCTTATGGTTAATGTCTCAAACTGGGGTAGTTCTGGATATTCCTGGTTTCTTGGCCTCCACCATTCAGACCCAGTTCCAAGAACTCTCAGAAATTGGTCGATTCTGCTTTTGTTCTATGGTTTTCTACCTCTTCCTTTACCAGCATGTTGATAAATTTGAAGGTTTGGGTTTAGATAAGGTGTATAAGGTAAATTCTCAGCCCAAACCAATTTTTGACTAGAGCTTTGCAACACATCAGTTACCAAATGGGGTGGTCTATTCTAGATTTCTAAATGAGTTCATGCCTATTACCTACACTATCATCCATGACTCTCCCTCACCTAGGGTTTTTCCTGAGATGAAGAGATGGTTACAGGCTAGTCAAGCCCAAAGTACTGGGGATTGGTACCTGTTTGATAACTACACTGAAATTCGAGTTTATGGAGCTGGATTTCCCCCCTATCAGTTGCCTGTGTTTCCTGTCCGACGGATTTATGCTTTGGAGTACATTCGGCAGACCCTGAAATCTGACCAGCTCCACTTCCTCCCTGCAAAAAAGGGATTTATCCTTAAACTTCCCATTACTATTGGCCCTTTTGTTGTCAATTCAAGGCACGCCCTCTCTATCGTTGAGAAGTTGCTGCAAGACATGGATTTTAGGCAAGGGAAGGTTTGGCCCTACGATCTGAGGGGCATCATCTCTAACAGAAGAAGAAGGAACAAATCAACCTCTTATGTGCATGAAACGAGACCGTTCATAGAATGGAGGGCTAATTTTGAAACTTGGCCTTTGCTTTCGCAGATGGAGACAGATTCATCTGCGACAGGGGAAAAGACAGAGGCAGCTTCAGGAAAAGAAGCAGGTACGTCAGGAGCAGGTTCTCCCCCTCCTAAAAGGCAGAAAACAGTGACAAGTGAAGCATAAATTATAGGGGAAGAACATTTGCTCGAACCGGAAATACCATATGGCAAACTCAATGAGAGCAGGATAGGGCTCAAGGTGTTACGAGATAGTGTTACGTCTTCTGACTACTCAGGAGTCTCACAGGCTATCAGAGACGACACTTCACAGATCGCAATCGAAAGAAAACTGAAAGCCAAAGCCATCAGAGATAAGTACAGGGCCAAGCTAGAAGGATTCGTAGAGAAATACCATACTAGGATTTTAGCCTCGATGATCCTGGACACAGAATATCTAGTGATGGCCATGGCTGAGGCCATTCTGGACCCGGATGCAGGTACTACCAGTGACAGAGTGCTAGAGTACGCGGTCGACATGTCAAAGGTGTCGGCAATTGATAAATGCAACCTATTTCGGGTGGTTGGCGATATGTTAAAAGACGAAGTGATGCGGCTTACGATCACTTTAAAAATGTTCGAGACCAAGCATGCCCAAGTGAGGGAGAACTTCAGAAGAGAACAGGTAAATTCCCGTGCCCTCGCGAATCAAATACATTCTCTCCAGGATTCGATTAAAGGAAAAGAGACTGGTGAAGCCAATCCACAGCGCCACCTCATCGACGAATTGCAGAAGGAAGTGGCATCCCTGAAACGCAAGATCAGCATACCAGCCTCCCATCATGTAAAAACAGCCGAATTAGCCTAGGAAGAAAAAGATAAAGCAGACTTGGCTGATTCTCTTGCAAATGAGAAGGAAGAAAAGGAAAAGATAATAGAAGCGATGGCTGTTCTGCAGGGCAGGCTAACGACATTACAAACGACTTGGGATACACATAGTTGTGCACCATCGCCAGCCCAACCGGAAACTAGTTCGCTGTCCGAACAATTGACTACAGCAGTGGCTACAAACGAGGCATTAGAGAAGCAGGTTTCTACAACGAGACTAAGAATCAGTGAGCTGGAAGCTGTCTTGGCCGAAAATTCCAAGAAGATCGAGGCTATGCGGAAGGAAGTCGAGCAGGAAAAAAAGGAGAAAGCCGACCAGCAGAGGACCATCAATGAACTCAATAGTCACCCGAAAGGTAATATCACCCTGAGGGATGCTAGATGAATAATCTGGTCAGAAATTATCGCGGCAGTAAAAGGGCATTGGGATTTTCTAAAAGTCATCAAAGAAGTAAAGTCATCCGTGCTTTATCTCAGAAGAAAGATTCATGAGGGCAATACTGATATATTCAGCAGAGCGCATCACGCAAGAAGTTATATCTCTTTCTTGAAAGGGCTGAAGTCTGAAGACGTGGAGAAGCATGGTATAGCAAGCAGGTTCAAGGAGGCCGTTGAATGTCAGAAAATAATTGATAAGGAGTCTTCCCGCACTATAGCTTCAAGAACCCTGGAAAACGTAGCAGTCAATTTGGATCGGTTTGAAATGATTTGGGCCGAGATCACAGTAGCCGGGCTTCCATCATGCTGGGGTCCTACTCCTATTGTGCTACTGCCATTACCAACATATGAGGCACGTCTCAAGTAGGAGATGAACTGGACAGATGTACTGATAGATAAAACCACCCGGCTGAAAGCAGAGACTATAGTTTCAACACTCCGCCAAGAATTTGCCTTCCTGCACCTGGTAAAGCACAAGAATCCCACTGATGTAAATTTCGATGATCTCACTGAAGCCTATATCAGAGTGGAAGGATTCGCATCAATGCCTGAACCTGCAGCAGACAGTCAGCGAAGGTGCACTAAGTATGCCAGCTTGTTGGCCAGCTCATCGGCCAATGTTCTACCACCTGTGTCCGCAACCGCATCGACTCCATCGCACCAGTGAATGTTGTTAATTCATGATTCGACCCCAGTGGCCTTTTACGTTTACTTTACTTAGTTACTTTTAAATTTCGAGTGGAATTCACATTTCACTCCTGCATTTTACTTTCTGTTAAAAATTGTTGTTTAATATTTTTGTTTTGAAACGGTCGTGAGCCTAACTGTAAGTGATGAGATGCCCCCATTCCTCATCACGAATTTTGGTTATTTTTGATTGAGACCTCAAACTAATTACTGGCACGTGGGGAAGATATTTTTCCCAAAAATATCTTCCCGCTCATGTTTCTGAGGATTCTAGATAAACAACAACGAAATAGGAAAAAGGGTTCCAAATTTTCAGAGGAATATGCTGTGAAAGAATTTTGTATGCATTTTGGCTGAACTTTAATATGAATGTGAAGAGCCCGTTGGGTTTCAGTGATGAGGAGTTCCATCTTTAATGAGGATTCTGGTCTTTGTGCTTTACAGTCTATAACTCTCCCCTATGTGTTATAGTTTAGCTGTTCATCTTGTTTACATCCATTTATCTTGTATCATGTTCTGGAATGCGAGTAGCCCACTCGTTTTGGTATGAATTTATCCTAGTTGATACTTATGCCAGAACTTGTCTGGCACTTTAAATATGGCTCAGGCATGATATACTGTTTCATTATCACTTCAACCGTACTTCTGCTATATTAGCTGCTATGGGATGTTATTTTTTAAATGTTATTGTCATGTGTGGATTCTTAATTTCATAAGCCCATTACATGTTGATATTTGTTTCTGGATATCATCTCAGTGATAGTTAATATTCTCTCTATATTTCTTACACAGTAAATACCTTCTGATTATTCATCTCTGTGAAGTATTTTAGAATCCAACCCTCCTTACAGAAAGGTGCCTTTGAATTGTCTGATACATTCGTATTAGAGTTTCACACTCTGCCTCTGCAGTATTACTTTCCCTATGTCAAAGTTTTGAAGATTCTGGTCCCATTCAAATTAAACCTTCCTATTTACATAAGATAGCATGAGAGCCTTTTTCTGATAACTTTCCATGTTATATCATATGCTCCTTGCTGTATAAGATGTCCTAGGCACTGGTCTTTCACAACTCAAGGCTGTCTCTAGGGTTGACAACAAATGGAATACAAGATTCCCAACCCTCATACAAAGGTGGATGCAATATCCACATCATTGTAAAAATGTTAAATTTCTAATACTAGCTAGATTTATTTTCTCACAACAATTTAATTTATCCCCAATTTATTATTTATTTACCCAAATAATAACTAAATCACCGAAAAATAAAATCACTGGTATCTTTAACTTTTATAATTAAAATTTGCAGCGGAAATAAACCATAGAGATCAATCACACATTGCAAAATTAATTAACCCACAATTCTCCATCATTTCATTATTTGGAAAGTCTGGGTTTTTCAACCCACAGAGTGACAAGGAGAAATACAATATGGAACTTGCAATTCGACTCCCTATAATGAATTCGGCTCAAGTAAATCGGCCTCAAGAAAATCTGCCTCCAGATGAAATCACTCTGAAGATCTGCGCCCTCCAACAATTAGATTTGCGCCCTCCAACGACTTGATCTGCGCCCTTCCACTAATATGCACTGGATAAACCCCAACACTCCAACAACTCTACCTCATCTAGTCAAACTCGATCTCCTTTCAACAACTTGTCCCTCCTCTAGTCAAACTCGATCTCCTTTCAACAACTTGTCCCTCCCAGATTCACTCATGTTAGTTTTTGTAGCATCGGAGATGTTCTAGTCTCAAAACTTAGTGGAGAGGCTAAAACACAGGAGTTCTCCATAACCCATAAATATTTTCTAGAAATTCCACCTAGAAGTGTCTCAATTAGATTATTAGCCTATTTTTAATATATTTCCTAATTCTAAACTTAGGAAAAGTGGTTAATTAATTAGAATTAATTGAGAAAGGTGTGAATCTCTTGATAAAAAACCAATCCTAGGGTTTGAATCTCAAATCCAATTTTACCCTTACTAGGATTTTCCATCCACCCTAAACTACCTACAAACCCTAAAAACCAAAAGCTAAGGTTTCTATGAGGGAACATGCGTATTAGGTATGGTTCCTCCCTTGACTAGGGTTTCCAAGTAATAGTTTTGCAAAATCAAAGATTTTCAACGAGATGAAGACTAAAAACCTTAAAAATCAAGGGCTAGGGTTTTTGGTTAGGGTTTTCTACTTCAAGAGCCATCTAGGGTTTGTAATCCTAGATTCTAAAGATGAAATCTTCAAACCCTATGATCAAAACATACATAGAAAATCCCAACACATGTAAAGGTAGGCCTTTTATTTAACTATGCATACAATAAATGCACATACCTTAAGGACTACATACCTTAGTCCATTATGACCACTGGAAGTCTGCCACAAAGTCTTTTTCAATATCTCAAAAACTTTTTCACTTCTACTAGTGTCACGATCTTTTTACCGCTTCTAAGATGCCAAAATCCAAACTTTGTATTTTAGAGTGTCAACCGAGAACAAATTGCGTCTTCTCAAGGTGACCAATAGATGCTTTTTTAAACAAGTGACAACTACTTTCCTTCAAGCTTGGTATCCCATCAACTTCAAACTTCCACAAACTTTTCACACTTGGATATTTTCCAAGCCACTGAGTTGATAGTTCATCTAATACGATCAACATTTAGTTATTTATTTGAGCCTTTGGTCCTTCATGATTGGAATCTCGGCCTTTCTAAAAGCTACATGACTATGCCTTTTGAAAATGATGATAAGGTTGCTTTAGGAGTACTTTTTCAACTTTTCCATTTCCTCAGCTTCTTAGCACAAGTGTGCGACCTAGATTCTTTGATTAGGTATTCTTTTCACTGGACTATACGACTATTTTTGTCCTATTGAAGTTCAATTTTTTCTCTTAGAAAACGTAGTTATAGGAGAAGATCTTCGTCCTCCCTCCTCACCCTAGATTAAATCTCTTACTTTGCCTCTTGAAAAACAACAATGAACCTTCTCGACTTCTTACGCATGGTGATGTACAGGACTTCTATTCAAAGGAAGTATACTCCTAAAAAAATATATTTTTCTCTGACTTGGTATTCAAGATATATCATTGTAATTTGTATATCAGTGACCCAGAATAGGTTTCTTCTAGCTCAGTTTTTCCTGCAATAAATTAGATTTCAAACTATGTACAGGTCCCTTGTTTTTTTTTTGTATAGGCCTCTTACAATGTCCTTTTCAGATCTCTGAAATAAAGGTAAATGTCTCTGAAAAAGATGACCTCAAAAACTTTTGTATCCCTATATGTCCCTTAGTCTTCTATAGTGCCACTTCAGAACCTATGTACAAAATTACCTTCCAGACTTCCTCGGATCAGATATGCGGCCTAGGAGGGCCATCAAGCTTCTTCAAAATCCAGATATAGAGATTTTTATAGCTTCCTTTGCTTTGACCTTAGCTCTAATACCATGTTGGGAAACTGATTAGGGCAACATGTTTCAATTTATTGTTTTCCTTTACTTGACATTTACTTGTGATGTTAGGTCATTCTTTAACTTGATTATGTTTGTGTTCTATATCATCAAATAAATGTCAAAACAAGAACACAAAATATAGGCTCCACGCCAAGGCAAAGCCCCTCCAACGGGGGAAAATCCATCAAAACTCTTCTTGTCAACTTCAAAGGAGACTTCCAAGACCAAACACTAGGCTAGGGTTTCCACCAAGAACAAGTCGACCAACTTGCCTTCATCCAAGAGAAAAATCTTCAATCTGCTTCTGCAACTTCAAATCTGTAAACAATATTAGCCCTCTCGCATGTACAAAAGTCCCAAGTGAATGTAACAAAAATGTGAAACCTTCAAGTATTGTTTCCTTCTATTCTCGACTATTCTAGATTTTGTATTCTTCTTGACTTGTCCTCATATCAGATCAGATCAACTCGCACAACTATTCTCATCCAAATAAAGTCGTGTAACTGTCTTTATATAGTTGTCCGAGTGACTCAAATAACCCTCTCTAGGCCAACATGAGCAGGGCTGGCCGACTTGTCTTTGGAACCCTTTCTGGACACTTTTACAAATACAAAAATAATATATTTCTTTTGACACATGAGCCCAAGAAGGGTCTATTACATCATGACCAAGACTTTGACTCAAGACTATAACCCTAGAGCACTCAGTGGGTGCTTTGACCTAGTAACCAAATACTTTGAGCATGAAACCCATGCTTTAATAAGTAAATTTTCTTTTACAATAAAAATTCTTTTTCTTTTCTTTTGACAATATATAAGAATTACATCATGACATGACACAAATGACATTTATGTAGACTGAAACTAGTTACAATTTCCAACATCCTCCCTAGGTAGGAGTGGCTAATTGATAACTTGTTAGGTGTTTCTTGCCCCTAAGGGGAAGTAACATTTACTCAGTCCACCCTTCAATTGATAGATGTTAGTGAATAATGATGGTATAGAGGGGAGAAGACTTCATGGCCAATGTAGCAGCAGAATTCATAATTTGAATACTGTAGCAGAAGACTTGTATGCTTGTTGACTTTGATAGCAGAAATAGCTTTAATTATAAAAATACACAAGAGGTATTTATAATAATAATATTTTATTGATAAGATATGACACCATTCCACAATATGGCTCCGATACCACTGTAGCAGCGGAATTCGTAATTTGAATACTGTAGCAGAAGACTTGTATGCTTGTTGACTTTGATAGCAGAAATAGCTTTAATTATAAAAATACACAAGAGGTATTTATAATAATAATATTTTATTGATAAGATATGACACCATTGAATGATTACAATGAGGTCCCGCTTTTATACCCATGCAGGTACCTTTTCACGAATGGGCATGTCTTTTAGACATGCCTTTTCATTAACCTAATGAATATTTAACATAATCCTAACTGATTATTTAGTAATTACATTTATTCTATTAATAACTATATTTATTACTTTAGTTATGAATTAGATTCATAACAGCCAAGTGACATGGTCAAAGGCAATGTTGCAAACATCAACATCGAGATAAAATCAGCAAGGGTCCTGTTGACCACTGGAGTGGCACCTGATGATAATGTGAAGACTCCATGCCCAAGGATGAACCATAAGACACTTGTGCCATCAGATATCATCAGATATCATCATGTTCAACAGAGTTTTTAAACTCTACTTCTTCTTCTCATCATTTTCTTTTTCAGTCTTCAGATTCTGCAGCCCTTCGGGAATATTGTATAAATGTCACTAGCATGATGAATAAAGCCATGTAATAGGCCTAGGATGTTGGGACTCGATCAGCAAGCGAGTACACATTGGAGTGTTTTTTTTACTTGGTTAATTATTCCTTCTTTTTAGCGGCGAATAATTTTCTAGGTTTTTTCACTCATTGCATTACCCCAAAGCCGGGGTGACGGCTTGAAGGTTGAGCCCCTAACGCATCTTAATGTCTAGAGTCGATGTATATTACCATGCTAGGTCATCTCTGAAATTTCGCGGAATTTGATTAAGTCTAAGTAGGATTTTTTAATAATTAAAAATTTCTTGCAAAACGAGATTTTTTAATTAATTTCTATGTAATGATGTAAATAAGTGGCCTTAGGAAATGTCTAGGGCGTGTGACTACTTGAAAATCATCCTCAGAGACCCAGCATTATCCGAGGACCCACTTTGGGGGTCAAAAAACGACGTATGATCCCTCAAAAGCCGATTTTCCTAATGTCAATGGCAAAATGAGGAAAAAATTCAAAAAAAATCAATAATTGGAAAAATTCAGAAATTTTTCCAAAGTCAAAATGAGTCAAATTTTGACATGTCAGATTCAGTGAAGGTCAAAGATGATGTGGAAACTATGTGGGGCCCACCACATAACGTACAACTGAAATCAAATTCAAGTGCCAAATGACCAAGTCAAATTGTTCCCACGTTGAGCTCACAAGAAAAAAAAGAATCACGTAATGCCTAAAGTTCAATAGTTTGACATGTTGAAATTATGTGGTACACATTAAAAGTTAATGGGGGAAATAAGGAATGACATGGAAACCATTTTGGAGGTCAAACTATTTCCAAGTCAGCAGTCAACAAGAAAAGCTCACGTATGGCACACTCAGCAGTCAAAATCAGTTTTCGATTTGATTAGAGATATGGTTAAGTTTGATAGTCCAAGTAAAGGGAGATAATGGGGGACAAAACAGCCACATGGGACAGATATTGTCCCCCTCCATTCCATGCACAACAATGACATATGCATCCACTCAAAAAATAATTATACGCTGCCCAAATACTCAGGTTCCACGCATTCAACACAGTAGTTCATTTCAGCAATACGCATAGTTATTTATGTTTGATCTTTGGTGGCAGATTTGCATGATGATTCACATTAGTTAATGGAGGATTTTTCCCCACGTTCTCCTACATCCGCTACTAAGAAGATACGCATGGTTCAACATCAAATCCAATTCAGCTCTACGCATTACCAATTAATTAATACACAGGTTTGTTGGGCAGCAATACGCAACATGGGTTCGAGAGGTGTCATTGCCTTGTTTATTTCGTTGGAGATGGTTAGGGGATGTGCTACGTCTCACCCACTCACATTTCACACTTGGCTGCCATATCCTATACGCTGGTCTGCTAGAAGGTAATACACTGACAGTGAAAGAAGTAACACACAGCGTTCTACAACAGTCACCTACAGCAGTTGTTTCCACTTGGACAGTTCTTGTGCTACTTGTGCAAATTCGTTTTTGCATTGGGATTATCTCCCTTCTCCACTTGTCATTTGATTTTTCATTGGGATTTGCTCCCATAGTTCTATTTAAATGAGCCTCGGGCTCTCATTGTAAGCGTGGTTTTTTGAAGCTTGTGCTTATTGTTACTATGCCGAAATTGTTATTGAGCTGAATAAATAAAAGTCTTTGGGGTTACTAGCTTCTTTTGTGGTGCATTCTTTGGTTGATGAGGTATACTTGTTTCATTTGATGTTATTTATTTACTTCACATTGCAATCTAGTTGGTTTTTTCTTTGCATTTTCCTGAAGGCACTATTGTCTAGGGAGGGGAGATTTGTAGCTATCTCAGATCTCCTTTGGACTTGGTATGTTTTGTGCTCTTGGTGTAGCTTGTTATTTTCGATGAAATGACAAGCTCAACGTGGCCTCTATATGCCAAGTTTCTTTTGCACTAACAACTGGTTTGCAGAAATTTGTGTGTTGAAAGGACAAGTTGCCAAGTCTATTGGAATGTGAAGACTTCTTCGGTTGGAATAAGTCAGCTCCAAGGATATCAAAGGTCTCACAAGTTGTCCAGGCCAACAATCTCATAAGACATCAAGAGATTTATCTAAAAGGGGGTTTCATGAGCCCTTTGCTTCTATTCCATCACTAAAAAAAAAAAATCATTTATTTCTTCTCTCATTTGTGCACATATCTATTTTATCTAGCATTTGAGGCTAAGTTGTTGGATCTAAATCCTAAATCTCACTCACTAAATCAACTCTTTCAAGCTGACTTGCATTGAGTTTCTAAATTTTTTCCTTCGCATGCATGTGATTTCCTCTCACATATTTCAACAATATTTCTTTTGCATGCTAACTCTTTTGCTTGTTTGCCTGTAGGTGTTCTTGGAAGCAATCTAAGTTTGAAGAAAGGGAGCTAAAGCATAGGCTAAGGAACACTCTTTCGTTTGGAATCTCAAATCCAAGTTCCGCCTTATCACTTCACCTCTACTTTTAAAGCCTCATTCTTTTGAGGAATTGTAACCATCATTCACCTCAAGGCTTTAAGCCTTTACATTGTAAACATCTCACAAGCAAATATATATATATTTTTTTAAATCTTAAACCTGTAACTTTGGGAAAGAGCAAATTTAAAACGCATATTGTAAGCTCTTCCCAATCCCCTCATTTCTATAAGAGGGTCTCACTTTCATTAATAAGGAGCTGACTTTTCTTGAGGGAGCTTGGGAAGTTTTTCCCATGGTATCTCACCTACTCATTTAGAGGGAGTAAATCCTCTTGAGTGGTTAAACTTTTTTTTTTATTTTTTTTTTTAAATTTTTAATTTTCTCAACTAAATCACTTGCATTCATCATTTCATTTGCTAATCTAATTTAGTTGCATGTGAGTAACTCATATTTTCATTTCATTAATTGCTTAGATCACATAGTCCTTTAAATTTCCTAATTTGCAATCTCATTTGCCATCACTTATTTATGTTTTGTGATCTATTTCTCATTTGGATAAGTTTCACAATATACTACAAGTAAAGAAGCATACCACTTTCAATTTATGGCAACTTGAGTTATTGTTCTGACTATGAAGCATATTTAATTGAATCAGCTCCATCTTTTACATAGCACTTGCAAACTCACTTTCATATCATTTAGGCATTTCACTTTTCATACTAGACTTGTATCTCTAAAATTTACCTACAACTTAAGTTGGTTGAATAGACGTTTTAGGGACCCTCTACCTCTATGGACTCCTCACTGTGAGATCCAAATATTTGGGCGAGGGTGAGGTCTGAGGATTAGAGTTCAATTGTAACCTTGCTTTAGAACTAATTAATAAAATAAACCAAGAGCACTATCTCATCACATTTACTTGCAAAGTTCCCAAATTTTTTGCTATCTTGACGGTTTAAAGATTCACATGCAAATATTATCTCAAGAAGCACTTTGGATGCAAGCATTTTAATTCCTTAAATTTACAACAAGTTTAATTCTATGGTACTTGGAAATTTGCTTCTACATACAACTTCATTGCGTGTTGTCATTTTAATGATCATTATGCTTATGGATGATTGATATATCTCGTTTCATTGGCAAATACCCTTATTTGGTGTTGCAAAATTTAATTGCATATCATGATCTTGGTCTAACACTTCCTTTGTGGGATTATTGTCATTGTATCTTGGATTTCATTTTTGAGCAAGCACTCATCATTTACTTTAAAGCACTGGTCTATATTTTGAACACGTCATTGAATATTGCTCATATACTTATATGCTTGCTTACATATTGGAATCGAGTCATCTTTGAGAAGTAATTCTTTCTAATCAATTCTCCTAGAAATCTCACATCTTTAAATTAGTTTCCCTTTAGGGACCACCCCCCTTAGCTAACCTAGGAGATAGCTTAAACGGAGAGAGTTGGGAATCGGTGACAGCCTCTTCTCTGAGTTCCTTGCCACCAACCACACCTGTGGGGTTGAAGGATTTTCCCACTAATTGTAGGTATGTGTAGGTGGCAAGCGATAACAGGTCCAAATAACCATAATATCGTAAAAATCGGGAAAATATCGATAAAAATCAGCAGAAATTGTCAATATTCAGATACCACCAAAATATCGGTAAAAACCAGTAAACATCAGCTAGGCCCAAGAATTGCGATTTCACGATTTAATTGTGATAAAATCGAGATGTTTTCAACATTGGTCAAAGGGACTAGCATGATGGGGATCCACATCCTGAGTGTATAGATGTGAGGAGGGAGAAATCGTGGATGCATGAGTTACCAACTCGGCCTTTGTTTTTCCACCTCTCTTATGTGCCTTTTACTTTTGCTCGATTTTTCTTTGTATTGCTGCTCATAGCTCAAAGGGTTAGAGCTTGCTTTGAATGATGGATAACATTTGTATTACCCCTTAATGATGAGGTAGCTCATTGCCCATCGGGGTTGGGACATGCAAGGTTCCTTTTTTTATGATGGAAATGAGAAACATGTGCTCAGGAACCGTGTGATGGTCATAATGAGGGAGGTAGAGCTCATGCTAGGCTTTTTCCCATGTGCTAATGTGTATGTCTTGGCCATCTTGCATTTTATTTTTTTATTTTAATTTGTGGCCATGATATGCTCTTTCCTTTTCTTTTAGCTGCATCAACCTCCTAGGGCAAACATTTTGAGCCCTACGTAGGTGGATGTATGGGTGTCCAATCCCAAAGAACCAATGGTCAGTTGAACCCAAAGAATAGAGGTGGAATATGGGCTTGTAATGTAGGATGGAAAGTGGTAAGTATGGAGTGGGGATAGATGGAACACACTATCTCAATCAAGGCTTCATGTGTAGTACCCCTCCTATACATAATTGGGCCATTAGGGGAGGTCCCACGGGACTAGGGTCAAAGATTACACCCTATTTAAGGTGAGGGAACAAGATCATGGTCAAAACTCTTCTTTCTCCTAGGTCACCCCATATCAAAAGCACAAATACAAACAAGTATAAAAATTCGACTGCAAAATGAATAAAGTACCTTTTGATCGAAAGCCCACCTTTGTCCATGTGCTCTTGTTGGATGGGTGAGAAGGTATATGACTGATGTAGGTGGTGGAGATAAAATGACACGTCATAAACTAGTGGTGGCTGTCAGGGGTTGCATCGCTAGATGGCTGGATCTGTAGAATGTGAGAAAATTTTCCTCTTATGGGGTCACCCACTTTGGTGGGTAACATGCATGGCGATGACACTTTTTATAATGGAACAACTTGGATTATTAGAAAACGAGTATCATTGATAAAATCAACTATTTGAGTACTTGAATACTGTGATATCCAGGCTGAATTATTCACTTATTTTCTTCTGTAATATCTCTACCCTCCAGTGAATGGTGGAGCAAGGTTTTGTAATGAATTTTTCATGAAGTAGCTCCTTCTTGAGCTTCCTTTAAGTGGAATTGCTAGATGTCACTTCCGATTTTTCGTTATCTTCCCTCATCAACTATCTTGAAGTATAATCTTCGAATTTCTTGGAAATGGACTTTATCTTTGACAAAGGTGCCAATGCTTTATTGCCCAAACCTACACTTTAGATCTTATAAAGCCTTGTACCCAAGTGTAGCCCTAAGGGAATTTATGAATATTGTACAATGTCACCACAACAATGCTCACTCTCACTTTAGGCCAGTTCTTTTCCAACACAAGTGGGGAATCCCATGAAAGATAGTTTAAGATTTTTGTTGAAGCAAATGGGTGGAGTAATAGACCCAGTCTCAAACCAGTTGGATGGGGTAGTGATTGTCAAATAAAGAGGGTTCAAATATAGTTGATGGAGGTGTAATTAGGTTGTTATTAACACACTCTAATAAACCATATTTACTTCTTCAATATGTAGAAATTAGAGAGAGGGCCCTTTGAAAGGTGCACTTCTTAAAATTACAAATCAGCAGTAATGACGGGCAACCATGAACATCAAAAAGATAGCAGCAACCTCTCACAATGTAGAAATGCAGAAAGCCAAGTATTGAACAATGATAAACAAGAAGTCACAAGGCAGGTTTCACCTCGATCTCGTTCCTTCTTCTTGGAGCAGAATTTACTATCTTCTAAAGATGATTACTACAAATTTACAAAGTTAACTTTCGTGATCAAATCCAACAGTGAAAAGAACAAAATGATGAACTCACAGTAGAAGAGGCAACTGGAACTCTGTTTCCAAACAGATATCATCCACACTCCTAAACTTGACAATTTCTTTCATCTTCTTTGATCCATGCACTTCTTTAGTATGTATATATTCTTCTTCTCAACAATCCCTTAATTAGTGCTTTATGAAGTCTCGTTGTCGCACAAATTGCTTGGCACCGTGACAACGGCTCACTGCGCTCCGCCTTGGTCTCAATCTTCTCCATTTGCTGCCTCTCGTGTTGGCCTCCCGAGGCAGACTTATTAGGTCGAGGATGAAGAACGAGAGACTACGCTAAAACACGAATACCTGACAAATGAAAGACCCTACGTATCTAAATCAGATTTCAATGCTAAGATTGTTTTATGGAGTCAAACAAGATCCCGTTATGCAATTATAAACAAGTAAGTGATGATTAACTGTTGCTTATTAAAACATGATTGATCACGATGATATTTAATTAAAAAACACCACAACCATGCATTAAAATATCATCGTGATCAATCATGTTTTAATAAGCAACAGTTAATCGTCACTTACTTGTTTATAATTGCATAATGGGATCTTGTTTGACTCCATAAGGCACTGGTCTTAAACGTGAAATCTAATTTAGATCTGTGGAATCTCTTTCATTTTATCAAGTATTTGATGTTTTAGCTGTGTCTGCTGGATTCTTCATCCTCATTTCTAATAGGGTCTACCTCGCTTAGCTTGCAAGGAGACAGCTTAAATAGAGAGATTGGGGATAAGGGTGACAGCCCCCAATCTGAGCCGTTGTCACGGTGCCTTGACAATTTGTGCGACAACATTTTTTGGTGCCGTTGTCGGGGAGAGAGTTTTTCTGTCCTTGGTCTTAACGACATTTTATAATCTTCTGATCTTTCATCGCCATTCATTAGCCTGTCGCAAGGGATCACATTTTTATGGCGTCTTTCATCTCTTCATATTTTCATCGTCTTATCTTTCGTCATATCACTAATCATTTCATCATCGTATCTTTAGCACCTGGACATTTCGGTTGGCTTCTTGTTTGGGTGGCGACTCCACTTATTCATCTTTTTATTCCCAGACAAGAATCCCCCCTGATATCCATCTGCTATCTCTTGATTATTTCTTCTGTTTTAGAATTAGTTTCATGTTCAAGTGGCGGCTCCAATTCTTTCATTTCTTACAAGAGTTCCTGCTAAGAAGTTCGCTTCTTAAGGACCTTTTGACTATTCTTGAACACAAATCTATTTCTAAAATCTTAAAAACGATATCATGGATATTTTTGCCCCGTGTAATTTTGCTAATATTCAGGGTTATCCCCATGATGTCCCTCAAATGGATAAATTACCTTCTTTTCAAGGAAATGATGCAGTTAGTGTCAAGTCTCATTTGTTTGCTTTCACTAACTGGTGGAATAGATTTGCAGTTGCAAAAAATAATTTCGAGGATGTAAAGATGAAAACTTTTGTTCTTACTTTTGACGAGGATGTTTCTGAATGGTTTATGGAAAAGCCTGATAATTCATTCAATACTTTTGAATCCATTGTAACTGCTTTTAAGGAAAAGTATGGTGATAAAAGGGAAGATAGGCATTTGGTAAGGGAGATCAGCACCATAAAAAAGAAAGAAAATGAAACGACTGAAGAATTTAACAGGAGATTTACTGGTATCCTTAGAGAAATATCTCAAACTCATAAACCTCCTGATGGATCTCTTCTGAATTTTTACATTGATGCTTTTGATTCGGATACTTCATATGAGTTAAGGCGGGCTAAAACTGCAAATTATAAGGCTTGTCAATCTTTAGCTGAGGAGATTGAAAAGGATAAGAAAGCATCTAGAATGTCCAAAACTCCAGATTTTGATAGGTCTTTGACAAATTCTAAGGGAAAAGAAATTGAAAAAGATGATGATGACCCTATGAAAAAGTTAATGCAAAAGCTTGAAAGCATGGAGCTTAATCAAGTGAAACTGATCTCTGAACATGCTAAGGAAATAAGTGTCTTACAGGCTAGGTTGGTCCAAATGGAAAGGGCTCAAACACATAATTCCCAACCTAGAAATAATAATGCTTTGCAGAAAATAGGCCTATCTAATGAGCAGAGACCGACAAATCAACTTGAGTTTGCAAATCTTGTGGATAAAGCTTTGCCTTATTGTAGAGCCTGTAATGATCTTCATGAAGAGGTTACTTGCCATGTTGTCAAAAGAATCATAGCTAGTAGAATGGCAGGGTCGAGCCATCAAATTAATGTTGTTGGTAAGGACTATCACATGCATATAGAAGATCATGAAAGTCAGGTTAAGGAACCAGCTCATATGATTAAGGATGTGCAACCCAATCATATGCAAATGATTCAAAACATGGAAGCTAACCAAATCAATCTTCAAAATAAGATAACTTCCATGGAAGAAAGTCATGCACAGGAAATAAATGTCATTGAAAACAACTTAAAGATAATGATTAATCAGATGTCCATTATACAGAATCATATGATTGCAATGGAAGCAAGACACACCCAAGAAATCACTGCCATGAAGGAAAATCACTTGTTGGAAATAAAAAATATGGAGGCAAATCAGACGAAATTAATAGTAAGGCATGCCAGGGAGATGAGTTCCATACAAAAGAAATTGGAAAAAATGGAAGAATTACAAAATTTTCAACCGAAATTTGATTATGAAGATTCATCAACAGATCATAAGACTTCTTGTCTACTAAAGCCATTCCCATCTCATCACACGGAGGATTTCACTATGGTTTCAAAGGATGTTGAGAAAGACCAAGCTTATGTGTCACCATTGACAGAGTATATCCAGAATAATATTGGTCACGCTCCAGGTTCTTCCGATATTTTGTACAAACATCTTCAAGATGAGGACAAGAAATCTACAGTGGTCTCATTGCTGACATCACAACCCACTCAGAAGAAGAGAAAGAAGCAAAAAAGAAGTAAGTGGTTTGATTCGTCTGATGGTCGAGAGCAGCTTGACATTTGTATAAGACAAAGTCCTACATTGTGCAAGATTGGACATGGCACATCTGAAAAGCAGCCTACAGACTTGCCTGAAAGCAGGCAAATGCTCAGCATACACTATATTGAGCACATCTGATGCCACAAGGCATCCTCTGTATCGTATTTCTAACCCTACTCCTTGTTATTTCAGCATTTCATTTTGCAGTTAGAGTAGATTTACTTTTCATGTTAAGTAGAATAATAAATAAAAGAAGAGCTTCTATTTTTCATGAGCTTAATGTTATATGATGATATTTGGATGGACGCTACTTATGTAATCTCGTGTGTTGCTTGGATGCAGATTCTGGATTCTCACATTCCTTCAATGAAGCAACGTGTCCCCAAGTAGAGCCAGATGTTGACCACACTTTGTCAACTACCCCATAGCAGTACACCCCCATTTTTTCAAATGGGATTCGTCATGTTCGATGTGGTTGCGCCATTCAGATTCCATCATCAGTCAACAGTTGACAGTTTTACAAATGATGTAAACCCATTCTGCATGTTATGATGTAAATGATCTAAGTAAGACCATCAATGTATGTAACAACCTAGGTAAGCCTAGTATGTTGTTGATGATCTCTATCCTAGGAGGTTTTTTGTCTCATTGATTCACGAAAGTGATCGACAGAGTTTTTCCCTCCAACCTCACCCCAAAGCTAGGGTGGATTTTGCCACCAGCATGCTGTCCTTGTAAAAGTAGTTTGAACTACTTGGTCTACTAGATCATATGTTGAGTCGCAGAACTGGGTATTTATTTGAGGGTCTATACAAACGGGTGTTCCCCCTTTATGTATGTAAATGTATTATCTCATGTAAAAGAGGGTTGGAAAAAATAATTATAATCCCCTCTTGGTCAATTAATTAAATTTTCTGGTCAATTAATTAATAAAATCCTAAACCAGAAATTTAATTAATTTAGGGTCCTAAATTAGGATTAAATCTTTAAAGGCAAAATTTGTTGGTCCTTGGAAAATGATTTTGACAGCCCCAGACCAAGGGAATATTGAGAATTTTAAGAAATATTGGACCCTTGGGCCTTGGTGGTTAAGTCAAAGTCAAAATTGTGGGGTAATTAACTCAAAAATAGTATTTTTGAGTTAATTAAAATTGAATTAAATGATAAATTCGTTTTTCCCCAAAATTTTAATTTCAACGCTCCGGATTAAAAGATAATTAAATCTTTTGGACGGTTGAGATTATTTTGACGAGGATCATCCAAACTAGCCGTTAGAGATCTAGTCCTATAAATTTAGAGGTCTTTGTCATTCTTTGATCATCCGATCTCAGAATCGTGTACTTGTCTGGAAGCTCTTGTGAATTTTTCTTGGTGAATAAAGCATAAAGACTTTGGGGTTACAGATCTTGATGTTCCTTCTCAAATTTATGTGGTGAATTGTCTCTGAACTCTGCTACTTGGTTTCTTGTGTTTTATGCTTGATGGCCTACATGGATTGATCTGCATATAGGTATCTTATGCAGTTTTCTGAATTTATGAAATAGCATTCTGATTTTTCAATGGATCTCATGTTGTTTTCTTGAATCTCTATCAGTTTAAAGCTCAGATCTAAGTGTGCAGGGGATTTTTTAAAAGATTGGGCGTTTGGGGAAATCTTCAGTTGGATCAGCCAACTCCCAATAAGCATAGATTTGATAAGCTCTTGATTTGTTAAATTCTGGGTCCATCTTACGATATTTGGGTTTTGCAGGGTTTCTAAGGCTTGTGCCTCTCATCAAAATCTTAATTTCTGAAAATTGTGCTAAAACGGATTTAAATCTGACCTTAAGGGTTTTAAATTTGTAAACTAGCTTGTATATTTGTAAATTTTTCAAGATCGTTGGGGTTTAATCATTAAAATTGGCGTGTGTCTTCAGATCTGGCTGTCTTTTGCAGGTTAAGAGTTTAAATCAAAATTTTTTTTAGATCCAAGGCAGATCTAGCCTCCAAAGGCCAGATCTGGCCTCAAGTCTCAGCTAATGATGAGTGGGGCGTTATTGTTTCAAAGAATTTTGAAGATACGGGCTTAAAAGGAGAATTTTTAATTTAGCCGGCGGAATTTGTATGTCTTTGGGTTTTATCAAGATTATTTTGCCTCTGCAAAAATATAGAGGAACCTCTCGACGTATAGGAGCTCCCTCAACACGTGCAATCGCGCCTCCATCTCCATCCGGCATCTACGAGTCAGGTTTTCCGACTGCTTGTCCCTCAAATGTAACGTAATCAGACTCACCATCCAATCCACACATGCATTTTGCATGATGCTCTTCTCTTCTTGTCTTTTGAACCGTTGCTTCTTTGTCTTAGTCATTGCCACGGCCTTCCTACCAATCGACCCTTGGCCTCTCTAATCTTGTTGTCTGAAGCATTATCAGTCGTCTCATTCTCACTTCTCCTTGCCCAGCTTTTTAACAATTTCCTATTAAGGCACCAATTTGAAGGCACAAGCTAGCATTCAAAACCCTCGATATCTGCATTGCGTCTGCACCGGCTCTCACGGCGAGTCAGGTCTGCAGCTCGACCTGCAAACGATAAACAAAAAACACAAAAAAAAAAAAAAAATTGCGTTATATTTTTGTTACGCCGGCATTTTTATTTTTTTAAACGATTTCATGTTAGGCTTTGATGCGTTTATTTCGATTTGGTTAGGGTAGCGTAAATTTAGTTCTTAGGTTTCATAAAAATTTTGATGCGTTTATTTATTCGTAGGTTCTAGTTAGATAGGTTTCGTTTTATTTGTCATGTAGTTTTATCTTAGTTTGTAGTTAGATTTAAATTTTTTCGATTTAGATTTAGTTAGTTCTAAGGTTTTAAATTTCGATTTTTTATTTTATTTTGTTAGTTTTAATTTGTTTCATTTTTAGATTTAATTTAAATTTAGTTTTTATTCTAACTTAGTTCTAATTTTAGTTTAGTTTAAGTTTAGCTTTAAATTTTAGGATTTAGACTTTAGTTTTAACTTAGTTTTGTTTAATTTAATTTTAATTTAGATTTTAAATTTGTCTTAATTTAGTTTTAGATTGTTCTAGATTAAAAATAAAAAATTATAAAAAATTCTCAAAAAATATCTTTTATAGTCAAACGAGCTTTTAAAGATTTTATTCTAAGTGTGACTATACAAAAATTTTGGAATCCGCTGAAGTGAAAATAATTGAAACATCTTAAATTTTGGCATTTTCATTGTTGCATGGTTGTAGTGTTTTCAATCGAATATCATTGATCAATCGTGTTTTAATAAGCAGCAGTTAGTCATCATTTACTAGTTTGTAATTGCATAGCGAGATCTTGTTCGACTCCATAAGGCACTGGTCTCTAACGTGAAATCTAATCTAGATCTGTGGAATCTCGTCTATTTCTATCAAGTATTTGATGTTTTAGCTGTGTCTCTGGTTATCCCTAGTGGTAGATTTTCTAAAAGGGTCTACCTCCCTTAGCCTGCAAGGAGACAGCTTAAAGAGAGAGATTGGGGATAAAGGTGACAGCCCCCAGTCTGAGCCGTTGTCGCGGTGCCCTGAACAATCTGTGCGACAACATTTTTTGGCGCCGTTGCCGGGGATAGAGTTTTTCTGTCCTTGGTCTTAATGACATTTTCTAATCTTCTGATTTTTCATCGCCTTATCTTTCGTCATATCTCTAATCATTTCATCATCGTATCTTTAGCACCTGGACATTTTGGTTGGCTTCTTGTTTGGGTGGCGACTCCACTTATTCATTTTATTACACCCAGACAAGAATCCTTCCCTGATATCCATCTGCTATCTCTCGATTACTTCTTCTATTTTTAGAATTAGTTTCATGTTCAAGTGGCGACTCCATTTCTTTCATTTCTTACAAGAGTTCCTGCTAGGAAGTTCACTTCTTGAGGACTCTTTGACTATTCTTGAACACGGATCTATTTCTCAAATATTAAGCAGGTCATCATGGATGACACCTTTCATGACATGCCGGAAGAAGCCACTTCAAAATTGCCTTTTTTCTCAGGTGGTGATCCAGGCACTGCTCTATTACATCTAAGGACGGTCAAACTTTTTATACATAAATATTGTCGTCATTCACAATATAATCATGAAGATGTCAAGATACGTGTCTTTGGCTATTCTTTAAAAGGTGATGTTGTCGATTGGTTTCGAAATTGCCCTGAAGAGTATTGTTTAGAAGATATCATCAATTCTTTTACAGATAAATACATAAAAAATGACTCGCCTTGTGTTCCCAGTTTTGTGCAAAATAATAAAATTGATCTTGTAGAAGATTCAGCTATTAGCAGGAGTTTTCCAAACAATTCTCAAGACGAATCCACTTGTGCCACGACATCACAAACCCACGATAGTGGTGAAACAGAAACAAGTTGTCAAATCAGTCTCGATAATGATAAGCATCTTGTTAGCGAATTGATTCAGATGGTTAAGGGTATACAACTAAATCAAGCTCAGGTAATCAAGAATATGGAGGCCAACCAGGCTCAAATCATTAAGAATATGGAACTTAATCAAGAAAAAATAATAGCGGATCATGCCAGGGAAATTGGTTATATGCAGAACAGATTAAAGGTCATGGAATTTAATCACTCCAATCAAATAATTGCCATGGAAGAAAAACATGTTAAGGAAATGATGATCATGGAAACAAATCATAAGAAAGAAATGAACTGTATGCAAAATTTCTTCATGGCCATGAAAGCGGATAATGATAAAATGATTCAAAACATGGAAGCTAACCAGATCAATCTTCAAAATCGGATAAATACCTTAGAAGAAAGTCATGTACAGGAAATAAATGTCATGGAAAACAGGTTAAAAATGATGGAAGTTAATCATTCTAATCAGATATCTCTGCAACACAAATTGTCAACTATTGAAGAAATGCATGCCAAGGAGATGAGTTCCATACAGAAGAAGTTGGAAAAAATGGAAATATCACACATGCAAGATTTCCAACCCAGGTCAGGTTTGTCAAAAGATCATAAGCCTCCCAGTTTGCTGAAGCAGTTTCCATCTCATCACACGGAGGTCACTTTTCCCATTAAGGAAGAGTTAACTATAGCTACAAAGGATGTTGAAAAAGACCAAGCTTATGTGTCACCATTGACAGAATATATTCAAAATAAGATTGGTTGCGCTCCAGGTTCATCAAAGGTTTTGTACAAGGAATTTCAAGATAAGGACAAGAAATCCACAATAGCCTCATTGTTGACATCACAACCCACTCAGACGAAGAGAAAGAAAAAGAAAGGAAAAAGTAAGCGGTTTGATTCGTCTGATGGTCGAGAGCAGCTTGACATTCGGATAAGACAGAGTCCTACATTATGCAAGATCGGCCATGGCACATCTGAAAAACAGCCTACAGACTTGCCTGAAAGTAGGCAAATGCTCAGCATACACTACATTGAGCACATCTGATGCCACAGGGCATCCTTTGTATCGTATTTCTAACCCTACACCTTGTTATTTCAGCATTTCATTTTGCAGTTAGAGTAGATTTACTTTTCATGTTAAATAGAATAATAAATAAAAGAAGAGCTTCTATTTTTCATGAGCTTAATGTTATATGATGATATTTGGATGGACGCTACTTATATAATCTTGTGTGTTGCTTGGATGCAGATTCTGGATTCTCACATTCCTTCGATGAAGCAACGTGTCCCCAAGTAGAGCCAGATGTTGACCACACTTTGTCAACGACCCCATAGCAGTACACCCCATTTTTTTTTTTTTTTGTTTGGTTAGATTTAATTTAGATTTAGTTTTTATTCTAACTAGTTCATTCTAGTTTAGTTTAAGTTTAGCTTTAAGTTTTAGGATTTAGACTTAGTTTTAGCTTAGTTTTGTTTAATTTAATTTTAATTTAGATTTTAAATTTGTCTTAATTTAGTTTTAGATTGTTCTAGATTAAAAATAAAAAAATAAAAAAATATAAAATCCAAAAATATAAAATTTTTTTTCAAAATCTCAATAGTCAAATGTGCTAAATTTGTTTTTATCTAAAAATTTGACTATAGAACATTTTGATTGTCGAACTGGGTTATAATTGGAATATCTTATTTTTTGGACATCTCGCATTTTCACTCATGGTTGTGGTGTTTTTAATTGAATATCATTGATCAATCGTGTTTCCATAAGCAGCAGTTAGTCATCATTTACTGGTTTATAATTGCATAACATGATCTTGTTTGACTCCATAAGGCACTGGTCTCTAACATGGAATCTAGATCTGTGAAATCCTGTTAATTTCATCTTGTATTTGGTGTTCTAGCTGTGTCTCCTGGATTTATCCTTCATTTCTAAAAGGGTCTACCTCCCTTAGCCTGCAAGGAGACAGCTTAAAGAGAGAGATTGGGGATAAAGGTGACGATACCCAGATGCGAGCGGGTTAATCGCGGTGCCACAGACAATACGGAGAAGGTATGAGGTGCATGGGCGACATACCCATCTGTGCAGGTTTAAGATTTCATTTTATAGGCTTAATTAGGGATTGTTTTCCTGGTACTCTAGGATCAATGATTACTTGTTAGATTTTGGCTTCATCGAAACATTTGTAGATCCGAATCTTTATCATTTATTTGATAGATTTGATCTTCTTGTTATGGTCATATATGTAGATGACTTGATAATTTTAGGGAGTTTTGAGAAACTCATATCAAAGTGCAAGATAAGGTTGGCATGAGACTTCAAGATTAGGGGCATTGCTTGATGCACCATTTCTTGGGATTAGAAGTTTGGCTAAGTCTTGGTGTGTTCCTTGAACATGGCACCAAATCTAATGTTGCATGTTGATTTGCATTCAAATTTTGATTGGATCTTTGATGTATATGGTTAAACTTAGAGTTGATATATAATTTGTGGTGGATTTGAGCTAGTATATGGTTGAGCCAGGATAAATTAATGGGATCACTACAAAACATGTGCCTTGTTAAGGCATAATACATCATGCTTCAAGTTTTGTAGGAGATGGTGAATTGATGTAGCACTGGTTTCTTGATTTTGACTAGGTAGGGAATGCTATTGATAAGGAGAGTAATTTTGCTTGTTGCTTCAATTTGGGTTTGAGTACAATATCTTGGTTCAGTGGGACATAGACATCAATGACATTGAATTTAGTAGGGGCATAATACATGGCAACCAACACTGCTAGTTGTAAAGCCATACGACTTCACAAGGTGATAGTAGGGCTAATAGGCCATATATTGGAGCTTACTGTGGTCTACTATGACATTCAGAGTTGTATTTGACTCTCTGTGAATCTAGTATTCCATGACTGCTCCATGCACATTGACATTGGGTACTACTTTCTTTTGTACAAAGTTTTCTAAGCGATCAATGGTTCTCAAGTATGTTCAAATATATCAGTGGGTTTTCAATATCTTGACTAAGCCCCTAGCAAAGGGGAAGTTCAAGGCATTGAGGGAGAGATTGGGATTTGTGGAGACCAATTTCCTCACTAAGGAGGAGTGTTATATATTACTTGGTTTAGCTCAGAAGTTCTTTTTCACATCACCAGGGTGCGCATGGTCAACAAGTACAATAGAAGGTATATATGATAGTAGGAGGAAGAGCGCATTAAATGCACGTCAATATGGTAGCACTTTGCCTAGATTCTTGTGCACAATAGAGTGCGAGGGAGGAATAGTTATTTAAAACTTATAGGACACATGCATGAGCCAATCTTAGTATATTTCCAATTTTTCCACCATTGGTAAAACTCAGTTCACTATGTCCCAAAATTAGAAAGGTCTGGATGGCATGCATGATCCATTTGTAAACAAGGTGTAGATCTTATGTTTATATGAGATGCTTGCATGAGAGTTATTGTTAGCTTTTCAGGCTACTTCAAAAGTGTTTACTCCATTTTTGGGGGTGTTTAGTGAGATGTGGGGTACATGGTGTATGATCAATTCCTAGATGGTCCATAATGGATTTGCACATTAGAGGTGGCTTATTCAGTGGTTGTTTCACCTTGGTTGGATGCTTGCATGAAATTCTTGGTGTATTTGAGATTTTTTAGATAGCTTGAGACATTATTCATTCTAGCTACATGTAGCTTGGTTGGTTGCTTGAGAGGACACCCTATATCGGAGGAGTAGCATTTGGCATTTCAAAGGAGGGTTTTGAGTGCTAGACAACATGGGGTAGCTTGGATGCTTACATTTAGGCATTTGGCATTTCAATGGAGGGTGTTGAGTGCTAGACAAAATGGGGTAGATTGGATGCTTACATTGAGGCATTTGGCATTTCAAAGGAGGGTGTTGAGTGCTAAACAACATGGGGTAGCTTGGATGCTTAGAGTGAGGTATGAAGTTGACTTGGGGATGCTTGGGTTGTGTTAGTGTTCATATACAGGGAGTGTACCTAGTGGAGCAGATGGCTTAGGAGTAGTGTTGGACTCCTTGGATGCTTGGAGGAGGAACATTGGACACAACTTGTTGAGTGCCCTTACATTGGAGCCTTGGAGCTTGACATGTATACCATTTGAGTGTAGTGCTTCACATGCGTGAGCCTTCTTGTGGCTTTGTAGGCTGCATGTAAGGGTTTAGGCCGACATATGCTGTGTTGGTCTTCCTTACATCTCATGTATATAGAGCTGTGTTATTGGAACCGGTGGAAACAACACGGTTAAACCGTTGCGGTTCCGTACTGAACCGATCTTTTTTCTCTGAACTGGCAGGTTCTGTAGAATGTGACCAAAGACGTTCCAAATGATTTTTTTAGAAAAAAAAACATCAATTTTTGAGTGGGGCAGTCTAATATTCAAGCTTGTGGCCCTACTATTGCTATGCAATTTATGGTAATATTAAATTCTTGAAGTAAAAGTGATCCTTTTACTTAAGCTTAACGTTACCATGAATTGAGTGAGTTTATTTGAGAATGGTTCCGACCTCATTGGATTTCAGATGGAGAAAGTAGAATTTTAGATCACTAAAAATCCTATAGACTTGACAGTATTTCGGGATTGGGGAGATTGAAACGTTTCCATTGGATTTTGTCATGTACAAGGGTATGGAACTAGTATTTAATCAAGAGCACCAAGCCCTCTATATACCTTGATGTTTGTGGCATTGGTTGTCAAACTCCTCGATCACGACCCTACTAAAAATGTACCATCACTTAAACAAAATTTTGAATTGACAGGCTACGTTTTTTCTATCTTATTTTAATGCTTAGAGGGTGAATTTGATGACGTAGATCCCAATATGGAAAATGATTTTGATGATATGTAGGTATTGGTTGTAGCATGATTTTTTTTTGGATGCTAGAGGCCATCTAGAGGCTGTTTGTTGATGTATTTTCGGTTCATAGATGGATTGCATTCGATGCTATCTTGGTTATGTGCACGCTTACATGCTATATAAATGAGAACTTTTGCTTATTTGTGTTTAAATGGTTTGGATTCATATGGATGCACATGTATATATATGCTTGTCTTCAAAATTTGAATATTTTATGTGTTTTTGGTTGACCAGCTTTTTGGTCCCTTTTTTTACCGGTTCCGACTGGTTCCCAGTTTAGAGTGTTTTCCGGTTCGATCACTGGTTTGGTTCAGATAACATTGATATAGAGGAAGGAGAGAATGGCCTCTTGTGTTAGAGATGTGTGGATAAGAGTGCACTTTTTTCTCTCTCTGTACTTTTCTCTCTTGGCTGGGAGGCACTCTGGTTTCTTGGAGCATCTTGAATACTATGGATAAATTTCATCCCTTGAATATATGGAGTTTTCAACTGTCCAAAGATGTCTTATTACAGATTTGATTTTCAGCTACCTTTATCTTCATGGTTTGATAATTTCCAGCAAAATCATATCTTCCTGATTTGACATAAAGTTAAGGTTGAAATTGTTCAAGGACACTAATATTGATATTGAAGTTATTAGGGCAGATTTACAGCTGTTAGAAAGTGAATTTCAGATCTGGCTCATGTATAAGAAGATTTCCCTAGAGGGCTGAAACTTGTTGGCACATGTTTGCTATCTTTTATGTTGTATTGCCTTGTTTATTGGGGTTGTTAAGAGGTGAAATATGTCCGCAGTTGCTGCTGTTTCATCATATTTTATAACAGCCCTAAGGTTGAAAATTCACAGGGTTAAGATCCAGGAAGCTTGTAGGAAAGCGAAATTTCTGATTTTATTGACACAATTTTATTATGTGTTTATATATCCATAAAATCAGTAGTGATAAGGTCACATTTTAAAGCTTTAGGATGTGAACATGACCAATACATATTTTCTAATCTTATTATGCTTTTGATAGGATCAGAAGAATTGAGTATTTCAGAAAATTTTCAGGATTAGTACTATGAATATGAATATTCAATTTGTACATCTTAAAGTTTAAACAATTGTGATGGGCTAAAATTTATCTGTAAAATTCAAACTATATGCTTTTTCAGTTTGTCCTATGAATTGTGCTTGTTTTTATTTCTAGTACAGACTAATGATTTTTTGCAAAGAATTATTCTAGTCATATATCTCTTCTGAGCATATGGTGTAAGTTCCTGTTTAGCTACCGAGATTTCCTAATACACATTCTTTTCCCCTTCTGAGCATTGCGGTGCTGATGAAGATTATGTTTGGAAAAGATCTGTCTTTTGGATGCATTTTAATTGTTTTTTTAGAATCTCTGCATAGATTAAATGATTTATTGTAACAAATTCAGAAGCAAGCTTTTTTCTTTGATTATTTTACATTTTTTTGTTATTGGTCAAACACAGGCAAAGGAAATGGCGGATTTTCTTGTCTTGGTCAATCAACTTATTTGCAAATTTAAGGCTGCAATGACTGGTATTCTGGAAGAAGTATTTCCGTTTATTGCGAGTAGAGTGTTTACTATTCTTCCTAAAGATGGGATTCCATCAGGCCCTTGGAGCAATACTGAGGTTTGTATGCATTATATTATTTGCATATTTGGATCTTAAATATTAGTATCTACAAATTCAACATATCGTGAGGTGATTTAGTGTCTGTTTTTATTTAGAATTGTTTGAAGGCATGTTTCAGTTCTTAAAAAGTTTCAGGTACTTGCATTTAAGATCAATTTCCTATTTTGTAATTTTGTGCTACTGCTTATGTATAGATCATAGTATTAAAAACTGGAACCGGTGACCCAACTGGTGGACCTAATGAACCAGTAACCGGACTGGAACCTGTCTAACTGGTACTGGTCAGGTCTAAACGGACCGGTTTTTAAAAAATACATTAAATAATTATTTTTTAATAAAAAAAACTATTTTTAAGATTTGCAACCATGATTCCAAGCCAATAGAGACAAAATATGCCAAGTTTGCTCATTTATATACCATGTAAAGGTGAATATATCAAAATGGCACGGAGTGCAATACATATCATCGAAAAATACTTAAGCTATGAGGCTCCAAATGGCCCATAAAGTCCAAAAATAATGCTACAAGCTATGAGGCCATTGGCTTAATACAAGACTACATGAGTGATCAACAACATGATCACTCCTCATCATGATCAAAATCATCACCACTACTAGACAAGGGATCATCAACATGAGCTACATAAATAATATGGCTTAGAGTTTGAGGACTCCTAAATCTGCTCTACAACTTTAGTAGTAGTAGTAGTAGCAAAAATAGACATCAAAACTTCAAATCACTGAGCAACATGGTCTCTCATGAAACTCATCATTGATTCATCGCTACTAGAAATGGGATCATCAACAAGAGATACATAAACATCATCTAGCTCAAAGTCTTCAGACATGAATTGCTCAACCTTATAACACGATAGAAATTGAAAAAGTTTAACATGCCTAACCAATGATTTTGGTTTGAGTGAAGGTTTCATCTCCTCAACCTTAAAATGAGGTAGAAAAAGATTAGCATGCCTAACCAGTTGTTTGCCTTTGAGTGAAGAGTACATTCTTTTTAAGGCCACGGTAGGGGAGTTCAACAATCAATACCACCAACATCAACAAAGTTCAACAATCAATGCCACCAATATCAAGGTTCTTTAAGGACTTCATGCTCTTGATCAACTGCCAATCTCATACCCTTACACATGATAGAATCAAATGGAAACATTGCAAACACCCAAACCATGAAACCCTGAAAACCATTAAGTCTGCTGAATTTTGAGTGACATCTAAAATTCTAGTTTCTCCATATGAAATCCAATGAGGTCGAAACCACTCTTAAACATCCCGAGTCATTTCATGGTAATGTTAAAAATTTAAGTAAAAGTGACATTTCCTCACTTTTACTTTAAGAATTTAACATTACTATTAATTGCCAACAGGATGTGTTAGGAAAATGAGAGGGTAGGCATGTTTTTCTTATAGGGGATATTTTTGGAGGAAAAAACCCTAAATTTCCCTAAAAAAAGCTCCAATACTCAAAAAATTGCATTATGTGGAGTCCATAGTTGGCCTGGCAATGAAGCGGTTGGTTTAGGATGGAACCGACTGGTTTGACCATAAACCGGTTGGTTCCATCCTAAACCCGCTGGTTAGCACCGGTTGGACCGTTTTTTTTGGTGAAGAGGAGGGTTGAACTTGGTTTTTCTATCGGTTTGACCCGGTCAACTAATGAACCGACCAGTTTGACCGATTTCCGGTTCAAGCCGGACGGTTTTTAATACTATGGGGTAGATTATGTAAAGATTTGTCATCCTCATTCTCAATTTTGTATTAAAATAGGTGGCATTTATAGGCTAGTCACCATGCTAAACAGTGTCCAACTGCTAATGACAATTTAGCTCTAGGATATTGGTTTGACGTGAATGAACAAAATGTTTGACAAGGTGTTATGAATATAATTTATATAAAAATAATAAAAATAAATAAATAATAATCATAATAATTGTTAATGAAGAGGCATGTCCCTAAGGACATGACCGTTCATGAAAGGGCACTTGCCTAGTTGTATAAGCGGGCCCTCATTTGTAACATTCTCATCATCATCTCATACTTGCTGTACATTTCCTATATAAATATATTTGTTATATTTCCTATATATATGATGAGGTAGCTACAAGGTTGGGTGTAGAAAATGTTGATGGTGAAGAACCACTACTACTCTTACGATCACCTCCCAATCCTAACACTCCCCTGCTCTTTGACTCTTCAGAGCTGCCTTGGTAAGTTTAGTTTTTTTTATTCCTTCCAATGATTTGAGGGCTTTTCAGATGATTTCTGGATTGGTATTTGTGCAAGGCCCTACCTCATGTCCAGGAACTTGTGCAAGGTGGTACTTCAATCTGTATACCCCCCATGTCATGTGGTGCTCACATAACTTGCAAGTCAAATTTGATCTATCAAACCCCACATCAGGTTCACCAAATTCCCACATAAGGTCCAATTTCCATGTCATGTTTGTAAATTTGTTGAACCCTCAAGTTTTACTGTAAAATGAAGTTTGAACTTTGAAATTTGAACCTAGGGCAAAAGAAGAATTGCAAGTTAAAAAATAAAAATAAAATTTACAATTTTGTATACAACATTTTGAAATTTTCACAAAAAAACCCCTCAACTCAATGCAACAATAATGGCAAAAAATACACATTCAAACCCAAGCAAAATTAATGGAAAGAAACTAGGGGCACAAGAAGAAATGAAAAGAATAAATCTAACAACCAAATTTTTGCATTTTTGACCAAAATAAACCCTCTCCACCCAATGCAAAAAAAAAAAAAAACACAACCAAATGCAAACAAAATACATGGAAAATAAATGGGTGATAGAAACCCATGGAAAAACAAGAAAAAAACAAAAAAAGGGGTAAAATTTGATGCCCATATCTGGAAACCACGCTTTGTTGAAGAAACTTGGTCCAAACTTGAATTTTGTTGGCTTGGGATGCTAAATTCCTTCACTTTTCTCCTCTCTTTCCCTTGTAGATGACTTCACCTCCTCCTTAACTCTCTTTCTTGCCCTCTGTCTGCAAAAATGACAAAAAAAAATGAAATTTGCAACTTAATGGGTCGCTGTTTGACAGATCCACGATTTTTACTCGTCGAATCGCGATTTTTTCACAATTTTTTGAAAATAAAAAAAATTCTGAAAAAAATCGCGATTTTTTTGAAAAAATTGTGATTTTATCGCGATGTTTGCTTCACTGATATATACTCAAGCTTCACTACCCCTTGCTGAACCTAGTGTCTGATGAAGTGGTATCTGATCTTTGTATGCTTTGATCGGTCGTGAAACACTGGATTCTCAGAAAGTTTTAATACAACTATGATTTTCACAATAAATTGTAGTTGCTCTCAACATCTGACCAAATAAACCATGAAGCATCTTGCGAAGCCATAATGCCTCGCACCCTACCTGACTAGTTGCCATATACTCTGCCTTTGCGCTGCTCAATGCCACTGATCTCTATTTCTAGTTGAACCATGACATAATTGCCCAGCAAAATGAGAAACAACATCCATAAGTACTCTTTCAATCACAGAGACTGCCAGCCCAATCCGAGTCTGTGCAACCAATCAATATGAATCCAGCACATCTGACATATTCCAAAACATAATCCATTGTGCCTTGTAAGTGCCTCAACACATGTTTTGCAACCACCTAGTGTACTCTCCTGGGCTTCATCATAAACTGACTCAATGTGTTGACTGCAAAACAAATATTTGGTCTAGTGTTGACCAGATACATCAATGACCCGATAAACTGTCGATATAAAGTGGGGTCCACCAACTTGGAGTCAATATCATGTGACTTCTTCCAGTTGGTGATCATAGGAGTAGCCATAGGCATGCAACCATCCATACAAAATCTTCTCAAGGTATTTCTTGCATGCCTGCCTTGGCCCACAAAGATGTGCCCATTCTCCTGCCAAACCTCCAACCCTAGAAAGTAATGCATCAACCCCATATCAGTGATATCAAAGTCGAATGCAAGATTTCTCTTGTTGTGCTAGATGAGTCTGTCTTCCCCTGTAATGAACAAGTCATCTACATACAGTACCAGAATGAGTGGATCATCACCTACCAAGATAAAGTATAGGTTCGGATTTGCATCACTCTTCAGGAAACCCATCTGTTGCAACCATGCATCTATCCTCTCGTACCATGCCCTCGATGCTTGCTTCAATCCATATAAGGATTTCTTCAACCTACACACATGAGACTCCCTCCCATGCAACTCAAATATCTCAGGCTGCTCAATGTACACCTCCTCCTATATAACACCATTAAGAAAGGCAGTCTTCACATCCATCTAGTGAATCCTCCATCCTATCTCAACTGCTATAGATATCACTGCTCTAATGGAAGTGTAGCGAGCAACCGATGCAAAGGTCTCCTCATAGTCAACACCCTCTACCTGTGATAACCCCTGCGCCACAAAACGAGCATTTGAACTTCTCCACGCTGCTATCTACAACGTGTTTGACCATGTAGAGCCACCTGGAAGTCACCACTGACTTCCCATCAAGACGTGGCACTACCTCCTAGACATCATTCTTCATGATAGAGGCATACTCCACAATGGCATCCCTCCAGATCTGCTATCTAGCGGCCTCCTCAAAACTAGCCGACTCTCTCTTCACAACATCTGCCACAAAGGCACCCAGCGTTTCTGGGGGACTACTCTCCCTCACTGACCACTTGGGTCTCCCCACTGCCTCCTGTGCCTTTTTCAGGGTCTCCCAAAACCATCTTGGCTTCCCCTTCCCTGTAGTAGTCTCCTATGTTGGTATGGGAAAATCCTCAACTGGTGCCTCTCCTCCTAGCGAGAAAGCCTCTGAAATAACCAAAGGAGATCCTAAACTCTGAGATACGGTGACTGATGAACCTACACCAAGTGATCTTGTACTCTGTGAACCTGTCACCCTTGAAGAAGGTGAACCTCTTGATCTTGATGCACCACCTGATGCTTCTGAAACCTAAAATGTGGCCCTCTGCTAAGGAGCTTGATGCTCTACTTGATCAACCTCCCGAGACCTCAAAGCCCTCTCCTCCTCAAATGTCACATCCGTCCTCAGGACAATCTTCCTCTGTGTAGGAAGATATATACTGTAGGCTTTTTTGGTCTCACTGTAACCCACTAGGATACCCCTCTCTACTGTGGGTTCCAACTTCGTCCTCTTCTCCTCAGGGACATGTGAATATGTAAGGCGCCCAAATATCCTGATGTGCCCAACTTTCGGCTTCTTGTCGGTATACACCTAAGGAGTCTTGCTCCCCAAGACTCTATGTGGGCTCCTGTTCTGCAAGTAAATAGCAGTGTTAGACGCCTTGACCCACAAAAATAAAGGTGAACTCTGATCATGCAACATCGCTCTAGTTACACCCACGATGGTCTTGTTCTTCCTTTCTGCCACCTCATTCTGCTGAGGGTTGTAAGGCACAATGAGCTCCCTCTTGATGCCAACACTCTTACAAAAATCCCTTGTCTTCGTAGAAGTTTGCTCACCCCCATTGTCTGATCTCAACACCCTTATTTGCCTCCTTGTCTGGTTCTCCACAAGAGCCTTAAACTCTTGGAATCTCTGGAAGACCTCATCCTTGGTCTGCAGGAAGTTAATTTAAGTCCTCCTGGAGTGGTCTTCAATGAATGTCACATAGTACTCATATCGACTCAATGAAACATGGGACATAAGACCACATACGTCAGAATGAATCAAATCAAGGATACCTGCAACTCTACTTTCACTGCTCTGGAAAGGTGTCTTGGTGTACTTTCCCAAAGCACACCCCCTACACATATCATGATGCTCTATGCTGAAGTCAAGCAACCCTGTAACCATATCCCTCAACAGCGTGAAAGCTCCATGGTGCAAGTGGGCCATCCTCTTGTGCCACAACTCACATAACTCACTACTATTGGTCTGTGCTACCATAGCTCGAAGAGGCTGGGACATAAGTTTGTATAGTCTCCCACTGCGAGCTCTAATCACATGAGCAAACTCGATACTAGATTTGTTGGGATATATCAACACTTGTCCCTTTTGGAACAACGCCTCATACCCCTTATCCTCTAAGCTAGAGACTGATATCAAACTCTTCTTCAACCTTGGAACATAAATTACATCTGTCACCTTTAGAGGAGGTGATGACTCTCTTTGAGATGAAACTTTCCCCATGCCTGCTGCTTTGACTTTGGAGTTGTCGCCAAACACAACCTCCAAAAGGCTCATGAAGTGCTCTCTAACTCCGTTCATATGGCAGGATGCTCCACTATCTATGAACCATGCCCGGGAAGATGTGACATGAGTGGCTAAACTCACCACCAAAGCACACTTTGAATCAAACATAGCCGCAAAATCATCCACATCTATTGAAGCTGCAACTCCCTATTTCTTTTTACCCTTCTTGTTTGGACAATGTATAGCATAGTGACCCATCTTCCCACAATCAAAGAATTTCACTTTGCTCATGTCATTCTCCTTAGCCTTCTGCTTTCTCTTCTCCTGCTTTGCTCCACTAGAAGACCCCTTCTTGATCTTCTTGCCCTTTGCCACAAGAGCAACATTCTCCTCTTCACCTCCCGCACCACTCTTGCTTCCCCCATTTTCACTCCTCTGGATCTCCTCCTGGATGAAATCGTCCCACATCCTTGTCCAACCAGGAAAGTGCTCTTTGGCCACCAACCCGTGGATTAAGCCATCCCACTTCTCGGTGAACCCATCTAAGGCAATCCTAACCAACTGCTCCTCTAGAACCTCTCCAATGGTAGCCAAGTCATCCTTCACCTGTGGGACTCTGGTGAGGAAAGATGTGACACTGTCGGTCTTGGTCATCTTGGTGTTGCGTAGTTTTTGTCTCAACACCATCTTCCCATTCTCATTAGAACTATGGTGCAAAGAGACCAAGGACTCCCACATCTGATATGCATATCTCATCCCTGAAACATGAGGGAATAAATTGTCCTTAATGGCATCTAGAAAGATCCTCTTTGCCTTCACCTTCTTCTTGTTGAACTCCACCAACTGAGCTGGATCAGTGGGTGCTTGCACAACTGCTTTAAGAACATCCCACACTTCCACCTCCTCCAGTAAAAGCATAATCCTCTCCTTCCATAGGCCAAAGTTTTCAGCCCCTGCCAATCTGTCCTCTATTCTCAACCTAGTAGCCATGACCCCACAACCAACAAAATAGAGCAAATCTGGAAGCTAGAACCTTCCTCCCTTTGAACTGCTGAAGTCTTTGGGTTTCTTGCAAAGTTTCAAAGCTATTGGTTCACTGTTTGAAGTCTTTAAATGCTTGCTGCCCTCTTTATCAACTGACTGAAATTGAAGATTTGAGCTTCAACTTGGCTCTGATACCATGTAGAAAATTTATGATCAGCGCCCTTAACCCAGTTTACTAGTTTGCATGTGGCCCAATCCGCATGTTTTGACATGCTGATATAAATTTTAGAATGCATTTATTGCAAACATTAAAAGAGTAATTCTTCTATTTTTTCACTTTTCTATCAGCTGGTAATTAATAAAAGATTTAGGCAAACATTCACACATATGAGACACTTATTTTTGGTCAAGCTGACCCCGAAAAAAACCCTAGTGTCTTGGGGAAAACTGGTCTTCAATGGAGGATTTTATTGCTCGAGAAATTTAGAATAAGTACATAAAATAAACACAGTACTTATCTCCCTTTTCTGCTGTAGCATTAAATGCAAATTTCTGGAAATTTGTGCCCATTGAACTTTTCAGATTTCCACAAAATTACATGCCCAAAATTTCTGCATTTTTTTCAGAACAGCACCTTGGAAAATGTGCCCAGAATCTTCCTCGATTTCTGTTCTGGAGGCTGCTTTGATTTCTGTGCTGAAAGGTGACTGCCTACCTCGATTTTTGTGCATGACAGCTGCTGAAATCCTTCTCGATTATCATGCTGACTGTGGCTGACTGTCCCAAAATTCGTGTCTCGACTTTCAGGCCTAAACTGAGCTGCTTTCTCCTCGAAAATTGTCCCCAGTGCCTCCTCGAAAATTGTGCCCAGCTCCTCAAATTTCGTGCTGCTGTTTCTTGAAATTTGTGCTGCCTCTTTCTCCTAGAAATTGGTGCTGCCGATATGACAGTCTCCTTGGAATTCGAGCCCTCCTTTCTCTGCTGCAATTGCTCCTCGAAGTTTTCTCTTCTCCTCTTTTCTCCTCATGCTCTCTCAAGTGTGAAGGGAAGAATGAGACATTGAGATCCCTTTTCCCTCTTTTGTCCCATTGGAATAGATTGAATTCCTAAACCTAGGATCCAATGGTTGAGATTTAATCTCCAAATCTCAGGATGTGTGGTCGAGATCATTTCTCCCAAATGACTCCTCTCATACATTAGTCTCCTAGTACCTTTTTCAAGTTGTGTACCTTTTCTATTTTTCTCATAAAGTGATTTTTTCAACTCTTTTTAATATTAGATTTCTCATAAAGTGATTTTTTCAACTCTTTTTAATATTAGAAAAGTACACTATGTACTTTACACATAAAGTCACTTTATAAAATACAAGTGACTAAAATATTATAAAAAGTACATGGTACACCGTACAATACTTCTAAGTACCTTTTCCACCCATGACATTAATATAGCTCATAAATGTCATTGAGAGAAAATCCATATTCTCACTAGGCTAAAAGGGATAAAAGCCTAGTAACACCTCTCCTTGATATTATTTTCAACAATATGAATAGACTTCCAATCTTCTCCATCAGGCAGCCTTTTTATCTTCACTGTATAGGCCCATCTTGGCTTCCTATCTGCTCTTTCTTTGAAGATTTTTCTCTCTTCAAAACTGTAGGTTGACTTCTCTTCATCCTTGAGTGATAACAGTACTGTGTATAGGGCATACCCTTAAGGTCTACTTTCCATGGAAGAACCCTTGGCAAGGATACAAAACTCTGCTGTTCGTACCTTGAACAGACCTCATTTTTCTCTGCTCATCTTTCTGCACCAGAATGTGGCCATCTCTTTGATCTACTATCCATACAAACCCTCACGTTCTCTATTTCCAGATTGGTGATCTTGTTTGCAGAGATGGTACATTATTTAAGAAGCTCGGCCTTTCCTCTTTACACAGATATAGATTTCAGACTCTAGGGACTGTACTTGCTAGGAAACTGCCCTAAATAGGGCTCTATATTTCTGTCCTTATTACTTCAGAACAGAACCAATGAACCAGGTCAGTTTGCATTAATTTCTCCTTGAAAGCGTCCTGCCAGGTCTCCAAACTGCTTCAGATTTGAGCACTCTTCCTACAGAGGTTCTTGACCAAGTCTAGGGTAGCCACAAACTAGCAACGATCTTTCTCCTTAGACCCTGATCTCATGCGCAATTTCTTCTGGGGGATGTGGCCTTGTACTAGCATTCTGCTAGGCCTCTTTACCCTCCAAAACAGGCCTTGCGGCCTTCCTACAATGCCCAGAAATCCTTGGTCTTATAGCAGAGTCTCTGCTCCTTAAAATGTGCCCAGAGTTGCCTTCTAACTCGACCATCTGCCTTTCTTGTCCTGCAATGAATTAACGTCATGTTTCTTCTGTTCGGACCTGAGGAAAGTGGTTTTCCTTTGCTCAGCTTTCATTTGAGAAATATGCATCTGTGAATATCTTCTTCTTGTAGCCCTACTAGGCCTACTTGGCCTCCATAAGGACTATATTTCTATGAGATTCTTTGATCAAGATGATCCCTTTCTCAAGGCTGTTTTAAGAACAAGCCCTCCATGAGAATGACTAGATTACAAATCCCAGCTTACTGATTGAGAACTTGGTCCTTCTTGACAAAAGACTTCTGAAAAAGTTGCATTAAAATGGAGGTAATGCCACTTGTTATAGCGTTAGCATCATTGTAGAGGTGTTGATGCTCCATGTATGCGATCATTGTAATAAGCCACTGTAACTTGTCACAGCAAATGTACTGTAGAGATCAAACCACTGGAATATATCTTCAAGGAATGAGAGCAGAGAGCCACATATGAGAGATACAGATCATAGAATGCCTGGTCACAGAGTCATATGAACTTCAAGCGATGTTATTGTCACAGATTATACGATTCATGCTAATCAAGTCATTACTGTCTCACTGTATCATGATAAATCATAGTATATGAGCCACAGGAACCTCAGTTTGCAAGCCACAGATGACAACCACAGGAGTGTAACTGCAAGTAATGTGAACTTCAGATCATAAATGCAGCCTTAACAAAAGAAGTAGGAGTCCACAGAGATGCTATTCAAACCACTTATAATATATAGTGAGCCATTGTAAACAATCCACAAAGATAAGCGAACCAATATGAAAACCATCACCATAGTATAAGCCGTGCTGTTTGATCATAAGCGAGCTGAAAACAGGGTCTTCTTCATGTTTAAACTGTTGTACCTACAGGAGATCAGTCCACAGATAATCATTACAGGTCATAAACTATATGCAGGAGCGGATCACTTTAAAACGATTCCACTGTCTCGTTAAGATCATGGTTTATATATCAAGGTTTCTTTTCACATACAGTGATTTATGCGAGTTTCCACAGCCACTGTTCATCACAGGAAAGGCAAGAAAGCCACTTAACTAGAACCAACAGAATGTGATCTCCAAAACTTCCTCTTCAGACCTTAACTCTGATACCATGTTGGAAAATCAAGGTATTTGTAGTATTATGTTGATTCTCCTTTACTTGATAATTACTTGTGATATTTGTTGACTCATTATTATTTAATTTTACTTCTTCATCAAGCAATAACCAAATCATCAAGATTACAAAGATAAAGAACACAAAATATAGGCTCCATGCCAGGGAAAAACCCCACAATTGGGGAAAACCCGAACAATCCTCTTCTTATAGAATCATATCAAATGAGATATCAAGACCCAAGACAAATACCTCCACAAGTCCTCCAAGTCAGCCCTTCCTCTGTCGTGGTTCATCTTCAATAAGATAGTTAATCTGTCACAAGATACCTCCACAGTGATCCTTCGTCCTTCCTGTAGCTTTTATTTTACAGACTTAGTAGTCTTTCTCTAACTCGCAGATCTCAGTCATAAAGGTCCTTCATCAGCTCTCACATCATAGCCATTATAAGCTTGCATGCCAACACAAAAAGCAGACTTAATAGCTTGTACATTTCCTCAGAAATTCACATCTTCTTCAGGTTAAAAGTCACAGAGAAATTCACATTCCTTTGTGACAGGGACTCACTTTATGCCACTGAAACTAGCACTTTTATGCCACAGAAACTCACATTTTTTATGCTACTGAAACTCAACGAACTTCTTGCCTTTTTGGAAGAGGATTAACCCCAATTTATAGTTGCTCGTCACTGTAATGGGAAATGTCTGTTCAGCAGGCCAACCTAACCATCTGGAGGGCCGACTTGGCGTTGTGGAGGACTATTTGGCTCTAAAAAGATTTCTTTTATCTACAAAGAATCCGAATGGACTTTTACTCAATTTCAAATCTTTGACTCGACAAATCCTAGAAGCATGAAGAACATGCTTGACTTAGAATTGAGCATGAAACCCATGCTTAAATAAAATTCTTTTTCTTCTTTTACATGAATTACAAATCAATACAAGTACAAAGATAATTATGAACTCCAAACCTAGTTACTTTCCAAACAGATGGATTTGGCAAAGTTAAAGCTTGAACTAAGTGGGGCTTGCTCTCAAATGATGTGTTGTTTGAGATTTTGCAGTGATTTTGGTCGTGCCATTAGAGGTAGCTACAATATGATTTTTATTCCTTGGAATAGTGTTCTAGAAACTGGCTTAACGGGAACCAGAACTGTCTGGTTCAGCTGGCCAGACATCCGAAGGCACCAAACTGGGCCTTAAACTGGCTCAGGGACTAGTTCTGTACTGAACTGGTTGGTTTGATCAGTTCCATACATAATGTGTCTAGGACATTAACTGACCTGTTTGACTGGTTCAATACTGGTGTAAATAATCTTCCTGAATTATTGTAACAATTTATGGATCAATGTTTTGGACCATACAAGCATGG
Source organism: Pinus albicaulis (assembly GCA_034641835.2). Taxonomy (NCBI): domain Eukaryota; kingdom Viridiplantae; phylum Streptophyta; class Pinopsida; order Pinales; family Pinaceae; genus Pinus; species Pinus albicaulis. The sequence continues at coordinate 778,239,811 of CM076578.1, forward strand.
TCTAGCCTCTGGATAAGATGATATGAAGGAAATCCTAATTGATGAAATGTATTAATATAAAATAATATGATACTGATTCCATACTGAACCACTCTGATACAGGTTGCTTATAAGTATAAAATCTGTTTTTTTGACTGTTAGCTCATTTTGAAAAGAAAAAGCAGAGGATTCAAATTTCAGAGTAAAAGAGAAATTCAGTGTCTTCCACCAAGTTGAGGGGAAATTGGGTGTTGCCATTGCCATTAGTGTATTTTTGTGGAGTGAGGATTTGATTCACTAATATGTTGGGAGTCGGTGGAAATTGTGCAAAATGGCTCCCCTCCCCACCTGACCCCTTCAGCAGCTCCTAGATTTTGAAAACCCCTAAAGTATCATCTTGATTCATTGGAGGATAAAGTCATAGACTCAGATAATGAAGAGTCAAGAAGATGATTAAATTTTTTTGTTAATTAACTTGAAAATCTTCCACATGAGTTACGGAGTCCAATTTGGGCATGCGTCTGTAATGGTATGATACTATGGAATCTTTGGATTTACATTGATGTACATGGGTGTTTTTTTTCATTAGAATTTTCATATGTTGTGTATTTTTAGTAAACTGTTTCATAAACGATAGACTGTTCCAATTCTAATCTGAGTCTGTTCAGAGCCTTGGCCAGTTCTGAGTCCAATTCTGACTTTTAAAACATTTTGTTGGAGTATGGCATGCTATAACATTTTACGGTGTTTTCTTTAAACATAGGAATGTGCTGAGATGAGATGGACATATTAGCGATACAGAATTTGTTGCTTGTTATTTGAGTTTTTCTTAGTAATATGTTCTGTTAAGGTTGACAGTATGTATAGATTAGAATGTATTTTTGCATTCTTTCCTTATAGGTAAGTTGTGCTCTTTTTTGAAGTTTAGCTCCTTTGGGAAATCAGGTTGAGATTTAATTGTATATGTTCAGGAAATACGAGAGTTGCAAGAGCTGCAGAAGACTGTCTTTAATTTTTTGCATGCGACAACATCATATGAATTATCTGCAATCTTCCTTGTCCCAAAAAACTCTGGATATTTGAAAGAAATAATCCAGTTGCTTTTAAGTGCTGCTTGCAGTCACAAGGACATTCTTGTTAGGAAGGTATGCATGATCATCGAAGGAAAATCCAATGTCCATAATTTATTTACTTTTTAATTTTTATATCTGACTTCTGCGTTATTAGGCTTATATTTTGACTCAGATATTTCTATAAGACATTCTTTTTTGCAGTCCTGTGTACAGGTATTCATTAAGCTTATTAAAAATTGGTGCACCATGCCTAATGAAGATGAGAAGGTAGGCTAATTTCTTCTAGGTGTGGATGTAGAGATTTTTAGTTACTCCTATGGATTGTTACGATGGTAATAGCATGTGTGCATGCACAAGTGTGAATGGTTAGATTAATGGCCACTTCCTTAGTGTGAGTGATACTCTTAATTCTATGTTGACAGGTACCTGGTTTTCGAAGCTTTATCATTGAAAATTTTGCAGCAAGTTGTTGCTTCTATAGTGTTCTTGACAACACATTTGAACTTCGGGATGCGCACACTGTAAGTTTCTTTTCCTGGCCAGTGGCTATCAATTTATGCCCATTAATTGCAAATCATCCAAGTTTTTTGACTTTACTGTTGGTACAATTCATTTACCGATGGTCTCTATGGTATTGTCAATCTTAGATTGCTTGTTAACAATTATAAATTCAGAATGGTATTTAAGAACCCACTGGGTAGAGACAGAGTGACATGGTGCTGTTGAGGGATTAAAATACTGAGAGTTCATCATCTACTGTTTTTTCCTCGTGTGGATCAACAGATACTATACAAAGAATTCATACTCGGCATTCTTATGTATCGGTGTCTTTTATTGTAATATGCATGTGAAAGGCAGGGCATCTGCACATTCTCAGCAAAGTTTTACACAATTTAGAACTTTGATAACCAATGACATAAATTTCTGGTTTTCAATCATTCATTCTGTTGCGGAAAGTTGGTTTTGAAGATATAGGGGTGTCTAATGGATTTAATCTTTGAACTTGTGGGCTTGGAAAAACTTTTGATCATTTCCAATGTTTCACGAGACAGATTTGCCTTTGTCTTGAAACTTTCATTCTCTGCTTTAAGGATAGCAATAAGTGAAAATAATCCAAAATATGATGAAAATTCAAAATTCTCTCGTTGAGTCTTTATCACCAAGGAAAAATTACAAGTTCAGTTCTGATTTAAAGGGTTGTGTAGTTACGACATAGGAGTTCTCCATATATTTGCAATCTTCATTGATGACTAGTTCTTTTGTTGTTAAAGATATTGTGTGAAACTTTGTAGATGGATTTGCTTTAGTTTCGCATGGATGTCTATGTCAATAAACTAGGAAAATATGCCTTTCTTTACTCTTGAAGATGTTTTTCTTTTCATTAATGGGCAGACCATTATTCTCTTAAAACATTATTCATGTCCTCAGTCACTAAGGGCATCATACCTTGACCTTCAGACAATGTGATATTTCTTTCTTGGGCCAAAATACATTTACTGATTGTTTCTCAATGCAATTTGGCAGTATTCTCTATTTGGTGAAATTGTTGTTGCTCAAAAGGTCATCTATGAAAAATGTGGGGATGATTTCCTTTTACATCTTGCAAGGAACATATTTCCAGCAATTCAGTGCCCAAAGGATGTTGCTCAGAAGTATTGCTTGGATCTGAAGGTAAGAACAAATTTACCTGGGTGCTTACCCAAAACCCAATATCAGTATGGTACTATTTTCTGATTGTTATCTTTGACACAAACAGGTTTTCTGTTGTGACAAAGGCTGGTGTAATTTCTTCAAGTTTGTTCTTTCTTGAGATGTTGATTTTAGCCATAAACTGTCTGTGCAGCTTTGTGATGTTAAAGATCTCAAATCTATTTACAAGTCTCTTGTTGAAAGGCTAAGAATGCAGCAGAATGGAAGCATGGCCTTCAGATAGCAGTGGTGTTGCAAGTGTGGCAACTGTTGAATACTTGCAAGTGATCAGCTAATCCAATTTTTGAGACCAGAGTGCTTGGGCTTTTATTCCCCTTTGCTATGAATATTTGTTTTTCTGATCAATATATGCCTGGAGGTTCTGATTGCTTAATCAAACTGCTCAAATAGTTTGAGTCAATCACAACATTCATCTTCTACCTGTAAACAGAGCTGAAGAGACTAACAGAAATTGAAACTCTCTGGTTTCTGTTCGGAGAGTAAGATGGCCAACAGTAGGTGTGTAAACCAGGTTGTCTTTTCACTGATTCCTTTGTCTTTTCACTGATTCCTTATACAGATATGCCTTTGGCATCAATATGAAAGTCAAATCTTTGTTAAGGGGAAGTTTACTGTGCAAAGTGTCTTTGCAGGTAGTACACTTGCATCATGATCATTGGATAGCAGTTACTGGGGATTGAGGTGAAGGTAGCCCACCTCTAATTTTAGTAGTATGTATGGCTTGTGAGTAGGGATTTGACTTGACAGATTAATTTTAGCATCTCTATATTGTTTTTGATTCTGTTTGCTCATAACTTTAGGCCTTTCTGCAGGTGTAGTTGTCAGGGATATCTATGGTCTGCCGTGAGTTTTGGTGTTTCTTCCTGTTCCGTTTCAATCAGATTCATGAGGCAAAGATCATTCTCATGAACAATCATATTGTGGCAGTAACTTATATCAGCATTCCAAAGGACCTCTAATACCTAATGAATTCAAGAGGGTTTGAATGGGAATCTTAGGTTGAGTTTATGGGCATCACACAGTAACAGCTGCTTCAAGCCAGTTTTGACTGAATATAGTTTTTATTAGATTGGTTAATAAGTTTAGAAGGATGTGGGTGAGAAGGGAGTCCGGCAATTTTCCATCATTAGGCCGCAAGAAATTGTAGCGCTTTAAACTATTTGTAGCACAAGAGCTAATATAGACAGTTGGATGGATGTAATAAATATAGATATGGTCATATATTTTACATTTATTATCTAGATCATGGCTAATTTATTGGTTATTGCTTATATGCATACGTGTGGATGTTGTCAGATAGACACAACTGTTGCTGCCTAGAGCAGCTGCAGTTATGGCATTTTTCTTAGGATAACTTGTGTCTTCAATTGAGGCTGAAAGTAGTAGGCAATTGATATTCATGTTTATCTTGAAAACAGGATGAAATATAAAGCTTGTAAAAAACACAGGTATGTAGTTAAGCATTATATCAACCACGTTCTGCACTATGCAATGGTGTCAGTAATTTGTAAAGATTTCCTTAAATTTTTGCTAGAATCATGGACGTGTTTTTTGGTTCTAGTACATGCGTCTAAGATAATTCATAGGCTAAGAGGTTTAGAATTCGAAATAGTAAATGTTCTTTGTAACCCTCCTTTGATTTTGCAAGTTAAAAGGTAGTTGTATTTCTCCCAACCATAGCTAGAAAGTCTGAAATTATTATAGCGGTTGTGGATGAACTAAAGCAACTCATTTTATACCAGTACATTAGCAATAGAAAATTATTCTACAATTTCTATGAAAGGTATTGTGAAATTTTGATGGATTTACCAAAGGATTATTTCAGAAAGAGATGCAAAGTTACAAGATGGCATTGCATTGAATGCGGCAGGCATTGCATGCTGCTATTGATGGCCTTTTCCAGTTGCCTTTTGATCCAGAACACCCGTTCTACGACATCCCACCTTGAACATGGACGTGTTAGGGTGACGAAGATCAAATTTTACCCTACTGGCGCTTGAAGTTTAAACTGTTGAAAGTCATGCGTGTGATGAAATCTATTGGCCAGAGTCCACACCGTCATTTAAATAAACATCTAAGAACTAAGAGTTTGCTAAATTCTCTACCTTAAAATTGTTGATTGTTATAGAAATGTATATAAAATTGATGCAACATGTACAAGATACCATGCTTTTGAGGGTGAGGTTTTAGCCAATTCTAGAAGTTAACGCTTAGTTCTGAAATGGATGCCGTTGTTGTAAGTATTTGAAACATCTTTTAGCACCCAAGGAAAGATTAACTTTAGCTTTAGTGGTTACAAAGGACAACAAAGACCAAACCTTTTGAAGTTAGGGTTGACTAGAGCTAGAAATGTTCTAAAACAGAGGGTCAACCTTATGTTTAGAAAACACAAGGTTTAGTCCTGAAAGGTCATATTTGTGAGTTTTGTCAAAGGTAATTACTTAACTTCTATCTTAGGGGAGTGGGTTGCTATTTACCTAAAGCTAGAAGGTAACAAAGGCCTTGCCTTTTAAGAATGGCTTTAGTGGTGTGCAAGGGAGTTAGTAATCTATTGGGATTTCATGGGTGAGGCTCAAGTTCAAATTCAACTAGTTACTACCATAAACCCTAAACTAATTGTTCGCAGTGTGCAAGACAATACCTCGCAAGAAACTTATGATTCAACTTATTACCAAGATGTCTCAAGACTAAACACAAATAGTATACCAAGATGCCTCAAGACTAAACACAAATAGTAATCTCTTTTTTGGGGAGACCTACCCTCGATTGTTTGAGCATTTCTTTTGGGTCTTAAGGGAATTGGTAATCTATTGGGATTACTTGGGTGAAGCCCAAGTTCAAATCCAACTAGTTACCACTATAAGTCCTAAGCTGATTATTAGCTGTGTGCAAGACAATACCTCTCAAGAAACTTATGTTTCAACTTAGAACCAAGATGACTCAAGATTATACACTAGTGGTCATCTCTATCTTGGGGACACCTACCCTCGAGGCAATCTATGCTGGGTCATATTCTCTCATTTGGGGATTTGAAATTGGGTGGGGAGAGTGAGAAACTTACTTAACCATTTGAGTTGTTGCCCCTTCATGGTGTTAAGAGCAATTTTAATTAAAAAATGTTTAATATTGACGGGGGACCTTCAAAATGATCCAAAAATATCCACCTAATAGAGAATAAAAGATGAATGAGATTAAGGTTTAATCTTTTCACACACCTTTAGGTGATAGGAAATATGGTAAAGGATAAATGGTGTAAGAGTTTATGAAGACTGATATCTACCTTTATGCATTTTAAGACCCTAGTGACTTTGTTCCTTTACTTGCCCCTTGTGTGAGGAATTGGGCGGGGATGGCCTCGTAGCAACTTCAATCCTCTTTCTTGAGGCCATTGCCTTGTAGACCTTGGTTGCGTCCCATTGTAAAAACCCTAGAAAGGCATATCATTGTCTAGGTTTATAAATAAATCTTCTACCACCTTGAATGTGAAGTCGCTTCGCATACCCACTAGGACTAAAGTGTTGGTGTTGATAGATCCAGCACTAGATATAAGTGATTGGAGACTAACACAATTTACTCACTAAGCTCTCTGGTCCTTGATGATGGATGGAGTTACCATTCGAAACCTTGGACGGATCACAAAAACCACACAGTTCTACTCTAAAAATCGTCAACAACAAGATCAAGCACTTGTTGGTCATTGCATAGGTTTATGGCCATCTCCAAAGGGCTTATGGATCAATGGGTCCAAAGTAATTGAATTGGCTTAATCAAAAGTAAACTCTCCTATTACTTATGTGAAGAGAAGGTTTTATGCAATTTTTTGAGTTGAAATATATAGGAACCTCATTTGTAGAAGTGGATCCTATTTCATGGGACCAAATGAGTGTACTTGAATCGTTGGATGTTGGAAGTGTTGAGAAATCTATGGCAGGTATATAAGGTGATTTCTCTTACTTTTGATAACTATTTGTGATGTATTTTTACTTTACTTAATTAACTTATGTTGATTATATTTAGGGTTCTTATCATCAAACAACTACCAAATCATAAAAAACAATGAGGTGAGAACACAAGATGTAGGCTATCAACGAAGGCCAAAACCTCTCCTCCTGAGAGGAAAACACATAAGAATTATGCTCTTCTTATAGAACCTCAATCGACGAATTCCAAGACCTATGACCCTGTACCAAGACCCCTCCAAGACAAAGTCAAAGCCACTCCTTGATGAGCTTCCCTTCCTTCAAGTCAACACTTGTCAAACTTGCTTCACAACCTCAAATTTCAGCCCTTCTTCACAATTTCACCTGCTTGTAGCAAGACTGCAATCCTTTTCTGCAGTAACCCTAGTCCACACACTTAGCTAGAAGATGGACAAATTTGTCTCCTTTCTCCTTTGCTTGAATTATCTTCTCTTCTTTGTGACTTTGGCTTGCAAAGGAGACCTTTCTTGGCCCAAAACTTGACCCTTGATGATGACTGCAGTTCGGTACTTTGTTGCTGCAGGAGGATGCCCTAATACTTCGCATGTGTGGGGGAATATAGCCCAGAAAACATACACAAAAGTGCTTCACTCTTCCTTCCTTTATCTCCCCTTTTCTCTGCTAGGTATTAGGCTTCTTTTCCTTGCTTGAACAAACTTCTTGATGCTTGAACAAATGCCTCCTTGAATTAGGTCGAATCCTCCTAGAGTCCCTTAATAGGTCGACATGTCCTTCTAGATATGCTGACTTGGTCTTTTGAAGGCTAACTTGATTGCTAGCTCTTGGAGGGTCTTTTGACTCTACTTTGACTCAAATAATTTTTCTTTACAATCTGTGAAGTGCCTAAATGGGTCTTCAATACATGACAATGACTCAATTGACTTGACATGCTCTAGAAACAGTCAATGGGTGCTTGACTTAAAAACAAATTTCCCTCGAGCATGAAACCCATGCCTCCAGAACAATAATATTAAATTTATTTTTCTCTTTTCATCAATTACATAAAATCATGATTACATATGTCACTATGAAAAATAAACCTAGTTACATATTTCAACACTCCCTCTTAACTAGGAAGGTATTCATAATCCAGACAAGGTACTTGGACATTCTCCATCTGAAGAATTCTCATAAGAAGAGTTGGATTGGTAATCCATCTTAGAGCATCTCATCATATCAACCAACATTGTCACATAGCAAGGCCTTGACTAACAACTATATCTCTCAACAAGATTAGAGCACAATGCTGGCGAGACCAATGGTTGATAGCCACCACCATCATTGTCTCTCAAGGCACATACCCTGCTCGGGTGTTCACAGAGTATGTCCTTTTAATACTCTTCCCGTCTATGTCCTTTTAATACTCTTCTCGTCTTGGAATAACACATTCTCAAGGAATTTCCTCTTCGACTACTCTTATCTTGGATGCCCCACCTCATCCTTAAAGAGTATCAAAATAGGCTTAGATGTTTACCCAATCTTCCATTCTTTCTTCACAATACGAAGATAAGAATGATGTGTCTATCTCTCCCTCTTAACTAGGGAAGATATACCCATTCCTATAAAAGGAATGTACCCAAGTTCTTTCTTATCGAGGGACTTGTCCATGCTACGTCTCAACTAGGGACTTGTTTCGAACAATAGCTCTTTGGTGGAGATCATGGTACCTTCAGCTGCTAGTAGAGCTCTTCGTTTTGATGTCATGAATTACATCTTCTTTATTATGGAGCCTTCATCTTTTGTAGGGCATCAACCATCCATCACTTTCATGAACCATATCAGTCATGTCATCCTTCTGTTCATCGGAAAGTGATCTTCTAGTCCACATCTGGGATTTCTTCCCACCGTTACCTCTTTCAAGTCATGTTTCCTTTCAATATTTTCCATCCAACCACATGAGTGCTAGTTGTAGGTGACATCTTCAACTTTCTTTTGGTAGCCCTATATCACCCATCCAAATGTTGTTCAAAAATAAAAAATGAACATAAAATCAAAGCTACCTTTTGTGATGGCCTTTCATCATGACATCAACATCCTGCACACTTATAAACACATCTCCAAGACTTTATATGTCAAGGGTATCCTTTGTTTGCAGACCTTATCAAGGTCTTCATTTCTTCTCTATGGAGATGTCATGGCCACTTCATCTAGTCATCAGATGTTGTTATCATAGTTGCATCCTTCACAATCTCTTCTTTCTTTCTTCACATATTTCTCCCCAGGAACTTTCATCCATGGTTGCTTCATCTTTGTCAACTACTTCATATTCCATATGAGGACATATTATGTTGATTTGATTTTCTCAATATGTGAACCATGCCTTATGCATCTTTCCAAAGGAAGAGATTAATTTCTTTGATCATGCCCACAATGTAGAGCATTTACCCATGATGTCTGCAACTATGTGATGACATGACTTAATCTATAAAATACATACATACCTGATTTTCTTCTTTAGGTCATCTTGACTTCCTTTGACAACTTCCTTGCCTTGATTGAAAGTACTTCAACAATCTTGACACGCTGCACTCCATTGTCACCATAGCATCATCTATCTAAACAATAGATCCTAGATAAGGTGGAATGATCAGCGAGACACTTGCCTCTTCCAAGTAGAGGTGAGCCTGATTATCCTCATCCTGCAAATGTTCCTTCTTAATGACGATGATGCATGATGAACTCTTTCTATCCTCTATTATGCTAGATGATTTTATTCTACCCAAAAGTACTACATATGCTTTCAATGAGGTTGTCAAGAGCTACTTCCGTTCTATGATGGTTGCTACATTCATGTAGGCTTCTACTTGAGCTATCATTCAAGCTTCTATAATGATGTTACGATTTCTTGTTTTAATTGTATGCTTCTAATATGACGCCATCTCCTAATATGATGCATCTTATCATACTTACAATGCTTTTTACCATGATAGCTATCTTTAACAAAAATTGAGAAGAACTAGGTAAAGGAGATTATCTCAATCATAGTAGAGATCTTTCACTTCCTCCTCCTTTGATTTCTTCTTTTCAGGTTCTTCCACTTCTTCGATGATATGAGCTTCATTCCTTTTCTTGTTGTCCATCTTGCGTTTAGGACAATTACTCTTGTAGTGCTTATATTCCTTACAACCATAGTATTAGATCTTTGACATGTCGATTTTCTTCTTTTTCCCAAACTTTCCTTTTCTCTTAGCCATAGCAGCAAATGCTTGAACTTTTTCATTTGTTCCCACATCACTTTTTGCCTTCAACCTAGTTTCTTCAATTACATAATGATCAAAGTTCACTGAATGGGGTGGCTTCCTTCTTTCCGTAGATGCTTGATACAAAGTTGCCCCATTCATCAGGTAGTGCATTGAGCACCACGATGGTCATTTCTTTATTGTTTCTGACACCCTCATAAGATATGAGGCTATCTCGTCTTCCTTTGATACCTTTATCTTATATAGCTCGGTTCTTAAGATATAACTTCTCCAATGGTGCTTACAGAGAACAATTTTACTAACTTCTCATAGATTTCTTTTGATGTCTCCAACTTTGATACATAAGGTATGAGGGGATTCGTGATGGATTCTAGAAGGATCTTTTGAGGCCTTATTTCTCCTATCATATACTTGGTTAGAGTTTGAGCTTCTTCCTTTGGAGGTTTAGTGATTGAACCCTTAACATGTCACACAACTTCATTTTCTATGAGAATAAAATCTGTCTTCTTTTTCTATGCAAGAAAGCTTGATGACCCAACCAATTTGTTGCTTTCCTTGCAAAATGAAATCATTTTGATAGATTCAAACATAGAGATAAAGATACTTACTTGTCAAGTGAAGATACTCCTAGATGATGAATCTTCAACTTGATGCCTTTCTTGATGACATTGGTGATAGAATATGTCTTTCTTCAAAAGTGATTCTCGACTCAAGAAGAGGGAGATCACCTTGATCCCTTGATGATGATGGTAGTACTTCTTCTTGCTTCCCTTGGATACATAGACTTCAAGATGCTTCAATGTGTGGTTCTTCTTGGAGTGGAGGTAGGGTCCTTGAGATTCTTTTTTTGTGATGATAATGTGAGCTTCTCAATAATGCTTCAGGTGTAGAACCCTTGTTCAGATAAGCTAGTGTTTTGAGGTCTTCTTCTCTTCGAGATATGATGATAGATGAATAGTCTTTGATGCTCCTTAGATTGTTTGTCCTTTATGTATCCCTTCTTAAGTTCTCATTGAGAATAGATTATAGTTTAACGTCCATCTAATATTAAGGGATAATAAAAATAGACATGCATATATAAATAGACATGCACATACATCTATAAATAGACGTACACCTAAAAATAACCTATGAGGGCCCCACCCTAGTGTAGGTGCTTAATTTTCACTAGGATCATGGATGTTGTTTTCAGATGCCAATTTCACTGTTTTTTGTTTCAAACTTCAACACTCCCTCTCAACAAGATAGGAATGTCCTTGCATGCGACATGCAACTCATGCATGCAACACTTCTCTAGTGTTTCTTGCACATGCAACTCTTGCATGCAACACTTCACTAGTGTTTATCGCACATGCAACCTTTGCATGCAACACTTTCGAAACTGAATAGCCTCCAAACAACTGAATCAGTATAATGCATCTGTCATCAAAGTCTTTTGACTTGCTACTAGCTAATGCACATGTCTACTGGATCCTCTGCGCTGCTGACACCTGCATCCATGCACTCTACACTCGCTGCCAACTCTGATATGCACTCTAGTATCTGACAATGTCACTTTGATTTCATGTCCTCACGACATTTGATTACATCAATCCAACTGATCCTACTACTACTGCTCTGTGGGCTCCTAGTAGCCAAGTTCGATTCATGAAATCCACACCATCTCAATGAATCCTGCCCAAAATTTCTTCTTGGGATTATTCATGCATGTCGCCCCACCTCTCACCTGGTGGTATAGTTGCATGTAATCCCTCTGCCCATCTAGCTCGAAATTTCTGTGCATGAGTGGTTACTCCCACTCCATGATCCTCCGCATGTGGCTACTCCACATCTTGAGGTTCACTTTTACCTACATGCAAATCCAGCGCCCTTTCAAGGGTCAATTGCATGGCTTTCTCACACTTCCCAATGGTAGGAAGCTTTGTAGAAATCGCATCTACATCAAGTCTATAGAGATTCTTCTGCATCTCCAGTTGTGGCTGCTCCACAACCTTTTGAGACTGCTTCTCAGGCTGCATGTTGAGAGGCTCCCTCTCAACCACCAAGTCACTAACCTCTGCTTTGCTCCTCAAAGCTTTGCATGCACCTTGTACTTTAGTGCATGTAGGTTCTTGGCTCGTGCACATTGTAATTATTCCGCTGTTGCAAAATTTTAGAACAAAAGTGCTGATTTTAAATCGATGATATCTCCTTCATCCGAGCTCCGATTCGACCGATTTTTTTTTGTTTGTTTGTTCAATTTGGGTATTTTTTCGCAAGGAATCCAAATATGTTATTTGTTTCTGAAAAATTTTGCATCAAAATATTCAGATATTTTTTGCAAACTCGCGCACACAAATAATTCCTACTCTCATACCATGTAGAAAATTTATAACACAACTTTGATACCATGTAGAAAAGTTATAACACAGCTCCAATACCATGTAGAAATTATGCAACATGAATGTATATCTTAGATTCACCCGATCTAATAATTTACTAAAGTTAAATACTAAATCTCTTCTACAAATATTTTGCGGAAGTAAAAACAACACAATTGCCAATCACATGAAGTAAAGAAGAATAGATCAAAACCACAACACCAGATATTTCCAGGGAAAGCTTACTGCTCAAAACCCCTCTATCATATATTGTATATTCCACAAGGAATCATGAAACAATTACATACAAAACTCTTCTCACAAGAGCTCTCAGTACATCAGCGAATCGTCTCACACTGTCATACAAAAATTGGCAAGTTCCTTAGCCAATTTACTATCTTCAGACAACCTGCCTTGCTCACGCAGATCATGATGAATGCAATCCTTAATCACAAAGAATTTCAGCCTTCCTCAACTGCACTGAGTATCATGGGCATCCTGTGGTGTTATAACTACACTTGGGTAGCCTGCTAATATCACAACTGATAGTTACACTTCCCTTTCACCTAGAACACAATTGGGTCTCCACTGGATTTGACATGCATGCAATTACTAATAGTAAAAACATCAGTTGCATGTGAGATCACTACATGTCAATTAATTAATATTTAATTCATTTGATCTTTCACTAGTGTATCTGCAGTGACAACTAGCACAACTGATTTTAACTCACTTAACTGAGTTAAACTGATTTACAACTTGCAAAACTCATGCACCACTGCATTTCCAACTTTGTTACAACTAGAATAACTCTGTTACAACTAAAGTCAACCTGCATGTCCCACCAACCAACCTCTCAACTTGAAATTCACTTAGCTAACTGATTTTCCACTTCAATTAACTATTTCCAAGCTCTCATTGAGAATAGATTATATTTTAATGTCCATCTAATATTAAGAGATAATAAAAATATACATGCATCTATAAATAGACACAGAGCTATACATACACATGCACATACATCTATAAATAGACATACACCTAAAAATAGCCTATGTGGGCCCCACCCTAATGTAAGTGTTTAATTTTCACTAGGATCATGGATGTTGTTTTCGGATGCCAATTTCACTGTTTTTTGTTGCAAACTTCAACAAATGGAAGAATTGAAGAAGCAATAGTGAACAAGGACAAAAATTTAGGCTCTTAGTTGACTCTAGAAAATGCCTTTGGCAACGGTACTCAATCCCAATCAAGTAAATTATGAAGGTCGTGTCTTAAAATTGTAGGGGAATGGGCAACTAGACAAAAATTGAAACAATAAAACAAATAAACCATACATATTCCACCTATAGGAAACAAAGGTAGAAGGAAGCAATATGTTGGAAATGGCGGGGGAATTTTGGAAGGGCAGTTTAGGTTTTGTAGTGAGAGCAAGTTTGCCCTTAATGGGTCATACTATGGGACCAATCAATGATATACAAAGTAAAATCATATGCAATTCAGTATTTGGCATATAATCCCATTAAAATCACATGGGAGGCATGTCTTTCTTTTCAATATTTTTGTTCATGTTCATTACTTGAAGAAGCAAGAGTGTTGGACCTCCTTAAGAGAGTTAGACGAATTTCTTTATTAACTTAAAGTAAATCATTGGTTGGTGACATAACTATGCTATTCTCGGTCTTTGAGAAAAGAGGAGGGATCTACATCATAAGCACTCTTCGGGGACATGTGGTTAATATAATAGATTGGGATTGGTTTGATTCAGAGAGGAAAAAAGTAAGTTCGCATGGTCAAATGAGAGTATGGGAATGAAGCATATAGAAGAATGCATGGATCGATTCCTCATACAAAGCATTATACTCGTATAAAAATTGCACATGGAATCGTCTATTTCTCCTAGTGAAATATTAAGCCATACCTTGATTATGATTATTTTTCAAATGAAGGAGATTATGGGTTAATCTCATCTATATTTAACCCTTTTTGGATTAAAGAATCAAGTCTGATGGACAATATAGAGGAAGTGTGCAACATTTCTATGGGAGGGTCTCAATTCTTTATATGGAAATCCAAAATAAAAAGAACCATATAAACATAAAGCATGGAACAAGATAAATTGCATATCTGTTTCGAAGGAAAGGGAGGAATTATGAGTTCACCTAAGAAAACTTCAATTAGCAATGGAAGACCATGAAGCTACCTTGACACTTCACATTGAAGAAAATGATCTAGAATGGTGGGTTCATAAAACTTTTCACAAAGAAGATTGAAATTTTGGATGCATTTGATAATATTGGGAGATTGAAATATTAGCTTCTTTCATAAGCAAGCTCATGCTAGGTAGTTGAGAAACCCCATCTAGGAAATCAGCTTGGATTTTGGGAAGTGTTCAAGTATAAAAACCTTCAAAAGGTAGCATACCAATGCTTCAAATCCTTATATAGAGGTAGAGTTCACCATGGATAATAATAGTATATAGCTTTTGCAGGCACTTTGATGTTGATCAAATTGGAAATAACTAGGATCTGACTAAGTGATAGAATATGAGGATGTGATTCATTTCATTTGGGTGTTGAGATTGGATAAAGCACTTGGGCCATGCATATTTAGCATATCCTTTTACAGGGTTTGCTAGCAAATCATTAAATTAAATTTGTGTAGGATATTAAATGTAGATTTTGTTGGAAGCCAAAATTGGGGGAGGAATAAATTTCACCTCTTTACCATTGATCCCCCCAAATGAAAATTCTTCATCCCTCTTTAGATTGAGGCCCACCTCATTCTTTAACGCTTCTCATAAAATCCTCTTTTAGATTGAGCAATTTTTTGCCCAAGCGTATCTTATAAAATAAAGTTGGATTTGTGAAATAGAGGCATATCAAAAAGTATTTTATTGGTTTAGAAAGTAATTCAATGGAACAAGCAAAGAGAAGGGCATGGTCATCAAGCATAATATTCCTAATGTATTTGATAGTTTGATACGTTATTTTTTCTCTATGGTGCTAAGGCCTTTTGGTTTTTCAAAGTAGTTTATCAGTGGGGTAGTATCTTATATTGGGTGGTCTCAGGCAAGGTCATCCTCTGTGCTTGATGTTATTCATCCTTATTGTTGAACTTATTGAGAGAGAATTGGAGGTGGAAAGAGTGTCTAGGGCTTTGAGGAGCATTAAATTAATGAGAGGGGTGAAGGAAATTAACGACTTCAAGTTTGTGGATGACATACTCCTTTTAGAGGGGCATAATGATTATCGCTTAAAGGTTAAACATAATTTTGGATGCATTCCTTAATGCCTCGGGAGTGGAAAGTAACCATAGTGAGGGTAATAAACATGATGGGAACACAAGCCTTCAAAGCCTTCATTAAATAGGTATGATATTCGAATTTTCCTTGGTAAGTCTTTGCTCCTCTTTTATGTACCTAGGCTCACCAAGGCGTAAAAGATTTTAAGATTGGGTCCCAATGGTGTAGGAGATAAAATCCAAGATGGCCCAATGGGGTCCACAATGTCTCAACCCAATTGGATGGGTAACTCTGAGAAAATTAATTTTGTTGGAATAATCAATCCTCTTAGCCCTAATGGGAATAATGCAAATTGTAGGTAGAGAAATCATGAAAGTCTTGAGACAAGGGGGTGACACAAAAAATAAAAAATCACATCTTGTCAAGTAGGCTACTATAAAAGTGTTAGATGATAGAGATGGTCCAATGATTAGGGATCCTATGGTAATTAATCAAATGCTAGGTGCAAAAATAATCTAGAAGATGTTGATTGAACAAAGTGAATGGTTGAAGATGACCTTGCAAAAGAAATACTTCTCTCAAGGAAGGCTTGAAATTCTTGTTGATCCAGTCGTTGATCAATCGAGATATCATATATGGTGAATGTGCAAAGCATCAATGCATTTTAATCCAAATTGTCTTTCATGGATCCTTGGAAATGGAAAAAGTATTTAATGGTTGGAGGAGACAATTTTAGGGAATCCTTGGATCAGTCCCTATTGAGGATACTATTTCATTAGTTGTGGATTTTGGTCAAGGCATTTGTTTTCAATACAAGCATAAGGGTTACAAATAACTACACTTTTAGGGAAAATTTTGAAATCACCAAGCTCAACTATTTCACTTGACATGTCCAACTTTTACTTATTTAATTGTGGAAATTTAGGATTGAATTGTAGCATTGCTTAAGGAATGAGTGAAATCATGAGAAATTAAACTTGAAAGAGAAATGGTTCGAACCAAATTTAGAGATTTTGTTTGCTAATCAATTTCAAAGGTAGCAATGTTTTAGAGCATGGAAAACGGAACAAAAGTCAAGATCATGCAAAGTAATGGATTGATGATATGGATAATAAAACGAGGTCAATGGTTTAGTCAAGCTTATAGATTGATTTATGATTACTTGTACATCTTGATGGATCACACCCAAAATCATATTCACTCCCTTGGCCATGGGTAGCAAAGGACTCCTAGGTAAAGGGGTCCTTTTATAACCAATTGTTCACTTAAGTCATTTCCTTCCAGGGGCCTATCAAAATGAGTTTTTAGTTGGAAATCCATGTTCAAGGTTCAACCTTTGTTTTGACAATTTTTGTATCATCTATTTCATAGATGATGATTTTTTGTGTATACTAGTAATGTCTAAAGGGTCCCATTTTAATGATTTATATTTTAAAAATATAAGCAAGCAAGCAAGTTTAATTATAGGTTCTAAATATTTGCTCCTTTAAATGCCAACAATAAGGAGGAGAAAAGAGGTCATAATGTTGCAAGAAAGCAACCAAGTTGGTAGGGTGAATGCACTTTCTCCCTTTTCCTTGCACATATTACTAAAATCTTGAAGGTATCGTAAGAGTTTTCTAATTACTAAATGTGAATATAAACTAGTGTATGAGTATAAAAGTTACACACATGCTTATCTAGTGGGTTATAATATATTAAATGTGGCCTTGGAGAGATTTCATGAACAACTATATGCAATTTTCATTGTGAAAGATGCCTAGAATGGTCCAAGCATTAGAGGTGCTCATCTACTGGGATGTCCCATCACACAAGTCACTGAATAAATAGGGCAAGGGAATTATTCAAGTGAGGTTGGGTGTTATAATCAAAGGCAAGGGAATTAGCCAAGTGAGGTTGGGTTTGTCAACCTCCTAACCAAGAATCACTTAATAGCCTTTTTAGAATTATGTGAGGTAGCCACATGTATATATTAATTTGATATATCATTGATATAACTATTGTTTGAAGCCATAACCAAGCACAATAATTAGACCAAATTAAAACAAAAATTGAAAAAAATAAAAAACAAGAACTACGAATAATGATCCCTAATATGGTAATCAATTATGTTGGTAAAGGAAATTGTTAGCATAAAGAAAGAACAATATGATCATAAGCATAATGACCTATATATTTTTTGAATGGCATTTGAATTAATCACGATATCATGAATGTTTAAAGTTGTTAATGGGGTAGTGGTCCTTCATGTTCTTTGACATTGATTCCCATTTTGTATATTAAATTTGAATAAATGAAAACACTACTAAGAAAATTTATGACAAATTGTGCATTGAAAGTGTTCATTGATGTGCAACTTGATGTCAAGAAAATGTTTCATTTTGGATTTAGTTTCATTGCACAATAGGTGGTTTAACTCAAAGTGAGATACTAAATCACTATTAGCCTTCTTAATGATCTTTTACTGGCATGCCTACAAGTTGAAAGTAGAAAGATGGATGGTTCACTTTCTATAATAAGATAACCCTTCTATCAATTTGCGTATTGACCATTGGCTTATTGTTATTAGACTTTGTGGCAACACAATTCATTTTGCTTTCATTTTTTCTGAGTTTAATTTTATTGCAAAATAAATAGTTTAAATCAAATTAAAATATTAAATGATTAACACCCTATTAATCACCCTTTAATGATATCCCTACAATAAGTTGCATTAGAAAAGTGGATGGTTCACTTGCAATAGCAAGATATATTGAACATGATTTAATTTTATTAATGGTAACATGAATTTTTTGTTTTCATTTTTTTTTTAATGTTTTAAGTTTTAATAATTTATTATTATTATTTTTCATTAGAAAAAATAGAACATAAATACCACATAACTCTATGATGATTCAAAATTATACTAAAATAATAAAGATATTAAATGAAAATTAAATAAAATGTAAACTAAGGCAATGGTTTATGCTAATCAACTTTTTTTTTTTGATTTATTAAGATCAATGTTTTATTTTTAGAATTTGAAAGAATTAAAGTAATATATAATATCAAGATAACATTATATGAAATTTTGATATTTGAAATTATCAAAATGATTTAGGTTTTGTTCTTTTAAGTACATTTCTTAGTACTATGATTTTGTACTTTTTAATATTAAATGATTAAGGCATGTTAAGAGCTAACCCTCTAAACATTGCTACATAACATATTAATCTAACCACTGCAGCGACAATATATATTAATCAAGTATTTTGTACTTTTTAATATTAAATGATTAAGGCATGTTAAGAGCTAACCCTCTAAACATTGCTACATAACATATTAACCAATTGCTACATAACATATTAACCAATAAAAGATCAAATATTAAGATATATATTTGATATATATTGAACGTATAAGTGAAAATTGATTTGTACTCTATCTTTCTTGATCCATGATCCATGACAAGGTGTTGTCTTGGTTGTCAAATTTGGTAGAGCTTTATCAAATTGATTAGATTGAGGGTTCCAAATGTAGTTTATACAAGTAAATTTTGAAAATGATATTTTTTTTGAATTATTTTAATTAATGAGATACATGCAATGTTTAAGTGAATAGTTAATGAGAAGTTTAGAATGAGATTAATTATATGTCTTTATAGATTTATTCAAAATTTGTAATTTACATTAAGCTGTTTAATTTTAAATTTAATTAAATTTCCAACATATGTAAGAAATATTAGTTAATTAAATCATTATTCATACATTACATTTATCTTGAAATCACATTATTGATTGATTCAGGTCAACAATGTTTAGAATTAACATTTAAGTTATCTAATTTTAAATTAATCTAAATTTTAAAGGAAAATTTTGTTTTTTTCTTTAGACTTACAAATAACATTTCTGATTTTATATCTCTAACATATATATGAAAGGTTAATTAATCCATGATTCAATAATAAATTCAAGATTTTATTTATTTATACATATCTCTAACATATATATGAAAGGTTAATTAATCCATGATTCAATAATAAATTCAAGATTTTATTTATTTATACATTTCGTTAGGAAATGATAGGTTTTGTTAAATTAGATTATGTTTGGAAATTACATTCCTATTGGGAATTTCATATTTGACATATTTATTTGAAACATATTTATGAAAGACATGTTAATAAAATCTTGATTTAACAATACATTGAGTTAATTAAACCACAATTACACCATTAAGCGTGTCTATTTAAAAGTAGGGTTTTAGAATTTTAATTTAATCAACAACTTACACAATTATATAAATTCTCCAACATATGTATAAAAGGCAAGTTAATCAAATTTTGATTTAACAATAAATTGAATAATTAAACCATTAGGCGTGCCTATTAAAAATAGGGTTTCCAAAATTTCAATTTAATTATCAACTTGGGAAATCATATAAATTCTCCAACATATGTGTGAAAGGAAAGTGAATTAAATCTTGCTTTAAAAACAAATGGAGTTAATTAACCCATGATTGCACCATTAGGTGCGATTATTCAAAAATAGAGTTTCCAGATTTTAATTTAATTATAAAATAGCGTAAACATATAAATTAAATTATTGGTAAATGTTAATATGCATAAATCCTTAATAAGCATAAAAATACTTCATGATTTGTTTCCCTAAGGAAAAATTGCAACTTTAATTATATTATATATTGAAAATTACATACTGTAGATGCCTGGCGACATAGCGCATATGTAAAAATTACATTACATAGCGCATATGTAAAAATTGGTGGCCTGGCCACATTCTGAAGATAATATAGGATTGAAGTACATAACAGTAACTGTGATACTGGTAACAATTTTTTTTTTTCAAATATAGGACTTGAAACCGACACAAAAATCTAAAATGAAAAATATGAGTTATTCATCGTTGATTTGTGAATCATTAGGGCATGGGGGGCCCTAAGCATTTTGTTCCATGAAGAGCATGTGAAAATACTGATAAAAATAATGTCCATGGTGTTCCTGAATCAAACAATGGCTAGGAGGTTGCTGCATAGCTTCCCTGGAAAGGTTGTCAGAAAGATGGTTATGCTCCCTGTAAATTTGCTGACATGAAATATAGTCAAAACGAGATTTTATAGTATATATTTCATCCAATAAATTCCTGAATGTGTGCACTTAACATTTAGATTGAAGGTTGAACCGGTTGATAACAAGTTTGGAGTTGCCAAAGATCTGAAGTTGCCTGCATCCTCTTGTTGATAGGGGGTCAAAACTGCTCCGGAAGTTTAGGACCCAAAAACAACTAAAAATAGTAAATCCTACTATAAATAAGAAAACTGATGAAACCAACTAGAGGTTTAGGTGGAATAGGTGCGTGGCCACCAATATCCACTTGGATCAGAAGGTCAGATAACACTCTATTGTCCAACCATCAAGCCCTAGACTCTTTTCCTTGGCAAAGGAATTTAAGACATCCTTAATCTCCTCCAGAGAGATAGGCTGGCCTCTTTTAATAGCGTCCACCTCCGTGAAGATCCTATGAAGATGATGAATGAATTGAAGTTGTTTTTGGATTAAACAGTCACCAGGATCGCTAAGAATATTAGAAAACTGAGTCCTTGCTAATTTTTCCAAATCCTATTGAGAGGCATAGGAATTACCCTCAACATCTAAGATGTCCCATATGGCATTCTTATTCTTCTCGTAGGAGGAAAATTTATTTAAGAATTTTGTATTATGGTCAACCTCCTTTACCGAAATTGCCCTAGCTTTGAGTCTCCAATGTTCCTCCTGTAATCTGAGAAAAATTTCTTTCCTTTCAGCTAAGAAGCACATCCTTTTTTTTATATAATCTGGGAATCTTGTATGAATAAAAGAATTTTGACATAAGTACATTTTAGATTCAATAGACTCCAGCTCTTGGCGTTGCTCATGGATAAGATTTTAGGCCTCAAATTTCACATGTACTTTAAAATTTTTAATTTAATGGTCGATGAATCTGATGAAGGATCCACCATATAATTATTCCAACATTCATACACAAGGGACATAAAGGAATTTTATTGAACATGTCGTTATATAAGGATTTTATTTCCTGATAGGTTCCATAACAATTTAAGAGGATTACTGGATCATCAAATCCTATGAGATGGCATTCCAAGATAATAACGACTAGGGAAGAGAAATGCATGAGGGTAGCTTACCTTGGATTCTAAAGGAAAACTAGGCCCCTAGAATGACCATCTGCACCCACAGAGCATATACACCAATATGGGAATTTTTTTTTGGAGAACATACCTAGATTTCTCTACAAAGACCATGGTTTCTTGGAAGAAGATAATTGGGGGCCACTGAATGGACACTAATCTATGAAGGGCTTGGATTTTGGGAGGACCCCCAACTCCCCTAATATTTAGGGACATGATAATAATTGGGAAAAGAAAGAAGAGCGATGCATCGCTCTAAGGGCCCTATCAGATTAAAAAAACACATGGTTTCCACCAATGGATCACCCTATGAGATAAATTCATGATCCAATTCCTTTTTATTTGTGAGTTTCTTCCTAACAATGATGTTATTGAAGCATGCAAACTATTTTTCTTGTAGAGGAGTATTAGACAGAGGGAAAAGGATAGGATGGAATAAATTCAAGGTTTAATGTTGAGGAATAAGAGTGGATTAAAGGAAATATGTTATCCTTATGACCCTTCTCTAATGAAGCAAATGTTTGTGAATGGATGTCCTGAATGGGCTGATGGATTTGTAAAAACCGGAGGCAAAGAAAGATGTTTTGGGTATATGAAAAGTGCGTAGAGCAGGGTTTTGGTGAGAGGAGTAAGAGGGATTTAATATATTGGGGATGGGGGTGAAATATGGAGGAGAATGTTGCAGAGAGAGTATTTAACAACAAAATGATGCATCGTGGATGGGGGAAGGCTATCAGGTCCACTATTATTAACAAAAAATGGTTTAGAAACATGTG
This sequence comes from Pinus albicaulis, assembly GCA_034641835.2. Taxonomy (NCBI): domain Eukaryota; kingdom Viridiplantae; phylum Streptophyta; class Pinopsida; order Pinales; family Pinaceae; genus Pinus; species Pinus albicaulis. The sequence continues at coordinate 778,262,316 of CM076578.1, forward strand.
TTTTCAAGACTGTCCAAAAATAAAACATTATCTATTGAGAGATAATGAAGAAGCTTACCCAATATAGCATCCATAAGGGCTGAAGAGTTTGTGGTAGTAGAAGAAGGATTCCCATAGTTAACACACTGGCTAGAAGAGGGGTCCCAGTGTAGGTATTCCTATGAAACATCAATATACTTCCTATTGAAGCGCAAACCATTTTTACTCTGGCTAGGGTTTTGATTACCCTTCGAGCTCAAAATTTGAAATTTTTCTTTAAGGTGTCCCTTCTAGTGACAGATAGAGCAACATAACAATAATTTCCAATAACCCAGACGTTGTGTAAAAGAAATGTCTCCCATGAAGATGTCCATTTCAATTGGCAATCCCTTTTATATGTCCATCTCTACTAACACCCATAAAATCCTCTTGTCGAAGGCAACCAGAGACGTCCTCAAAGTAAATAAATTTTCCAATAATATTAGCCACTTTCATAATTATTTTCCTCTTCCATAACTTCAGCGGGAAACCTACCAATTTTAACCCGTAGGCAGTGTGACTTGGGGTCTTGTAGTGAGAGGGTTAAATCCTATCTTCCATCTTTGCAACAATAATAAACCTTCTACATTGACCCAATATTGAGGTGGGATAGTTAGTAGGTCACCTTCATCCAAATAATGGAAATGAATCCAATTATTCATCAGAAGGATGAGGTTTGGACAATATCCAAGCAATTGATTCCAATGGGTTGTCAACTAGGTTAATATCTGTGCCCTCGAAAGAGTAATGTAATGAAACTTTCCCATCATATCTCCTGTATATAGGCCCGAAACATGACTTAATTCTATATTACTACCCAAATAAATATTGGGCTTCTCAAGACCAGGCGTCATAGCTAAAAGAGATGTATGGTAGGCCCTGTCTCGATGGAAAGGGGTAAGAAAGGGTCTCGAGGCTATTTTTTCCGTCCACCCTTCTGAAAACTCAGAAACTCCATCTGGCCCTCCTACAGGCCCCCCCACTCATTCTAGGAGGAAACGACATAAGTTAAGGATGACTCAGTGACAAAAAGGCAAGGGTCGTCAGAGAAAACCATACAAAATATTCAAGACGGGTCCAAAAAACCTAGGGAAACACCCCAACCCTTTAGTCACAAATTATGAAAATAAACATCCATCTATCTACTACTTATTGAGAATCGATGGAATTAGGGTATTTGGAGAGGGATAATACGACGAAAAAATGAAGATCTCATCATAGTTGTAGACCAGAGCTTGACCGACATCTCTCCCACCCTTTTGCCCAACACACAAAGCCATCATCATAAATCCAAGGTGTTATCTTTATAATAAAATTACTACCATTTATTATAAAAGACAATGAACTAATAATTATATTATAAGATCATTACGATTTATTATATTGTAAGATCACTTACAATTCATGCTAAAAATTTGGTAATGTCTACATGATCGAGGAATGAGACACAAATTCCATGTTCGATCATATATATACTTTATTGATCAAGTGTGTCTTTAATGCATTGAACCAATTGAATATGATGATGAATGCTTACCTAACAAATATAGACTTGTCCAACTCACCAAGGGTGAAAGTTGGGATTATTAACTCCTATCTATCATATATAATGTTATGTGATGCTTATGATCATACATGAAAAGGTTGTGGTTTGTTGATGAATTGATCATTGTGATGTAGAGTTGGACTTAACATGTGTATTCTTCTTATGTGTTTTTAGGAGGTTGTTGGATCATAGCTTGATGAAAGATTTTGGTCAACAAGATTTTTTAACTTATTACATAATTGAAATTTCCTCAACATGTTTTTAATGTGCCCAGATATCAAGTCTATCTCAAAACAAAATCTTATTTATTTATATATGTACTGTTACATTGTTAAATAAATTGAACACATAATTTTTGTGTATAAAATATGTTCACTTTATTATTATTTAGATTAAAATTTCAAAGATTAAAATATTTTTATTTATATATATATCAAGTCAAATGAAAGACAAATTAATCTTACATGAATTGCATTCTATCACATGCATCCATAGGTTATTCATCCATCTATACCTATGCAAACCCATGAAAAGAGAACTCTATGGCTAGGTATATCATGACCCAAACAATTTTCCTCGTTACTGCTCAAATAATCCATGTAGGGAGAAATAAATGGGAAACAATTGGGGTAGGCCCACAATCCACATGGATCCATATGTTTATCGAGTGAGTTCACTTTAACATATTTATGTCACTTTTAAATATGGTGCATCAATTACCTTATATAGAATAGAGATTGGCACCAACCACCCATAGGTTTTTAATTGTTTTATCTAGATGAGAAAAATGTCATGCATGAAAAAAAGTATGTAGATCTTTCTGCATGAAGGAGACACGTGTGGATGAAAATTAGCAGAAGAAAACACAAGTGCAGGTGATATATGGTTGTTTGTAACAGTGCAAAGGCCAATATTAGAGGTGATATATGTGTTATTTTCACCTACAACATCTCCTACATCTACTTTTATTGATGTTCCTTTACACCTTTGTATACAATTGTTAGTTTTAATAGGAGTAGTCTATACCTACAAAGAAATGGAGTGATGTGACCCACCCTCCGATGTTTGTCTCCGTCTCCGACGTATGACTCCTTCCCCGACGTTCGACTCCATCTCCTCCTCCCGTCAGGATATGCCTCCTGTTTTTGGCCCCACCCTCTAATGCCTCTCCACACTATAGCCCCTCCTCCTCTCGTCTCATGAGATCCCTTGCATTAATTCATATGACTCCCTCTGCCACCCTCCATCGACCAACCCTGCATTAACTCCATGAAATCCAAATTAAAAAAAAATAGATGTGAGGTATTATGCATTCTCAATCATTCCCCTTAATAGTGCAAGAGTTGTCCTGAACCTTATCGCTTGCGACACGTCCCCATGGAGCACTCTTGGAGCCTCCATTCCCCTGCCATCACCTGCAAACTAAATTGAGGTATTATTTACTTGCGATCTCATACATTGATATTCACTTATATACGTGACACTAATATACATGGAACTAATGTTCTGTTTATAAACAGGGAACTCTAGGTCTCTTAAAACAAATGAGAAAATTAAGCAATGCCATAATTAAAACTCTGCCACCAACTGATCGCTAGAAGTATTGAATCAAGAATAGCTCTGCAAATAATTTAAACTCTGCCATTAACTCTGTCACTGTTGTCCAATATAATAATTATTAACTCAAGAATAGCTAGAAGTTATCATAAATAAAGTAAACACGAAGCCTCTCCACAACCATATTGCAATCGCCTGGAGTCACTGGTTCATCGAATATACCAATAACCGAGGCATAGTTGGTCTTCTTGGTTATCACTCCTCTAGATCCCTGTAATTACTTGTGAAAATATGTATGTGAGATGTAATATCATATTGAGTATCCTTTCACACCACAATAAAAACCCAATTTTAGAATCTAACATCCCCACAACCACTTTGTCTAATAATTCCAATTATCAAATTGTAAAACAATTCTAGGTTTGGTTGGAATATGAGATCTAAGACAATTGGGAATGGAGTCTAATAGAATTATGTATGCCAACCATAATTCATATGAACAGTTACAATCAAAGGAAATATGGATAGTGTTTTTTCTGCCAAATTGACAAATTAGTGTGTCATAGAAGCAAAGTAGAAAAAACCTAAAAAAAACAGAGCACCTGAGTAATTCATGTATTTTCTTTGGATGAAGAAAATAGATAGGTACAGGGAAAATTTTAAGAACCCCCTAAATTTATATATATAATAAATGGGCGAATCCCCATGATACATAGAAAAAATGGAAGGCGATTTTATTAATAATATAATATGTATATATAATTTTTTGGCGAATTTCTCATGAGATTATATTATCTTGTAAAATCATGGCGAATCACCAGTACAAATGGCGAATCACTACTACAAAATGGTGAATCGTTGTCTAGTGGAGTTCAGGGTGTTGGTTCCAATGAAGATATGGTAGTTGAACCAAGAGGAGAAGGAAGAGAACCACTGAGACCAAGCATGGCACATGGTGACTCATGAGGGAAGTAGTTCTCATGCAGTTTGGAAAACACGTTCTTCTAGTTCTGTTAAGCGTAGTGTTGTTGCTCATGGCGACTACTAGCACCGATATTGATGTTGGAGAGGAGTTTGAGGAGAAATGAACAACACGAAGAAAAGAAAACATGCTATTAAAAAAGTGTTGATAAACATTGGATCCAATCCAGGTGCCATGGCACAGATAACAATATCGCAAAATACTTGAGATGTTCAAATATGGAAACATAATCATTACAACACCATCACGACTCTTACACAACCATATTTGTAGGAAATGATTTGATGTCGGGAATCTCTTAAAGGAAGACCTAGCATGGTAACTATAATAAGGTGAACCGCTCACTTCTTCAAAATATTATTCCTTCGTGCCTTCAAAACTGGATATTGAAAGGAATATGTGCTAGTTACGACCACCTCCGTTGAATCCGTTAAAATTATAACCATCAACATGCAGAGAACCATTAGAAAAACTCCATTCGGTATTCCCCATGTCATGCCCATGCCATGCCATGAATTTGTTTGTAAACAGAATCCCACAAGTAGTCTGCAGTGGCACCCATATTTTCTCGATAGCTCCATTGATTGGAGAGGAGGTCCACTCTAGAACTTGCCAATGCTCTCCTAGTATTGTTGTACAAATTATGTCTTGTTTTAAATTTGTACAAGAGAGATACATTTTCAAGATATGCCTCTTTTCAAATCTCGGAAGTTATAACTTATAAGTCCAAATCAAATATAACCCAAAGATAAGTCCGGATAAAATATAACCCAAAGAACCATCTTGTTCTATAGGCATGACAAATCGCCGTATATCACCTCATCGACAAGTTTTTCGTGGATGTGATGAAGTCAATTATGATCAAAACAGAGCTTTTCACCCCGGATGCATCTCGACCTAATCTTACTTTCAATCATGAAATGTGGCCCGAGTAATGGACAAGATAAAGGGATGAATTGGCTCTGATTATAGTAAAAATTCTAAGCATTGAACGTGTATTAAACTCAATCCCAGCTCAGAGCCACACACAATTCACGCATAATAAACACCTACACAACAAGGAAACCTATTTTGGTTAAGTTGTGCGTGAATTAACTAATCGCTGGGTTGTAAATTTATTTTTTGATTACCTTAAAGAGAATATAACTGGTGGTAAGAGAACATAACTAATTATTAGATAGATGGCCAAAAATAAAGTGCACAAGGGTTAAAGTTAAGTGTTTTCTCGTAGGAAGTCTGTGTAGACTTTAATAGTAATACACCAATTGAATCCAATTTAATATCTGACTTGCATTAAAGATGAAGCATGTAATAAAACATGCCTTATAGACATAATCTTCAGTGAAAAAATGAAAATTACTCAACGTTATTCTACTTCATACAATTCTTGGAGGTATCTTCACACTCTGGGTAGGTCGTTTGTATATCCTCCTTTGATAGCTACTACTTTTTGTGGTTACAATTCTTCATCTACTGATGCCTAATTAAAGGTTAAAATACACTACAATTCTCAATACAATAAACTAGTACAGCCTCATGATTACCTTTAAATGATAGAAGAGATTTAGAAAAGTTTTTGTCAATCATTCATCCATGATGTACCTGCATTGTTCTACATCTATTCCTTTGTCATCATCTCTTTGATAGAACAATCTCAAAACAGTGCTACCCCTGCATATGATGTTTCACGAGCTAGGCTCGCAAAAAATTCCCTATTATACACACTAAAGGGAATGTGAAAATCAACTTGATTCTTGTCTTGAAGGCAGGCATAATATCCATATGCATGTCGCTATCGAGAGAGTGAGATTCTAGCAATGTTATGACTTGTTACCAAAGAGGCATGTAGCCATAGAGCAAGAAGAAGTAGAAATCCTTATTGTCAGTAGACAACTCTGTAGAGAAGGTGTAGATTCGCATTATGTAGGCCCAGGCTCGCAAAAGCAAGAAATGTGGAACATCACAATATAAGTTGAATAGTTGTGGGAAGATAAACTTTCATACAAAAAGGTTTATGAACAATTGTACAAAACTGACCAAAATAACAATCGGCGTGCAAATTACAAGTATAGAAAGAGAATTGTAACAGCTTACTGTACATGCTTTAATACAACTCGATCTAAATCTACAAGGATTGTAACCTATGTGAAAACACTTTGGCTATCGTGCATCTCTCTCCGTTTGCAAATTGATTCAGTAATCTATCTTGATATGCCAAGTTACTTCTTGGTTGGTGATATCAGTTTGTGGCTTGGTAGGGATCCATGGCAAAGGCCATTATGAGGCTTTAGGATTCTTATGTTTATTTTATTTATCCATGTTAGAAAGGCTTCCAATAGGGATTTCCGGACGGTGAAAAGTAGGGCACTATTACTGTACGGCCACCAAGGTGTCATGTCTTCCCCACAACATGTGGTTACTTGTGCTCATGTTTGTGCTTCGCTTTTGGTTGTGTGTGAAAAATCCTAGGAAACATAGGTGGAACAGACGAGTTTGCACTCGTGGCTTCTAGCCGAAGGATTCCAAATTGAATGCAATGAGAACAGTGGGTACACTTGCCATGCGTGATGGACAAGAGGAAGCTAGTCAAAAAAGAAAGAAAAAAAGTTAGAAAGGCTAGCAAAGTGTTAATATCATATTTTTCTACCGTCTCTAGTGTTATATAATTATCTGTGGTTAATAAAATGACAAAATTTTCGCATCGAGATAAGTCTTAACACAACATTAAATCAATGTGTTCTTAATCAAGATGTATGGACTAAATGAACTAGAATTCGAGGAACAAATAAAAAGGTGACATGTTATTTGAAGTTTCTTCTTACATGGGAGGGTATCTTTTATAAATTGGCGACTCTGCGTCACCATCATACTAATAATATAAAAGATTATAAAAACTACAGTTAGTTCCTAATACTAGTAAAAGGATTTGTTCCCTAGCCCAAGAGAAAAATAACCACACCAAAAGGAGAATCTTATAATAGCCAAAAAGATCGAAATTAAAAAGACTTTCGAATTTGGAAAAATTTATATAATCCGTGTGCTCTCGAGACAAACAATGTGGCAACATGCATCACCAACACATTTTTCTTGATTTGTCTGTAACTTGGTCAAATACAACTCAATAAATAGCCCTCAATTTTAGAAGGATATATTTATGTTTCAAATAAATATATACACCATTGCTATATTAAACAAGCAGGAGATCTTCGTACGAGGCAAGGAAACAAAAGCAATAGATAAAGGAGTCTACTGGAATAGGTAGCTCCTAATCAACCTTGACAGATCTAACGAAGGAATATCCCCATCTTCAAAGTAACTCCAAACTGCACCATTTAAAAGCACTCGTTTGACTATGGAGGTCACCATCTTTTGGTGTTAAGTGATATTCCATCCTATAATATTTCACCTTTGATGATTTGATTCCAGCCCAGTGCTCACGAATTTCTTAATCTTATATATGAAAGACTCTTTTGCATTCATTTTCCTTGGGAGCATGGTAGAATTTGGATGAGAAGAAACATGAACATCAATTTTTGTGTCGTTGCGCGAGGTTGATCGAGTCAAAAGATTAATCTGCTGAAAGAAATAAACAAAAAGTGAGATACCGATCCACACAAAAATCAATCTAAAGTTCACACATTATATTATTTCGAGAAATGCAATCGAGAATGCAAACAATTGAGGGATGTAATAAATGCGAATGTAAATGTATGCTATTGTTCTTAGTGTTGCATTTTGTTCCTTTCTAAGATAAAATGAATTGAAATCGTATGTTTGATAATTATGCTAACATTACGTTTTAATGACCACCCAATGTTCTCGATACAATGTTATTCCACTTTATTAAAATTATAGAGTTTCATTCAACTTTAAAAGTGCAAAAATAACCAACAAGAAAAAGTTATATGTCCATATTAACTAGGATAAAGAAAGAATGAAAAGAGTACCGCACGATACGCGATATCATTCTTTGCACAATAAGCATATGCACGCACATAGGGTGGCCTTGGTAGTATTGATGGAAAGTACACCTCTCCCCATCAACTGATGCGAAAAGCAAAGGTGACCGAATCATAATCGGAAAGACAAGCGTGAAGACTTCCTCAGCTTTCTATATAAACAATAATCTTTTACTCCCTCAATAACATAGATAATTTCTTTTCAAATTCCAAATTGAATTTCTTTTGGAGTTTCTTGACATTACTAAAACATCCCACAATCTAAAGAGGTCTAGTAGATCATGAACTCGCTCCACCCTATAGCAATCGGGATTGGGTGCAAAATTTATTGTGTTAAGAAGGCCATAGTTACCACCAATCAAGCTTTGTCTACAATAAAATTTAGTATCACTAGTGTCGATGACATTCCAAGCTGATCTAGATACCTACACAAGGCAGAAAGAATTCATTAATATGCAGCAAGTTCTCACAGGAGTATTTGTCATTTTCCCAAAGAAGAGAAAAATTTTAACGAAAGGTAAGTGCTCAAGGAAGAGATGAAAGATTATTGATGGGTTGTAAATTTATTTTTTGATCGTTCTTAAAGAGAACATAAATCGGTGGTAAGAGAACATAACTAATTATTAGATAGATGGGCTGCAAATAAAGTGCATAAGGGTTAAAGTTAAGTGTTTTCTCGTAGGAAGTCTGTAGACTTTAACAAGAATACACCAATTGAATCCAATTTAATATCCGACTTGCATTAAAGATGAAGCATGTAATAAAACATGCCATATAGACAACTCTTCGGTGAAAAAATGAAAATTACTCAAATGTTTATTCTACTCATACAATTCTTGGAGGTATCTTCACACTGCAGGTCAGCATATCCTCCTTTGATAGCTACTACTTTTTGTGGTTACAATTCTTCATCTACAGATGCCTAATTAAAGGTTAAAATACACTACAATTCTCAATACAATAACCTGAGACAACAAAGCCTCATGACTACCTTTAAATGATAGAAGAGATTCACATATGCAATCATCTGTCAATCATTCATCCATGATGTACGCATTGTTCTACATCTATTCCTTTGTCATCATCTCTTTGATAGAAAAATCTCAAAACATGCCACTTTTTATATGATGTTTCACAGCTTGTGATAGAAAATTCTCTATTATATACACTCAAAGGGAATATGAAACTCAACTGATTCTTGCTGTGAAGGCTATGCTACTGTAAAAATAGCTCATATGCGTGCCACTATCGAGAGAGTGAGATTATAGGCAGTATAGGACTTGTTACCAAAGGAGGCATGTAGCCACAAAGCAAGAAGAAGTAGAAATCCTTATTTCTAGTAGAAAACTCTAGAGAAGGTAGATTCAGACTATGGTCGCCCAAGGCCGCAAAAGCAAGAAATGGGGAACATCACAATATAAGTTGAATGATTGTGGAAGATAAACTTTCATACAAAATGTTTATGAACAATTGAAATAAAATTGAACCAAAATAACAATCAGTAGGCAAATTACAAAGTGATAGAAAGAGAAATGTCACAGTATCAGTACATGCTTTAATACAACCTAATCTAAATCTTACAAGGATTGTAAATCCCTATGTGAAAACACTTTGCATCTGCATCTCTTAGTTTGCAAATTGATTCAAACTAGTCTATCTTGATATGCCGTGTTACTTCTTGGTTGGTGATGTCAGTTGTGGCTTGGTAGGGTTTTTCTGTGCAAAGGCCATCATGAGGCTTTAGGATTACTATGTTTATTTTATTTATCCATTTTAGAAAGGCTTCCAATAGGGATTTCCTGGATCAGTGAAAGTAGGGCCCTATTACTGCACCCACCAAGGTTCATGTATTCTTTACAACATGTGGTTACTTGTGCTCATGTTTGTGCTTCTGTTTTTGGTTTGGGGCGGGTGCAAATCCTAGGAAACATAGGTGAAGCAAGACAACCTGCACTCATGGCTTCTAAAGAAGGATTCCAAATTGAATGCAATGAGAACGAGTGGTGTACACTTGCCATGTGCAGTGGACAAGAGGAAGCTAGTCAAAAGGAAGAAAAAAAGTTAGAAAGGCTAGCAAAGTGTTAATATCATATTTTCCACCCTTTGCACTAGTGTTATATGCATCATTCATGGTTAATAAAATGATAAAACTTGCATCGAGACTGTCTCAACACAACATTAAATCAATGTGTTCTTAACTAAGATGTATGGAATAAATGAATTGTGGAATTCAGAACAAATAAAAAAGATGACAAAGCTATTTGAAGTTTCTCTATTACATGGGGGGTATATTTATAAAGACTGCAGCCTTGAAAAGTGGCCACTAATAATTATATAAAAAGATTATAAAAACTGTAGTCTAGTTCCTAATACTAGTAAAAGGATTTGTTCCGGCGTAGAAAAATAATCACACCAAAAGGATAATCTTATAATATCCAAAGATCAAAATTAAAAGACTTCAAATTTGGACAAAATATATAATCTGCTCTCCAGACAAACAATGTGGCACACATGCATCACCAACACATTTTCTTGATTTGTTGGTAACTTGATCAACATAACCTCAATAAATAGCCCAATTTAGAAGGATATGATGACGTTTCAAATAAATATCTACACCATTATTATATTAAACAAGAAGATATCTCCAGCTGAGGCAAGGAAACAAAAGCTAATAGATAAAGGAGCTGCTCGGAATAGGTAGCCCAAAATCAACCTTGACGGATATAACGAAGGAATATCCCCATCTTCATTAACTCCAAAACTGCACCATTTAAAAGCACTCGTTTACTATGGAGGTCACCATCTTTTATGCGAAGTGGTATTCCATCCTATAATCTTTCACCTTTGATGTTTTGATTCCACTTCGAATGCTACGAATTTCTTAATCTTATGTATGAAATACTGCATTCGGTCTTCCATTGTACATGGTAGAATTTGGATGAGAAGAAACATGAACATCAACTTTTGTGTCGTTGCTGAGGTTGATCAAGAGCAGTTATTCCAATCGCAAAAAGAAATAAACCAAAAGTGAGATACTGATCCACAACAAAATCAATCCGAAGTTCACACATTATATTAGTTCCGAGAAATGCAATAAGGAATGCAAACAATTGAGGGATGTAATAAATGCGCACTTACATTAACACTAGCCATTTCGAGAGAATGAGATATCTACACTTTTACTAGAGATTTAGACCATTAGGACATAGTTATAGACTTTGTCAAGATCATGGACACACTATACTAGCCAATCTTATTATTATAAGTAATCATCATATATTATGAGAAATTTACCAAGGTCAGGGAGGTCTAAGACCCTTCTCTAGTGATAAAATTGATATTTATCCTAGTATTATCCTTTGTCCAATTGGGATCCAAATAAATGAATAAAACATAGCACACATTTATGTGCATATTTGATGTAGAATTAAGAAAAGTTTTTGCAAGATGTGTACATGTCATGAAATAATATGCAAAAAAATTACGATCGAATGTGAGAATATAAAGCTTGGAGACAACAAGGCTCTATAGAACCACTACATTGAAGAATTAGAGTGAAAAACGCATAACACAAGTTTATGTGAAAAATTTGATATAAAAATCAAAGAAACGTTGACATATGTACAACCACCAAAAAAACAGGTCTTTAATTTGGGTATAAGTCGTAAGAGACTAGAATCCATGATAGTCCTATGTTTCATTGATGGTATTTGAAACTAGTAAAAACATCGAAGTTTCCTTGAAACTTTTGATCGAAGATCGTAGTGTGACAAAATCCCGCATGGTGGTAATTTATAAATGAACACCTCACCCCACAAGAAACACCTAGTCCATTCAAACTTGGACATTTGAAAGTATTGATAAAGGAAAAAGAACATGGTAACTAGATCATTACACAAAAAAATGATTTGTGAAAAAATAATTGTCAAGGAATATGGAAAAAGTGAGATCTATAATCACCCTCCTACAAGAAAAATTCAAGTATGAAATAATAAATATAATATGGTAGTTTGTAGCATAAGTATTTTGGACCAAAATCCACAAACATAGGTTCTCACTTCCCAAAAAAAGTGGCATGGCATAACATTGTAGAATATTAGCATGGAAAAAGACCCACAAATCATAAGATAAAGTCCATTAAAAAGGATTAAAATTCATCATTCATAGCCATAGTGAAGTCAAAATCATTTGCATGACCCAGTTATGCGAGGAAAAATACCAGTTGTCAATGGAAAGGAAATCAATATATCTATCCTATACGAATAAATTCAATCCTTCATAATCTAACACTTCAACTCCATATACTAGAATACTTAAAGATATGATGATCTAACAAAAGGCTACAACAAACCTAAAACACATTTAGAATAAACACTTGAGTTTTAGTTTGTCCATGGGTTCAATGTGAAAGTAGGATTGAAGGCAGAGGTTTCTGTTGGAAATTCACTATTGAAAATGTATGCCAAATGTGGAAATGTTGATAATTCACACAAAGTATTTGAATAAATTCCTAAGCGGGAAGTTGTCTCCTGGAATGTAATTATTACGAGACATGCACATGTTGGATATGTTGAGTTGGGACAAAAATTAATCTCTAAAATGTTACTGGTAGCAGTAAAAGAATAATTTGATCACTCTTGCTAGTGTGATTGGAATATGTTCCAACCCTACACAACCCTTAACGTGAAATCAAATACATACCTATATATAATTATATCGTGGTTTCGACAGATGTCTCCGTTGCAAGTTCCCTATGACATGTATTACAAATGTGGGAGCATAATGGATGCAAGTAGACAATTTTTGATAGCCTTGTTGAAAGAGACATAGTCTTTTGGAATTAAATAATAGTGGGATATGCTTAGATTGACCATAGAGGAGAGGATTTGGTTATTCTATGAATTGCAAAGGTTTAGTATGATTCCAATTCAAATCACATTTCTAGTGTGCTTACATCATGAGCTAGCTTTCGAACAACTCCATAATAGGGAAAACAATTTTTTTCATATCATCAAAATTATGGTCTAGGAATATGTCTACGTGGGGATCAATGATATTTTATTGCATAAAAATGGGCACAAAATAAACAATGACATAGATATGACCATGTCCCACAATGTCCTAGACAATTCTATGATGGTATCCCTTAGAAATTTGTGCATAATCATGCTATCTATCTTCATAAAGAGGCACTCCGAATAAAGGAACACATTGTTAGGTCTGTGTAAGCCTAACAACATGGAGAAACTATGAACTATATGTTATTTTCTATCATGCACTTCTTGAATTGAAAGAATGAAAGCTCGAAGAGCTCTGGCTATTAAAAGACACTAAAGAAAAATCACCAAACAATTTTTGTTCGTTGTGTTGTGGAGCGATAGTAATGATATTTCATTGCATATTGGATGCAATTCGCACACCACTCGAGAAAAGTAGAGAGAAACACCAATGGAATTGATGATGGATGCAAGGCCAAAAAATTTAGCACTAATATGTTAATATTTTCTCTACATGCAAGCAATGTCTAGCCATAATGGGTCATGATTGGATGGAACCACTTGGAGTGTCATGAAATCCCTAGTGTGTCAAAGTTATTTAGATAGATTTTATTTCATGACATCCTAGAGGGAGGTTGGAGATCTATGTGAATACAACTTAAAAACTAATGGTGATACAAGTTTAGTAACAAATGATTCTGGATGGTGAAATACTTGAATTTGACAATGAGAGAGAAGATACTATTTTTTGAGATAGAACTCATTGATCAAAGGATAATAATTCATATTTGTCTCACCCACTATTCACAAAAGTATCGAAAATGAGATGCTTGCCATCATTATAAGCTCCTGCTTCTTCGACCCAAGAGCTTGCCCAAGTGCGCGGATTATGCAAAATCGATGTGCATTTTTCTGAACTTTGGGAGCTTCTCGACTCAAGTAACTTAGATTAAGTATCTTCTCGCATCAAATGCTTATCCATACCTGGGCAGCGAGAGAAACATAATTACTTCCTATCCAAACTTCGAATACAAACTGAAATGCATATGATGGATTTTATCTTTATCTTATCTACTCCGCTCCAAGATTGTATATATGTCGTGTAAACGAGATTCGAGAACATTTGGCCTGTTTGTTGAAGAAGCTTTTGAAACCGAGGTTAGATCAAAGAACTATCCGGGTGCTACTCGTTAATGGCTTTTTCCTAAGAGAATGCTTGTATATGTCTTTCAAAATCTTACTAAGCTCAATTACATCAGCAAAGATATTGTGTAGCACTAACTCTTTGCGCCAATACCACTTCCACTCAACTCACTCTGACCCCAAAATGAAAGTATTGGTTGTCACAATGATGTACAAATGAACAAGATTGATAAAAAACCCCACATGCTAAACTAATAATAGATAGGTCCGTTAAATAAGATTACCAAATTTTGCATGCATATATCTTATAACCATGGTCGATCGTGTACTGAATAAAGTTATGAGCATTGCTTGAATTCCAAGGACCTCCCCAAAAGACTATCTTCGGTACATCCGATGCCGACCATACAATGCATTTAAACCAAATGCCACCATAGACCTATATCACAATAATAGAAGTATTGATTATATGATGACCGGAAAAACACCTTGGACTACTGCAAAATATAAACTTTAATGGTCAGCTTAATTTATATACTTGTGAAAAGTAATGCTCTCCAATTACTGTGTTTTTGTGAAAAACTTGTTGAGTTTATCCCATCTGTCCATCGTAAGACAACCTTTTGAGAAACTAAACACCTTAGAAGCATCACTAACAAAAGGATGGCAGGGTTTTGATAAAGGCCCAATGCCATATATCAGTTTGTCTTGTAAATTTCCACCCAACCTAATTTTCATTGGAGAGAACGCTGCATGCCACCATAATTCTACATTATATCACACTTCTTTCTAGACGATGTTACACATCTTGTACTCTATCTTACTGAAGCTAAGAAGTTTTGAAAACAGAAAAGCAATGTCAGTTCTATACATGTCATGATGTCTTAAGTGCGGTGCGAAATGCATCAAAATTCGAGGATGGAAATTTATCAACATATATTTCATCGAATCTATAAGTGAAAAATGCACTAGATGTAGTCTATCGGTAAGTGGGGGTGCTTTCTCACTTCTTTCATAGAAAATAATCTAGTAATTTTTATTTATAAAAAGCGAAATCATTATCTTGAAAAATTTTGTTACCGGTGCACATTTAACTTGAAAAAATAAGGAGAGAGGAACTTGAATTTCTTCCATAAGGCTATGGTGAAGCACATACATAACAATAGCATATTTTCTCTCACCTCTTATGATGGGAATGCAACATGAAAACTGGAACACAAACTCTTGTCTCCTACGTACCACTCCTTATTAACTAGAGTCGATACTCGTAGAGAAGAAGCCATTCAAAGAATTACATCTCACATTCTAACATTAATACATTTAGCCCAGAATGAAGCCTTAATGTGGACAATCTCTTTCACAGAGGTGGAGACCACAATGTTGGCAAGACCTAGTGGATTGAAGGAGAGCGTGAACTTAAGCATTCACGACTGACTAGCACAAAGCACCCGCATTCACCGCGATGTTAGACTCACAACGCATCAGCGGAAAGAGGACGATGGAGGACCATCTAACCCGCCCGATCCACGGTGTCTTCTTCCCAAAACATCTAACCATTCCTTCCTAACCGTTGTTTCTATCCATGTCATAAGACAAAACATTTGTACATGTATCACCAAAAGTATAGTGACTGCGAGAAAGCCCTGGCATCCGTCGGCTGAGTTGTCTAGGTATGGATGCGGGCCCCAAAGGATGCGATCTCCTCCCTAACCATTCCAACCATTCCAAATATTCTTAGGAACTTTCGATCTTCGGTGTTCTTTATAAATTTCTTCCCTTGCTCTGTACACCTTTGCACTCTGACATTTCTACCAACATCTCCACAGAGAATGTCCGTATCCTTCGGAAATTTTTCTGCTACACTCAAGAATGATTATAACTCCATTTCGCGAGGAGCCCCTGCATCAATGGTTGGCTCGAAGGAGATATTTCGTGAGACTTCATAATTATCGTGATGCCATTCTCCTCCACTAATGTCCGGGCTCCATCTCCGAATCTTCGGCGGCATATCGGCTGCATATACCTCAACCATATCTCCAAAATTTCGCACGCATTGCCTACACAAGTGCAAGAAATTCTCACGTAGCTACCGAAACAAAAAATTTACCCTAAATCGATGTAATGAAGCCTCAACACTATGCCCAAATCGACGAGCTTCGTGCACACATAGCCCTCACCCACCTCTCCTAAATTCCGGCGAACGAGTGAAAAAATGGGGCAAATCGGCCTAACCCTCTCTCCGACGCCCGTAAATCCGGGCGAATGCCATGGAAATTGCCCCAACCAAAGAAAATCGGGGGCGAATTTCTCAATTTTTATGCGCGTTGGTTGGCTAATATTTAATAACTAATTATTTTTTAAATAATTATTGGACTAACTATATTAAACTATAGAAAATTAGTTTTATATAAAAAATTCGCCCTAATAAAATTTAAAATCCCTCAAAATTCGCCTTTGGGCTAAAATTCGCCCCTAAAATTTTCCATGAAAGGGGCCATATGATTGACTTATGTATTTTGGAGAAGCCTCTCACATGGGAGGATTTTTGGCAAGAAATGTGTTGCTTGGATCATATTCAGCCAACACCTAATATCCTCTACTATTTTCAAGATTTTGAGAAGCTTATGGCAGCAAAAAGGTGGTTGGATGGCCACTTATTATATCATGTTTTGAGACAGCAAGAAGAAGAACAATGCCGGTCTCAATTGAGGGACTATTGTCACCATCCAAGATGTCATATGACACTTAGTCCATATTTCTTTTGGAGCCCATATGGTGATGACACCCTGTTCACTATATGCATGGAGAATTGGGCAAGGAGGCTCCCTAGAACCAATGAGTGGAATCATGATATTCCATGTATCTTTTGGCTTCATGAGGACTATTTTATTGCAGCCCAAGATCAACAGCTCCAAATTTATCATAAATGGAGGGAGAGACAACGTAATTTGAACAATGTTACCTCCCATTTTCAACCATGCAGCCCCTACACATTGCATAAGCAGGGGATTGGTGATTGTTTCTATAAGCTACCAAGGATGGCTCACTTTGTTTGGATGATAGCATGGAGATTGGAGTTTCTCATTGGGGTTGAAGCACCCAACATTTATCATCTCTCGTACCTTAAAGAGGCCAATGGAAAGCATATAACTATTTCCATATATCTCCCACTTATTCATGATGAAAGCTATTTGGTTTATTCACCAAAGGAAAAATTGTATTCCTGGGAGGAGACATATCCATTGGAGATTTTGTAGTATCCTTGTAGTTGCTTGAGGACAAGCAACATTTTGGAGGGGAGGACTGTAATATTCCTAAATTAGCCTACAAATAATAGGAATATTAAACTTTTGTTTTGTCACTTAGAAAGGTGAATAAGTAGGTAGGGAGACCCATAAAACTCTTTATTGTGAATAAAACCACTTCTCATGTGAAAGTGGATCATATTTTCAGCTTAATAAGCACCCTAAGGTGTGGACAGGGGCTAAAACATTTTGACTAGGTCAACCTTGAGAAAATCTACAGCGTTGTCATGGAGGAGTGGCCATCAATGAGGCACATCGTAGTTTTAGATGGAGGTGCCTTGTGTGAAATAAGTGTTATCATTGGATGTGGTTTAGGGTTTGCAAGCTCTCAACTTATAAAAGGAAGAGGATGGCAGCATTAGGAGGTTGTTGATGATTATCAGATTTCTGAATATATTATTTGTTTAGACATATATATTTCTCTTGCATTTTAGCTGAGATTGAATGTTGTTTAGCATTGGGTGTTCCTGATCGGGAATCCCACCTCTTCCCATTGAGTAGCTCTTGGGAGAGTTTGTATTGCATTGTTCACTATCTGGTTGAAGTTCAATCTTCCTCTTTCAAGTATAGTGCAGATCCTGTTGAGGGTTTGGTTTGTTTTTGCAAGTTGTAGCAATTGGAGATTAGATCTTTCATATCTAGTCCATTTCAGTGCTTATTTTAAGTGGAGGAGGTTTCTACATCATTAGGAGGACAGTATTGAATATATTAAGCATCATTTTCAGATCTTGGCATGAGGCCAACCTCATTTTTATCCCTACAACGCAGTATAGATCCAGTTCTGCGTTATTCCTGTAGGTGCAGTAGCAGGGTGTTTCAGCACACCATTTGGAGAGTGATTTTCTGAGTGTTGGGGATCTGCGCTTCACTTTGGAGATCTCTTGGAGGTGGTCATTTTATTTTTCATATCATATCAGATCCACTTTCCAAATCTGAATATTTCAGTAGATCTGCAGTCTTAGATCTTAGATCTACATCTTGTACTTGGTGTTTTGCTGAAAACCCCAAGGGGGCTCATTAGTGGAGCTTGTATAGTGCATGGATCTCCTATAGATCTAAATTTTCATGCACTTGTTTTCTCTAGATCTGATGTGTAATCTACATTTGTTGCAGAGCCAATAAAATAACGTTGTAAGGCTTTTCTAGTCTTTATACATGGTTGCAGCACCTCATTTTGAGGATTTCTTTCATTGGAGACTTGTATTTTTTTGTTATGCATCTTATGGGCCACTTTTTACATAAATTTTTCTGTTGTAATAACAAATAAAAGGTCTCAAAATTGGCCTGCTTATTTTTCTATGATGATCTGCATTATTTTCTTAACATTCTACATTATATTGCTACATTTCCCAATTGGGAATATTACATCGAACAAATATTTTCTTAAAAAGGATCTTATGCTGAGAATTAGTTAATATATAGCAATTCAATGTAGAAAAAGTCTTTATGTTGGCAATTATGTTACTAGAAACTTTTCCCAACCCCCATTTCCATACTGAAAATGTTTATGATAGGAAATTGGTATGATATACGGGATACCCAAGAAAATTTTATGTGGTGTTTCCCAAAAATGAGGCCGTTTTTTTTTTGTTCTACCCCAATGAAGTGTCGGAAGCATGACAATAAGAAGCGTCAGTTGGGGTGTTATTTATCGTTGGAATTGCTACGCTTATAAATTTCAGTTGTAGTGTTATTAATAGTCAGACTTGCGACACATCTGCAACATTGAAACAACGATGAATTTTAAATTGTTTTCCTCGTCGTAATTGTGACGCTTATAAACGTCGGTTGTTGTGCTGTTAATCGTCTAACTTGTGACACATTTGCAACGTCAGAACAACAATGAAGTTTAAACCGTCGGTAGAGAAACGAAGGTTGAAATGTCAGAATAACGATGAAGTTTGAAACATTGGAAGAGAGACGAAGTGTGAAACGTCGGAAGAGTGAGGACCACTTTGAAACATCAGAATTGTGACACTACCAAAAAATGTTAGAATTAATGTCGCTCTACTAACAGTTAACTCAATTGTCGGAATTGCGACGTGATTAGAAACGAAGTTTTTCCCCACCTCAAAGTGTTGCTCTTTGGACGCCTATGTGTCGCAAGAGCGAAATTTTGGCCATCGGAAATTGGGCCAAATATGCTAGTGAGTTCATAGAAATGTTCGATTCAAATGAGGAGCCTATGTTTGATGATCCAGAATTCTTCGACACCTATGTTGAGAAATTTCCCATTGGGATGAAAAGGAAATCTATCTTTTATAACCTCCCATATTGGGAGCATATTAAGATTACCCACTTATTAGATCCCATGCATATATTTAAAAAAGTTTCATCTTCTTTATGGAGACACAATCATCAAAACAAAGTGACACATTGGCTACTAGGAAAGATCTTATTACTTCAAAAACTAAAAAGAAACATTGGCAAAGATGATTAGAAAGTACAAGATTAGAGGTAGGTGTTGGTCCCTCTAATTCATGGTATTTTAAAGAAGGTGATGTCCCATGGATTTTTAAAAAATATGATATTTCTTTGGAAAAGGAAGTTATAATGGGTGTGAGGGTGCCATCTTCATACGGGTCTTCACTACGGTGCTGCTTCACCGTGGATGACCATTTGTCGAGATTGAAATCGAATGACCATTTGAATCTTCTAAGAGTATGTATAATGTCAAAAGAATTATTTTATTATTTGTTATATTAATAAATTTTATCCCATGAAGGGATCATAAAACATAACTAATTTTTTATATTATTGCATGTGTTTATAACTTTGTAGTTTCATTATCCTTTTTTCGTGTGTGGGTGTGTGAAACATGAATTCCCCAAAGACCTAGGATGTGCCATATCTAAATTATCTGCATTTGTACGCTGGATCACGTCAAAGGAGATTCATGTGGCTAGCATGCCATGTTGGCGTCAAGAGACAGTTGATATTGTTTGTATGTTTGAGAAGGAACTACCGATGAGTTTCATGGACTTGCAGTTCCATATTCTAATCCACCTTGTAGATGAGGTTGAATTAGTTGGGGTGGTTTCTTGTCATTGGATGTTCTTCTTGGAGAGGTACATGAGCAAATTGAAAGGTTTTGTTCGACAAAGGAAAAAACCTGAGGGGTCTATGCTAGAGGGGTACATATCATATGAGTCTTTCTATTATGTCAGTGAGTACATCAAGTAGATCGACAAAAAACCAGGTGCGGTGATTTAGGACAATGAAAGGGATGAAGACAAAAGAGAAGGGGAGTTGCTCCAAATAAATGGAAAAAGGCACTTGATAAAGAGTAAGCGACTTATAATTTTTCAAATTTACACAAAGTAAATATTCATGTTGAAATTTTATATAATGTATATTTTGATCTCATATGTACTATATGTCAGTTTGATTTCATCAGCGAATGTGTAATACTCCAAATTATCTTTCACCTAGTTGGAATATTAAATTTTGTTTTTGCAACTTAGATAGAGGAATAAGAGGGTAGGGAGACCCATAAATCTCCTTAGTAGGAATAAAATCACTCCTAATGTGAATAAGGAGCATCTTAATAGCTAGATAAAGTACCCTCATTTGTGAATAGAGGATGAAGCATGTGGATGGGGTCAAGTTTGACCAAATCAACAACGTTGGTATGGAGGGAGTGGATAATTAATGAGAGACATTGCAATGTTAATGGGAGGAAGTCTCCATGAGAGTAGTGGCTTTAATGAGTGGGGCCCAAGGTGAGAAGGCTCACAATGAATATAAGGAAGGGGAAGGCATCCATAGAAGGCATGATGATTATTGTTATGTTTTTGGTCTGTTATGACTTCTTGCACTCTTCAGCTGTTTAGTGGAGATTGCTATGTTGTTTAGCACAAGGGTGTTCCCGAGTGGGAATCCCACCCTCATCCTTGGGGGACTTCGACTGCCCACTCAGGAGAGGTTATTGAGCTGAATTTCCACATTCTGACATCAGGCCAAGCTTCAGTCTTCTTCTACAATGCAGTTTCTTCCAAGGTTGTGCTGTGTTGTAGGGTAGAAACAGTGGAGGGTTTACAGGGCCATTTTCTGAGCTTGTTTTCAGTGGAGGAATCATTCTTTCCATCGGGAGGCCAGCAAGGGAGGTACTTGGGCATTATTTCATCATTTTTCACCAGGCCAAGCTATTACCATATCCTACAACGTAGTTTCCCTCATAGACTGCGTTATATTGGTGAGCATTTGTAGTGGAGGATTCAGTGCATCATTTGGAGAGTTAGATTTCGAGTGAAGGGATTAGCCTTTCATTTGGAAAGTTTATTGGATGAGTTCTCTTATATTTCTACATCAGTTCAGCCACCTCCTTTTAGGTGCCCAGTTGCAGAGCTTATTCAGCCCTAGGGTTGCATTCCAACATTTTTGTATATTGTGTATTTCCAGAAACCCTTTATGGGTTGTCTTGGAAAGGTGTTATAGAGCCTTGATATTTATTTTTGGAATATCTTGAGGTATATATCAGTTGTTCTATATCATTGTATGTTTCCAAATGCAACTATGTCCACTAGGACTGCGCTGTAATGATCTCCCGACATTTGTATAGCAACAACTATTCATGTATTTGTCAGTATGTAATTATTGGAGGCTTGTGTTGATTTGCTTGAGTGACTTGATCCTCAATATTTTATGCTCATTATTGCTTCTATGTTCAAAAATATGGCTCTACATTTGTCTCACATATTTGTGTATTTATATTCACTATTTTTATTTCCATTTTTGTGTTCTATATTACTTCTTTTCGTATTTTGGGATATTACGGTGGTATCATAGCATAATCTTGGCTCGGCCTATGTATTTAAGCCAATATGCCATCAGAAGAGGGAGAGCCTCTCACAGAAAGAGAGAAGAGGTATCTCAATATAAACTGGAGATATGACTATACAGATAATAGAGAAGACAAGGGAAAAACTCCCATATCAGGAGAAGAGAAAGACAAGGACTTCAAACCATGAAATATATTGCAAGATAAATCAAGGAGATGAGGATGGATAGAAACAAGGAATCCACTAAAGGGTTTCTACATAGAGAAGGCTCTGGAATTTCACATCACTGTCATGATCAACCAATGAAGCAGCAGGTTTCCCAACGCTCCACTATGCCTACATTCTTAGCAGTGGGAAATGGAAGACTTCAAGAACAAGAAAATATTGAAGATTAGTTTCTTGAGTATGAGTCTCAATCTCATAGATTCAAAGATCATTTGAGTTTTAAGGAGTTTTTCTAGATCAAGGACAATAGGAGACCCCAGTATCACAATAGGGGTGGAGGATTCACACAAAATAGTGATCTTCACTGGACCATGGGTAGATTCTTCTTACCCGCTTTTGATGGGTCATCCAAATGCACAACCAAGTCTTGGGTAGAGAAGCTAGACATCTACTTCATGATTAATTAAATAATTAATTCATTGATCTCTCACTAGTGTATCGTGAGCTACAACTAGCACAATTGAGTTTAACTCACTTAACTGAGTTAAACTAAATAACAACTCACATAACTACTCTTCCAACTCTGTTAAAACTTTTCCACACTCAGTTACAATGAATTCCATTGTGCATGTCCCACCAACCAACCTTGGAATGCGTAATTACTTCAATCAACTAGTTTGCCAAATCTGTTAACTGAAATCAAGTGCTTCAAGAGAATAAGTTATTATTTATTGTCTAATAATTATTAATGGCTAATAATAATCGACATGCATTCTATTTTTAGATATGCGATCTATAAATAAATTTCGCCCATGCATCTAAAATAGAAACTCATCTAAAAATAGAATTTTCTCAACCATCTAGAATTAGTCTCCTGCTAATTTTAGAATATGCTCACCATTCTAAAAATAGACATACACCTAAAAATAGCCTGCGAGCCCCACCTAGTGAAGATGCTTAATTTTCACTAGGATCATCATCTTGTTGAATCTCAACACTCCCTCTCAACAAGAAAGGGATTATCCTTCACCCCGATCCTGCCTCTATGGTATTCGAATTTGCTCCTGGTGAGCGCCTTCGCCAGAATATCTGCATCTTGATCTTCTGTAGGAATGTACTGAAGCAACATGACCTTCCGCTACACACAATCTTTGATATGATGATACCAGATATCTATATGCTTAGACCTATCATGAAACACAGGATTAATCGAGAGTTTAATGCAACTCTGATTATCACAATGAATCACTGTAGGATCTAAATGAGAACCAAACAAACCAACCAGGATCTTCCTCATCCAGATAGCCTCACATGCAGCTTGACTTGCTGCCATGTATTCTGCTTCCACTGAACTGAGTGCCACGGATCTTTGTTTCCTATTGTACCAAGAAATAGTTGTAGATCCGATACTGAAAACCCCTCCTGCTGTGCTCTTTATGTCCGTTGGGCTGCCTGCCTAATCTGCATCTGTGAAGCCATGCAACTTCGCCTCATCCGTCTGTCTGTACCATAAGCCATACTTAGATGTGCCCCTGAGATATCTCAGGACATGATTTCCCGCCTTCCAAAAGAGCTTGGTAGGCTTAACCATCACTTGACTAAGCTGGTTCACCGCATAGAATATGTACAGTCTTGTATTAACTAAATACATGAGCGAACCCACCAACTATCGATATACAATAGCATCCACTACCTCTACCTATGTAGCATCCTCTTTCCTCCAATTTCTTGGAAGAGGAGTATCCATGGGTTTGCAGCCCTCTATGTGAAACTTACTGAGTATCTCCCTTGCATACTTGCCTTGAGACACAAACAGTTCACCATCTCGTTGCCATATTTCCAATCCAAGGAAATAGTGAAGGAGGCCCATATCCTTCATCTCAAACTACTTTGCAAGGTCCTCCTTTCATGAGTGTATCAGTTGCTCATCACCAGTCAGTATTAAATCATCAACATAAAGAACAATGATTAAAATCTTACCCTCCACCAAAATCTAGTATAGGTTTGCATCTGTCTCACTCTTGGTGAAGCCAAGTCCAGTGAAATAGTTGTCGATCTGAGTGTACCAAGCACGGGGTGCTTACTTTAGCCCATACAATGCTTTTTTTAGTCTGCACACATGTGACTCACTGCTGAAGATATCAAATCCTTTAGGTTGTTCAATTTACACTTCTTCCTCAACGATCCCATTAAGGAACACAATCTTCACATCCATCTGATGAATGTGCCAACCCATCTGCGTTGAGAGAGCAAGGATGGTCCTTATGGAATAATATCATGCGACAGGTGCAAAGGTTTCTTCATAATCAATCCCCTTGATCTGTGAGAAGCCCCAAGCAACAAATCTTGCCTTATACTTCTCAACACTCCCATCAGCTGCTTGCTTTACCTTGTATATCCATATTGAACCTACCATTGATTTATCAACCGGCCTTGGAACAATTTCCCAAGCATTTTTTCTGAAAATGGAGTCATACTCCTCCACCATTGCATCTACCCATGTGGGCTCCTACGCTGCTTCCTGAAAGGAAGATGGCTCTGTCAAAATACATTTGCTCATGAAAGCCATGTATCCAGTGAAAAAATCAGGTGACTGTCTCTGTCTATGCTATGAAGTAGGGACTCCTAATTTCTGTGCCGCATCAAGCTTCAGCCTCTCAGCTTCTGTGGTACACCTTCTACCTATCCTGATGTTTGGCTCTGCATGAGTGGACTCCTCCACTCCATGAACCTCCTCCTGTGGTTGATCCACATCTATAGGTTCATCTTTAGGAACCAAAATTTCCCTCTCTCCATGTGAGTCTAGCTCCCTCTCAAGCGACAACTTCACATCTTTCTCCTCATTGAATTTTATATCCCATCGCACCACATTCATTCGACTATTTGGAAAATACACACGATAATTATGGGGTGTTTCTGTGTACCCCACAAACATCCCAAGTTCATCAGTCGACTCCAGCTTCTTCCTAGCGTTCTTGGTCACATGAACATAAACATATGAGCCAAAAATATTAAAGTGAGAAACATCCGGTTTCTTCAGGTGTACTCATGCCAAGTAATCTATGAGGACAACGATTTGGAATCAAGTGCTTCAAAAGAATAAGTTATTATTTATTATTTGATTATTATTAAGGGCTGATAATAATCGACATGCAGTCTATTTTTAGATATGCGATCTATAAATATATTTCTCCCATGCATCTAAAAATAGAATTTGCTCAACCATCTAGAATTAGTCTCCTACTAATTTTAGAATATTCTCACCATTCTAAAAATAAACATACACCTAAAAATAGCCTGCGAGCCCCACCTAGTGAAGGTGCTTAATTTTCACTAGGATCATCATCTTGTTTAATCTCAATAGAATCGAAGTCCAGATGAGAGAGATATCGTTGATTTAAAATCAGTTGTTTTGCAGAATTTTTTCTAACGACAATTCATGGATGACGACTCTCCAGTAATTTTTTGCAGTTTTTTGTACAAAATTTAAGAAAAATAGTTATATATTTTATATCCTCTTGAAAAAACACCCAAATTCAAAAAAATAAATTGGTCGAATTGAAGTAAAAATGAGGGAAATTTTTATGACGACCAGATAGTTGCAACGCAAATTTGAATTTCCAAAGAGACTAGATCATGATTTCAATTGAATGGGAAGATGCAGAATGGTTTTTCCATTTCTAAAAACATGTTATAACAAAGATTCTGAGTTATATTGACCGATTTATGCCCATTTTAAATTTTCTCCCAATAGTAAGTGATTTCTAAAAACCGTTACTTTATTTTAAGGGTTCTAGAAAGATGGATTTTGAAAGAACTTTTACAGGAAAAGATGATGGTCCCACTATTGAAGAATTTATATATCACAAGTCTTGATCCCCATTTTTTGGGACAACCAGTCTAGGGCTTGATATGAAATATGAGGGTGTTAAATGGTGGTTCTCACTTGACAGTTCAGTGAAGAACTTGAAAAAATCATTTTGGAAAAATTTTCTCATACTCAAAATAAGGACAATAAGAAACATCAAGAGTTATTTTCTGTTGGTATATCCTTATTACAAGTTCATGGATATATTCAGAAAGAGAAGATCATTGTGTCTATCAATCCTAGTTGCAAGCATAATTTTGTTAATTTTCATTTGGCTGAAATATTGCAAGTTCCAACAAAACAAATGGAGCACACATAGGTTGATGAGTAGGAGGTGAAAATTTATAAAGATTTGACGATTTCTCTGGATAAGTATGTGTTGCATTCTGATTTTTATGTTTTAGATATGGCTTATGTGGATATTGTTTTGGGATATCCTCAGATGAATTTCATTGGTACTATCAATATTAATGCACAAAGTAAATTCCTAAGCTATGGTATAAAAATAAGAAAATTACACTGCATGATATTTCTACTAGTAAACAGGTAGAGTCCAAGGACGACCAAGAAAACAACCCTACATGTGTAGACACAAGAGATGAAGAATCGGTGGTGGAAGTCATAATGGAAGAAAATAAACAAGAGCAGGCACCACAATATTGGTACTCCCTCATATCACCACCTAGAAAGACAACAACCAACAAGGTGGAAAAGAATTAGCAACAAGGACAACAACCCCTGGACAACACACAAAGTGGTGCGACGATCCACCCACATCACATCAACAAAGAGGAACCACCAGAAACAACATCCATCTCAAGCGAGTGAGGCACCAACTAGCTTGAGTGTTCACCTTTCTCTTGGATGGCTAGATGCACGTGCATGGTACAAGTTGACTACTCTTTTGAGTATATCTTATTATTTTTGTTCTTCTCATGTTTGAAGAACAAAACATGATTAAGGGGGTGGAATGAAGTATGCCTAGGGGGGATAATATGGGGTACAGAGGGAGATACCCAAGGTAATAATGAGATGTACGGATAATAAATAAATGGGCCATAGTTAATAAATAACGTGGTTAACCTGCATAATCACTGAGAGACCACAAGTAGTTAGGAAATAATGTGATAAGCCCATAGTATTGGATATATGGTATTGAGAGACCTGTGATTATTACCCATGGTATTGTATGTATGAAGCGTATATAGAGGCTTGAGACTTTAGATTGAGGGATGTCAAGTATTATTGTATTGACAAGCATATGTCTTGTGGAATGTTCTCCTTCCTTAAGGAGTCATTGTATGGTGTTAATATACCTCAAGGATTTTATGAAGATATCAATAAAGAAGCATTTCCATTCTAGAAATCTCTTGTATTGGCTCTTGGGGTTTATTTGATCAAATAATTTATATAATCACAGGTCATATCTATTACATAACGAGTCTCCAACTAACTTTAGCACTTTCACGAAGAGTGGAATATTTTTTAGACCCCATCCCCCCAAGCTTTAGGAACTACAATTCTATCATATTTTACCATTGGAGAACATATTTTTCCTCAAAACTTTCCCATAGAAAATGAGAGCATAATCTACAAATCTTCTCTAGCATTCCTTTTGGGATCCAAGTGAGTGACATCCAATACACCAGGATGGCCTGAACCACCATTTTGATGAGCACTAGATGTCCAACCCTTGAAATCAATATTAGGCTCCAAAATTTTAGCCTCTTTTCCAATTTGGCTGTCAACCATAATCAATCTCCTTTTCAATAATCATTTGTCTTAAGATGTAGAATATCTTCCTCGTCCAAAAAACATGGGAAAAGCTAGGTTAATTGTAACGACCCCTCCCAAATTTACCCTATTTCAATAGCTTGTCAGGGTAAACATGACACGAAGAGTTGCTATGAGATGAATGGACATACAAGATCTAGTTAAGGAAGTGGGGCTTACAAACTGACCACAAAATGACAACTCACAACAACCCTCAGAGCTACTAGACACTTAGGGCCCAAAGAACCACCCTAGGTGACAAAACCATGAGTTGGGGCTGTTTTTCACTGACCTGGGCTCCCAACCACACCCTTGACACTCTCTCCATGTAGTTGAAGGCCTCCAACTGCACTCACAAGCCTTGATCCATGTAGTTGTGACCTAAATTGCTTAGTTCAATGCCTACGGTCCCGATATCTAAGCCACAATTCCAAACCAACCTCCAGACCCCTACCCAAAACAACCTGAGACTTCTCAGAATGATAAATGACATAGGAATGATGCTAACCATATGAAACTTAAACAAGAAATTTAACTAACCAGGCCTAACCATGACATTAATTTCATCAAACATACGGCAAACATGTAAGCTACAGATCATGAATGAATATATGATCATAGGAGTCTGAGACTTATCTGAGAATTACCAAGAAGGTTTAATTCCCTCTCATAATAGTTGCAATAACATTTTTTAGTCCACGCATTCATCAACCATTCATACATTCATCAAAACATGTCAAGAGCCATAAGTAATATACATCACATAACCAACAAATAACCAACATAGAAACCATGACAACTCAACCATAATATTGCCAACATAATCACTACAGATATACATGAATCAAAATAGAAGAATAACTCTTATTATTAACATATGAAAATACCAACTAAGTCAAGGACTTCCACGTACCACCCGACCATATATTGGGCTTAATCAAAACTCTCTTTTAGCCAATCACCCATGCACCATATTTCAATCATGAATGTGGAATCCCTTGGAATAAATCAAAGAAAACCAAACTAGGGCTTCCATAGGAAAAACCACCTCAACCCTTAACCATTGATTCCACCTCATGGTTGGTTGTCGCTAACACCAGCCAGATCAGTCTCTACCCAAGCTGTTTAGGGCTCCAGGAACTAGTAATTCAACCCACAAGCTTCCAGGGCTCCAGAGTGTTTGTCCAACGTAGATCCAGGGACTAGTAACTCAACCCACGAAGGGCTCCAAATAATTTCTCCCAACCTAGGCTCCAAGGCTACTAACTCAACCAAATCTATTCCAGGTCTTCAAGAGTGTTTGTTCCAACCCACAACCATAAGGAATTATGATCACCAATCAAAAAAAAATCAAGTGGAAAACCCACAACACTATGGCTATCCAGGAAATGGTAAGGCAAGTGTAAAACCATTGTCAATCTAGGAATATCTCCATGCCAATGAAAACACATAACCAGAAAATCACATGCATATACTATGCATCCATAAATTAGTAAGGAAATCACACATGCAATCAGTTCCCTGTAAATCAATCTAGTTGTAGTTGTTGATCCACCTATTCCCTTACACTTTCATGCTTTCCCTTGTCTTATTTCTCCAAATCCAAGTGAATACTAGATTTCTCCAAGCATGCCCCAAGAATGCTCTAATTGTGCAAGAGTCTGAGAGAATGAGTGAATAGAAGAGAGCTCCAAAATTGAACTGATAAAAGGTGTAATGACCAAAAGTTTTGAACTGATTCTCAAAAGCCTTTTTATTATTGAGGTCTCTATTTTATTCATTTTACTTCATTTTTCCTTCTATTTACTCCTCATGCAAATATGTGACCCTTAATCTCCATTTTCTCTTATTTTCCTTTATTTTCATAAATAAATGCAAATTAATGCCTCTTTGCCTTTGCCAATTCCCATAGCCACTAATTAATCACAAGTGATACCCCATCATTATTTTTTTCCCAACATTCAACTTGGAATACATGTCCCATGACCTTAGCCTTATTTTATTTACATAGAAAATCAACCAGGGGCTAATACAAACCCCTCCCCCTTGGGGAAACACTATCCCAGGTGTTCAATGACACATATAAACCTACAATGAGCTTTATAACATAGCTTGATGCAACGTTTACATCATATCATACTACTGAGACCTTGACCATCATACCATGAACACCATACCACTTATTAGAGATTTATAGCACAACTCGATGCAGTATTTACATACATGTGCATAACATAACCAAAACACAACATCAAAACATATATAATAATACATCCACTCAACCAGTGAATAGAGAAGGATATATAGCCTGCATATGATAACCCATCTCCCATGTATCTTCATCGGGCCCAAAGTGCTTCAACTACACTTTAACTTGCTTGATTACTTGATTCTAGGCATGAGCATCTTTCGCTGCAAAATGCACTTAGGTTTCACCTAGAATTCTCCTTCTAGTTCCACCTGCAATATTGACAATTAAATCACATGATCAACATCCTTCATATATATTTCAAGCAATGACACATGGAAAACATCATGGTATTTCACTATCAAAAGTATTGCAGTTCGGTACGCCACTAGTCCAATCCTCTCAACAATCTCAAAAGGCCCGCAATACTGAGGTTCTATCTTGGCACATGATCCAATCCTTAAGGAGCTCCTTTTGGGATTGATGCACAAGTGCACGCGCTCCTCAACCTGAAACTCCTTAAATACCATGTGTTGGTTTGCATAACTCTTATACCAATCCTTTATTTCCTTTATATTGTTTTGATAACCTATATTTCATGTTCCATATTTTCCAACATATCTAGTTCAATCAATATCCGGTTCACTAGATCACTCCAACTGATGGGAGTATTACAACTCCGCCCATAAAGAGATTTAAAAAGAATCATCTTCAATGACTCCTGACACACATTATTATATACAAACTCTACCATTGGAAGATACTCTTCCCACTTCCATTGTTGATGCATGACATGCATCCTCAACATGTCCTCAAGGATCCTGTTAACCCTCTTTGTCTATACATCTATCTGCACATGATAAGTTGTACTGAAAAAATCTATCCCCAAACCTGCAAAGAACTCTTTCCAAAACCTGGAAGTGAAATTCACATCTCTGTCTAACACAATCTTCTTAGAAATACCGTGCAACCTCTATCTCCTTGATGAAAATATGAGCTATATCACTAGTTGAGTTTTTAGACTTAACTGCAATGAAATGAGCTACCTTGGTCAAATTTTCCACCACAACCATAACCTGATCATGTTTCTTTGATGTCCTCAGAAAACCTGTAGTGAAGTCCATGGAAATGACCTCCCATTTCCACTCTAGAATCAGAATCAGATAAAATAAACCACTTGGATGCATATATTCTACTTTTACCTGCTGAAAATCCAAATATTTCTCAACATACTCAACCACCTCTTTCTTCAACTTAACCCAATGATAGAACTTCTTAACCATTTTCAATGTCTTTTGATATCTTGGGTGACATTAAATTCCCTCAAGATAAGCATCTCAAGCTCAATGTCATCCAACACATAGATCTTGTCCCTAAATCGAACCAAACCATCGGTTGTGAGATGATAATCCACATCTTGATCACCTGTACCTTGCTGTTGTAACCTATGCTTAAGTTGATGGTACCAATCATCATGTTGTCCTGCCTGCAAGATCTAATCCTGCAATTCTATCCCATATGAACTCATAGCTGCAATGTGATTCACCTGCACTCTTTTGCTAAGATCATTTGCAACCTTGTTCTCTTTACCATTAATGTACCTGATCTCGAATTCAAACTCACTTAGTGTGGCCAACCACCTAGGTTTCCTAACATTCAGATTAGGTTGGTTAAAAAAGTACTTCATTCCACTATGATCACTCATCAAAATGAACCTCCCAAGAATATAGTGTCCCCACATCTTCAATGCATGAATGATAGTTTTCAACTGAAGATCATGAGTCACGTAGTTCTCCTTGAGCTCATTCAATTTCCTTGAATCAGAGCATACCACCTACCTTTCCTGCATCATAACTCCACCAATTCCCCTCTTGCAAGCATCTGTACATACCACAAACTCTTTATCTGGATTTGCAATCTTCAAGGCCGAAGAATTTTTAAGAAACTTCTTCAACTGCTCAAAATTAGTTGCAAATTCCTTTGTCCATTTGAACTTCTTTCCTTTTCCCTACAAAGATGTAATATGATAGGAAATTCATGAGAAGTTCCTAATAAAATTCCTGTAATAACCTACTAGTCCCATAAATGATATGACCTCATTAACATTCCTAAGAGTTTCCTACTCCATGATAGCTCTAATATTTTCCGGGTCCACTGATATACCTTCCTTGGAAACAACATGCTCCAAGTAATTAAATTTTGTCTAAAAGAAACTGCACTTACTAGGTTTTGCATACAAATTATGCTCTTTCAACAATCTTAACACCGTTGCTAAGTTTTTTGCACGCTCTTCCCCATTCTTAGAATATATCAATATGTCCTCAATGAATACTATCATAAACTTGTCCAGATAAGGATGCAACACATTATTCATCAAACAAATGAAAGTAGCTAGCGCATTAGTCAAACAACAAACTCATAATTCCCATACCTGGTTCGAAAATAAATCTTGTAAATGTACGCTTCTTTGATGCATCACTGATGATATCTTGATCTCAAGTCGATCTTCGAGAACAATGTTGCTCTCTTCAATTGATCAAACAAGTCATCAATCCACAACAATAGGTACCTGTTCTTGATTATTACCTTGTTCAAATGCCTGTAATCAATGCAAAACCTGAGCGTACCATCCTTCTTTTTCACAAATAATACTAGTGCGCCCCAAGGTGACACACTTGGCCTAATGTATCCCTTATCAATTTTTTCCTTAAGTTGCAACTTAAATTCCACTAACTCCGAAGTGCTCATCCTGTAAGATGCCTTTGATGTCGGTGCTCCTCCTCGCATCAAATAAAAAAAAAAGTCCACTTTCCTATGAGGCGATAACTCTAAGATATATGTTAGAAATACATCCCGAAACTACTGCAAAACCAGATACCTCTTTGTTATGCAGTATTTTGTCACACTCCCAGTCTCATATCTTGAAGTGTCTCACTTTGTGTCATCGATGCCACTAGTGTCACAAAGTGATGAAAGCTGTCACAAATAATGTATTCACCATGAAACATGTTTGTGGAGATCAGAAGAATATCCCTGAAGAAGTGGAAGAAAATTTTCCTTGAAATAATTATGGAGAACTTGTCAAAATCCATTATTTGCAAGCCCAGTGCAATTTTCATGTTAGTTTCCCACATTGATAACTTGGGACATTATACAGGCCTCTCACTGCCACGACAAATTTTATCACGCAAATCTGCGTTGGTCCTCTTAAGGCATTTTTTCCAAAAATTAAGGAGAAGATTCTCTTACTAGAAAGCTCAAGAAAAATGACGTGGTTTCAAGTAGTTGAATATTGGAACGAGACCTCCCATTCATGGCCCTAGATCCTCCTTCCATGGATCTCTCCCTTGAGATGTGGAACTCCTCCCTCTTTTAATGGATCCTCAACTCCCTCTCCTTCCCTATAAATCAATTTCCGACTATCCACTAATTGTTAGTGAGGTGGGTCATTAGAGAGTCAGCTAGCTGGTTTGGCCCAATTGATGCCCATTTGCAAAGGAGGAAGGTGTTTGAAGGCTAAGGCTTGGAATTGGAATCTCACTTAAATTAAGGTTTCCAACATCATGGTTTCATTGGTTGTAATGCTCCCTTTTTCATATATTAATAATACAATATATGTTTTCTTTCCATAAATGTGTCAATTAGTGTTCATTTATTGTAATGCTCCTTGATCTATTACATAATTTTCATTAGAAAATGTTATTATTTGCATATTTTTATTGTATCCACTTGATCTTTCTTGAAAGCACTCATCTATACTAGCGAAGAGGAGATCGTGAGCCTCGAAGCCAAGGAGTCAAGGTAGACATCAAGGGTATTAGCATCAGAGAGAGGTAGGAGATCTATCCTCCTTTTCATTTTATAATATGAATTAGGAAATATTGCATGTATTTGTATTTTGTAGTTGCTAGATCCTCCCATAGGACTAGAGGGATCGTTTCTATCCGCAGAAAGGATTGCCTGCAAAACAAAATGGTGACTCCATTGGGGAATTTATAACCATTCAAACCTCCTTTTGTTTTTTCTCTCTTTTGTTAATTTTTTCCAACCTCTTAGTGATCCTTAACTTTGACTGATTATGGGCCTGCATTCTAAGTGGTGTGTTTTTTAGAGTGTCAAATCTGGATCTTTGTTCAAACTTTTTTATTTTTTCCTAATTTTTTCTCATCCAGCATGTTTGTTATGAAAAATAGAGCAGTGTCAATGCATATTTTGCTGAGTACAGTCGTGCTTAAGACCCTATCTTCCACTGTATGCCCACATTGGTCCCAAAAAATTGAGTTTTTTAGATTTATTAGGGTTTTTTTCAGAGAATCTAGAATGTCTTGATCTCTAAATTCTTCCTCCTGCTCTGTGCACATAGATTTTTGACATATTGTTTTCAATTTCTTAATGGTTTGCAAGATTTCGTTCCATGTTGAAGTAGTGAAAACAAACTTTTGTTGAATCTTTATTTCTTTGGGTAATCGAATTTACTGTTTTATTGCTTGCATGTGTTACTGATTTGTTGTCTGATAAGCATTTTTAGTTCTTTTGGAAACCAAAAAGGGAATTTCATTTGCATTTGTTAAGCCTCATCTCAAAATTAATCATTACTCCTCGAATTTTCAATAGATTACATTACATTGGAAAGTTGTTTTTGAGATTATCATTGAGCATAGATTACATTGCTTGGTGTTGAAAGTTGATAAGTGCATCTTCATTCATTTGAAAAGAAAATTTCATGTAGGTGAATTTTAGTGAATTAAAACTCATTTAATTTTTGGTTGTTGCATTGGAATCATGAAGTTAAAGTTCAAATATTTATTTAGGAAGCTCTTGGTGATTGCATATTTGATTGTTTCATCATTGTTTTCACTTATTCCCTACACTAGATATATTTCATTGAAAATGAAAAAAAATTTTCCTTCATATCAGTTGCATCGTAGGTGTGTTCAGGTGACATCGAGTTTGAACCTTGAAACTGAAACATAATTCAATATCAACTTTAAAATTCATCTTAGTTAACCTAAGGAGAATTTGGAACATTAACACAAACACATAGAGGTTTAGGCTAGAGACATGTTTTGGTGTTGTTAAATGTAGGAGTTGTCGTTGTTTGCCATCATTGCATCCCAGGGGTGAAATATCATTCCACGTACGGAAGTGTATAGGATCGTTCTCCATGCACCTTCAGGTATATCGGACAATGCTCCGCACATGAAAAGTATATGTGAATTCTCTCATCAAACATTTACGCATTAGACAACATTACTACGGACTGCCCTCCCATCTACCATCGGTAATTTTGGGATTCCCCGATAGGTTGTTATCCATCCATATGTAACTGAGTCTACCGCCTTGTATACCGTGATACACCGAACACAACATTCGGGGATATTAGATGTCGTACGTTAAGTCCTTAGTTCACCAAGGTGTATATTGTAGTTCACAGTTGCTTGGTAAACCTTTATGCCCAGATTCCCCTCTTTGATTTATCTTTATTTTTAATTTCTAAAATTAATTAATTAACTATGGAATAACATTATCTTTGTGGAACACCTCCTTAATAGATTATAGGTTGATACTAATGGAAATTTTTCTCGAGTCTAATAATCAAGGAAACCCCTCTGAAGGGAATCCTGTTCCTTTTCCTCCTTTTGGAAATATTGGTGCTCCTTATATGGAAACTTTGTCCCTTCTCAGATGTTGGACTATATAAATCACTTATTAAATGAATGAACATCACACATTTAATTATCAATCCAGGGATGTATGTTTATTCCAATGACAATTGCACTGTCTGTGCCGATACACCAACCAAAAGTAATTTAAAAGAAAATAAATTGTTGTTGAAGTAAATGCTGGAAATAAATCACTCATGCAAAAATAAAAGAATCTACAAGATTGAAATCACACTTCAATTGATCTGTCTATCTCGCTACACAATAAGTACCCACATGGTATCTCTATTATCACATGTGTAACAACATATAAAGTATTGAAATCGAAGCAGATATATTCTTAGCTGAACAGTAGCAACAAAAATCTATTGATACATAAGTGAAATAAAATTACATACACACAACTACTTTAATCACTGCAATCCCTGCTAAGAAGCAGGGCCCTTCCTCCCTAACAGGGCGTAGGTAGAGAAGGAACTTTAACGGAAACTAAATCGAATCACACATGTAACAACAATAATAGGATAATCTGTATTAATGTGAACACAATTACAAAGAAAAAAAAATGTTGTTCTCCGCTAACCTATCGACCTCTAGGGTTGAGAACTATATAGTGGTTACATCAGAAAATACAGGGATAGATCAGTCATGAGAATATTACAATTCTCATGCTAATCGAAATAGAACACATACAATTATAACCACTTCCTAATAAATTTCTGACTAGAAAATAAAAGATTACAATCGGAACTGCCCTTAGGTTGTTATCCCAAAAATACAACGCTAACAACTCCTACAGCTATCATATTGGAAACACAGTTGTAGTGCAACCACCAAAGGATAGATCAACAACAATATTGACGATATCATTCAACGGTACAACTGTATCAGCAGTTCTCCAACGAGTCTGTAACAGCAGAGTGTAACAGTGGTTTGCCGACGGGTCTGTAACAGCAAGGTGTAACAACATCGCTTTGCTGTAACAACACTATCCGAACTGCTTCTGTGAACTTCATGTTCGAGATCTTTGGTGCTACAAATGACATCTGAAAAGACAACACAAAGACCATTTCTCTTCTCCAAACATTCACCATCAATTAGTCATAAAAAGGTATAATAAATCATAATAATTGGTGAATTGGCAAAGTAACGAAAGCAAGGTGAAAAAACACAAGTTAGGGTAAAAAGGTAGGAAAAAGGGGTAAAGATACTCCCATTGGTTATGGTTATGAGGAAAAATAGGGAAGATAAGTGTAGGAAAAATGTACAAAACCAACACCCAACATCTCCCCCCAACTGAAATACTTGCATGTCCTCATGCAAACTCATCTCTCATGGGAATATCTTCGGTGCAGGTCGCTGAGATCATAAGCACCAGCTATGTCTTCATCTGCAGACCTGTATCCCTGATTGGCCATCAAATGCAGTACCCAGGATTCTGACTCATACTTACTTAATTCGAAATTGATCTGGTAATCCTCAATGGGCAACCACATCAAAGGAAACTTGCACTTCAATCCCAACCACAAAGCACCAAGGGATTGTACAATCTGTGCATAGGCTGGTACATGTGTAATAGCCACCATGAAATTTTGGAATGAGAATGGATCTCCCTTCAATAGCTCAGTACTGCTGGCTTCCGTGTGTTTTAAACACCCTGTCAAAGCTCGGCGCTTCATCATTGTGAACTGATTGAGGAATAAATTCACATTTCTTCTTCTATAAGTGGCAGTTGGTTTTTTAATCCTAGGGGTACTCAACATTCTCTTGAATTCTCGTCTCAACTCAGCAGCTCGTCCCGGTTCTGCTTGAACCCACAATGTTGTCTTCTCCTCATTAGTCTCCATAGACTTAATGGCCAGATGCCATTCAATTTGATTCCTCATGAAGGACATAAAAGCCCTTAATTGAAGATCTCCCATATAAGAGAATATTGTCACAACCATCTGCATACACACATGTTCACAAATAATGTTTTGTAAAAATAATTCACACAACAAAATTTGCTCATCAAAATCGGAGGCACATAAAACATCCAGAAACGTACGAGTGGAGGAACATAAATAAGGTTTGTTCTCTATAATGGCTTTCAATTGAAACAAGAAGTAACGTTCCCACAGAAAAATAGGATAGGATGGAGAAGGCTGCCTACAACCCAGCAAGTTGAGGGTGAGGTCATAAAGTTTCTGCTTATCTACGATGAGGTCTCGAATCTGCTCCTGTAACAACATCATTTGTTCTTCTTGTTTCTTCATAACTTATTTCTTCTTGTAATTCTCCCACCCTTTCTTCAACTCTGCTTCCATCCATCTTTTATGTAAAATGTCTATTTCTCTCTGATGTTCCTTTAGCAAAATCATCCCATCCCGAAGGGAGATTGCTTCTTTTTTCCATTTTTGTAACTCAGAAATTAAGAGGAGTTTCTCATAATTCCATCCCGAGATGGGACTCGACGTTATCCTACATTCATTACCTTCATCAAAAATATCTGTACC
Source organism: Pinus albicaulis (assembly GCA_034641835.2). NCBI lineage: Eukaryota > Viridiplantae > Streptophyta > Pinopsida > Pinales > Pinaceae > Pinus > Pinus albicaulis. Next base: position 778,300,759 of record CM076578.1, read on the forward strand.
AACCTCTTCTTCATGGGGTTGTTCCACCTCTGCTGCCAGTTCTTGTGTAACAGTAGCCTCTTCGATGGGTTCTTGTGTGTCAGCCCCTTTGTTTTTACCTAGAGTCACCTCTGTGTCCATTGTTGTTTATTCTACAATAGGAGTGGCATCCACAAGTTCTTGTGGGTCAGCTTCTAGGTCAATTATTATAGGAGGTTCTGCTTTAACTGTTGGTTCTTGTGTAACAGCAGTATCATTAGCAGGTTCTTGTGTAAAAACCTCATATTGTTCTGTTTCTACTTCCATTGGGCTGATATTTTCTCTACGAGCTTTATATCCCGCTGATGTTAAGTTTTGAAAACATGTCATGCATACAGACACTGGGATTTCCTTCCCCTCAAACAATTTCCGCTTCAATTCCTTGTTTTCCTTTCTTATTTTTTCAATTTCTAAAAACAAGGCATTGGTTTCATCCTTACCTGATGAGGAAGGTTGCCTTTCTTCTTCTAAAATTTCTGCTTCTGTCTACTTCTTTGCCGTAGGTAAGGGTTCTACAGGTATGTTGACCTCACTCTTTGTTTCGGTCCTCTGTCCCCAATTGGTTCATCAATAGGTTTCTTCTCAATCCTAACTCCAATAAGTTGAGTCTGGGTTTCCATCTCTTCCTAACTTCCTTCTGAAGTCGTGTTCTATTTCCCCTGGCTTGTCCTTGGTCTTTTTCTCTTGAATTCTTCCCAATTTTTTCCTTGCTGGCCTAGGCATCCAGCACAATTAGCTTAATGAGTATGTGATTAGTCATGCATGCCTCCGGGTGTGCTGTTTTTTTCACTGTTATCACCATATGCTCGATGTTCCCTAGAAAATAGAATAGAATATTGATTCTTTGTTGGTGCCAAAGATGGTTAAGCAGAGGAAAGTGATAGTTGAACACTATCGTGGATCTCCCTTCGCAAGTGATATATTTGATCAAGCCCAGGGAAACGTCTTCCCAAGGATGAGGAAGTGATAATCTGTCAATTCCTCTTCCTTTCTTCTCCAGTTTCTCTTCCCCTACTAGGAAGTCTTCTTTCAAGGAGGGGTCATTTATTTTTCTGTTAAACCACCTCCACCCCTCTACTGGTAATGAAGTTACCCGGGCAATTACTTCTTCAGTCACCTCCACTTGCATGCCCCTTACTCGAGTTTGATTATTGTTCAATTTCTGAGCAAAATCAATTGCCACTACCTCGTTTGAGCCTTCAAGCTTTTGGAAAAACTCAACCCATCCAGCATCTCTGAATATATGGTAAGCTTCTGGGAAATTCTATAGAGCATCGATGGAATCCGACTCATGCCTGACAGCTGCTCCACCCATCTCTGTTGTCTGTTTCTAATTTTTCTTCTTAATCTTCGGAAACATTGTAATATCACTGAGTTTCTAAGTTCACTTCTTTATTGTTCAGTCCTGCTGTAACATCACTGTGTATCTAAACTAGCTGCTTCTCGGCACCTCTGCTTATCCCAATCGACGAGTTTACACTGAGAATGCAAGGTTTCAATCAAGAACAATGTTACCGATGAAATAGGTAACTGCACTGTTACCTACTTTTTTTTTGGTAGCATAAAAAGCACCCGATTTTGAAAAATGGTGATGTAGAATCACCTCTCTTTTTTTAGCACATTTTTGACACTCTAATATTTTTATTTATGAAGTATGAATATTTGTTTTAAAATGTTAGTGATTTTCATGCTAATTTTGAAACATATTGATGCAGCATCAACTTTTTTTTTTAGAGCGGTGATTTTCATGCTAATTTTGAAACGTGATGCGGCATCAGCTTTTTTTTTTAGAGTGGTGATTTTCATGTTGGTAATAAAACACAAAACTTAGATAAAAAAAAATATATAAAAACAATATAAAAAACCAATAAAAATGTAAAAAAAAAACAAAATTAACTCGTAAAAATAAAAAATTTAAACAAAAATAAATAAATAAAACAAAAAAAAAAACAAAAAATATTCGAAAATTATATCAAAAGAAATGACAAAATTTGAAGGAAAAAACAAATAATTTAAAGAAAAAAAACAAAAATTAACAAAAAAATTTTAAAAAAAAAACATCAAAAACATTTTTTTTCTAAGTTATTAAAAAAATCCATATAACTAGCAATTGCACCTGTGGTGCAAAGGAACGCCGAAAGGAAGCGCTATGTGAATGAGCGTTTAAGAAACACTGCTTGAGAATGGCTTTCTTGAATAAATTGATTTGAAGTTTAGATATTAAGATGAATCTTATTAGTCTTGACTAATTTTACAAATGCAATTTTTTGCAAATACGTCCCCTGACAATGAGTAGTTTAAAGGCTTTCCCTATGGAACATATATTTTGGAATAGGGCATGTTGAATTATTTCCTTGGTAAAGAAGGCATAGGCACAAAATAGGTTAGGAGAGGATGTTGGTTTGTAGGTATAAAAAAGAAAGGAAATAGTAATGTCAAATAACCATATTTGTAAATTAGTTTTTGAAGTATGCTACTTGCAATTGTATATCTTGAATATTTCCAAGTTTTTTTTTCAACTCATTGCTAATCATGTTTGACATGACACATGCACATGATAGTTTGAAGCCTTTGAAATTATTGTTAATCATATTTGAAATGATATATGCACATCACAATTTGAAAAGTAAGCATGTACAGTAAAAAGAAAAAACATTGATTGAAGTTGTAAATAGTAGTAAGTAAATACTAAATAGTAGAGAGTGTAAGATTGAAATGGCTAGTTTGACTCAAACAATTAGAAAGTAATTTATTTTATTTTAGAAAGAGTGAAGCAAATGTACTAAATGTCTTTGCGAAAAATCACATTAGAATAGATTAGGTTGACACGTGTTTATTTATTTATTTATTAATCTTTATTTTATTTTATTTCTATTTATTTATTTATTTTATTCTTATTTTTTGTAATTAAGATTTTTTTTATGTATTTTATTTTTAATTTTAATTTTATCTTTATTTTATTTTATTTCTATTAATTTATTCATTTTTTTTTAATATCATAGCATGTAATCATTAAAAATAAAATAAATATATAAATTCAAACTTTAAATATTATTTAATTACTTTTAATATTTAATTTATTCGATAATAATAAAAACAAATGAATATCCTTTGAATAATGCACCGAGGCTATCTCCCTCTTTTATAAAGCGCTCGAATATTAATAGAAATCCTCCCCTTGTAAACTCGTATTAAAAGGCAATATCCTCTCATTATATTTTCATGTTCGAACTTCTTAGACCATAACCCCCAAGCAATAACAAGTATACGCCCTCTCGAAAGGCTCACGATGGACTTTAGTTTAATAAGCATTGACCAAACCTTAGAGTTGAAAGGAGACCTCCCAATCATATAAGGGGGGGGCAAAAGATGTAGATTTTGAGTTAATTCTTTTCCAACTCCTCCTTGGAGAACAGAGGAGGAAGAATAAATGGCCTCCAGTGGACCGAAATCAACCAGATTCACTATCATGCCGTCTCTCGGTAACATAGCAATGGAATGTACAAGAAAAAGAATTCAAATTTCAATGGTAATGATGGGTAGGGACCATTGCATGCATAGTAAGAATCAACAAGAAACTAAGAAATGGCAACTACGTTGGTTAGAATACACAAATACAAATTTGACACCCCAAGTTGGTATTAAAATTAAGGTATGTAGTGATCCCATATTAATGATCTAATGACATGATAAGACTTGGGGGTTTTAACTCTAAGGTTTGGTCAATGCTTATTAAACTAAAGTCCGTCGTGAGCCTTTCGGGAGGGCGTATACTTGTTATTGCTTGGGGTTATGGTCTAAGAAGTTCGAACATCAAAATATAATGAGAGGATATTGCCTTTTAATACAATTTACAAGGGGAGGATTTCTATTAATATTCGAGCACTTTGTAAAAGAGGGAGATAGCCTCGGTGCATTATTCAAAGGATATTCATTTGTTTTTATTATTATCGAATAAAGTAAATGTTACAAGTAATTAAATAATATTTAAAGTTTGAATTTATATATTTATTTTATTTTTAATAATTACATGCTATGATAAGAAAAGATGTAAAAAATAATAATAATAATAAATTAATTAAATAAATAAATAAAATTAAGAAATAAATAGAAATAAAACAAAATTAAAATAAAATTAAAATTAAAAATAAAATAGATTAAAAAAAAATTCTTAATTAAAAATAAAATAAAATAAATAAATCAATCAATCAATAGAAATTAAATTAAATTAAAATAAATAAATAAATAAATAAAATTACATAAATTACAATTTAATAATATTAAATTAAAAATTAATATTTTATTAAAATAAATATAAATATTTAAAATTCAAATTATAAACTTTGATGATTTGGTTTACTCTTTTTATAAAATAAAATAAAATTAAATTTTTATTATTCGAGGCAACGTAGCCGTTATTATGAAAACTAAATTATTAGGTTTATCCATCTAAAACCACCCTACATAATTCATCATCAAAAGAAAAAATGTATAGCCTAATCCAAAACTAAAATAGACAATCTAATCCAAAACTAAAATGGACAAGCCTGATCTAAGAGTTTATGAAACTCTCCATCTTAATTTTAATGATAAATCAATAATTGGGTGGTTCACCTCCCTTATAAAATTTACAATTTTATCGAAGGAATTTTTTTTGAAAGAATATATCTTTCATTATGGAATTACCTCAACCGTGCCTCTTTGTTGAATAATGAAGGCACTTAAAGTATTGCCCGAAACGTAAAAATAAAACCAAAGTGAGGACGGGAGGTTTTTTTTGCGGAGTATACTCCATTACCGATCAATTTCTCGCAATTGGTCGATTTGGGGTGTTAGTACTCGGCGATCGAGGCCATGTAGAAAAGACACCGGTCCCGCCAGCTGCAAAGTTCATGCCAAAGCGAAGCATGTTGGAGTTGATATCCCGCCGACCGTGTGGCACCGGTATAGGGATGTTAAAAGGTGAAGCTTTCGAAACATTAAAATGACAAAGTAAAACCCACACACGACACGAATAATATATCGCGTAAAAATCTGAAATTATACCTATGAAGTCCGTGAGAACTTTTCCATCTCGAGTGTCGCCTAGATGGTTTTCCAGAAAGCCGATACCATATGGAGGTTTCCAGTGCAACGACATTTGATTTTTTTCAGATTTCCAAAGGTCGACATAGGAGTCCCCAAACACAAACATTGCACTTGGGTGAGCATTCTCCACATTTTTTTTGTCACGAATCCAAATACACAAATACCAAATACACTCGTAATTGGTTAGAAATGACACAACGATTGCAAATAAATTTCGAATAAAAGAGTAGGAAATTACGATGGATCAAGAGAAATCCACAACCCATAGTAAACCAAAGCTTGTGTAGCTCCGTCCATTCCGTTTTGTAGGCACAACTTCCAAACACAAAGGGCGATTCATCCCCCTTTTTAAAAGAAGAGGTTTCCATTCGGAGTAGATATGCTAGTCCTTAAATTTATTCACTCTTGGCCACACTTCTTCATTGGGAGTTCCTAGAAACCCGTTGCATGGAAAGATTGGAATAAGTTATGGTGCATCGTAGAAGAAAATCCCATAATCAAATATATTCTTTTTTTTTGTTGAAATCATAACCTCGAAAATGTTCATAAGTTGGAGACATTTCACTCGTAACATTGTGGATCAGATCAATGTTGTGGCATTGGGATAAAATCAGCAAGGGTACAGAGAACCAATAAATCTTACCGTAAATCGTACGTAAGGGTAAAAACTAGCAAACATCAAAGAAAATAAGATACCACTAAATGTCCGCAAAAAAATCAACAAAATTAAGATACCACTAAATGTCTACAAACATGAGCTAAGCCAAAAAAGAAACATGATTTCCGAAATTTTTTTGCAAAAAATTTGGGTTGTTTGCAACAATAGATTATATGGTCTTCTAGATATATGACTCAAGAAATACTCATAAAACAAATTGAAAACATCAATAAACCTGTCTAAAATTGCTTACCAAATATACAACCAACAAGAGCAGATGCAAACAGTAATGAGTAGTGAGTAGCCCCAAAGAGAACTTCAGAGCCCCGTACAAAAGGGTCACAACTCGCGGCAAAAAACCAACGATTTTTTATGAAACAAGAAATAACATTGGCAAGGACATGATAAAAATCTTAAAGAACCCCTTTGCTCTATACAACACAAAGTTGATTCTATAAACGAAGTCAAATCGATGAATCTAAAAGCGTGGATAAACCCACTCGCAAGTTCCTACAATGCCCCGTTCGAAATACAAGATTTTCCAAAATACAGGATGGCAAACACATTTCTTTTTACATGAATAATGACAAAAATCTATGACAAAACCCCCAACATTATGGAATCCAAGTATAGAACACATAACTACATAGGTCTCTCCGTCGTTAAAAACAAAATTTGAAGAATATTTACACAAGCCTAAAATATGCATGCCAAAGGAGAATAAAATAGAAAACTAAAATCATAAAATGTCTCTCTCTGATCCATGGAAATACCCACGTGAACAAAGCAACATTGAATCAATAGATTCGGCGTGGTCTTCAAAATTCTTTCACATGGAAAGGTGAAATCAATTTCACAAGGGGAAAACCAATACAGATACAAAATGTGCTCATCATTTCTCACAAATATGAAATAAATGTGCTCATCGTTTCTCACAAATATGAAATAAGCAAGTAAGCATTCACAGGAAAAAAAAAAGCCCGTAGGAAAAAGAATTTACGCTGACCACATATCACAGACCCCGACCAGTGAACTCACACTCACATATCACATCGCATGGCACAAGAGCATCAAATGTTTATACACATTGTCTTTATTCCCGCGCGCCTTTATGAACCCGCAAGTAAATTACAAAAAGCAAAGCTTTTGGACAAATGTAACTAAAACTTAAAATTAAATATTACCGCGGACGGTTTTTAGTTATATACCACTCACAATGAACGATGTCCTCGCATCGTACCCACGCGCGCGGTGTGCCAGGGTTTTTTCGAACGCGTTTTCGATCGTGGGGAGCGGGGATCTCGTAACGCGTTTTTCTTATAAATTACAAAAAACATAGCAGAGCACCATAAGCGAAGCGAGTTTTATAATTTCCAAATTTCCACATTTAATCGTAAAGCCAAATTTCACATGGAAAAGAGACACCGAAAGTACATAGCAGAGGAAACAAAATTTCAACATAAAATAGTTACATAAAACTTTTTTTTCTTAATCTTCATAAACACAAATGCGCAAGACATGAAAAATGGGCTATAGTTGTCACACACCACAAACTACTCTCGCTTAAACCACTACCAATACCATTACCAATAGCTTCTTCCCCGAAAAAATAGCTACACATTACACAAACCTAAGCTTGGCTCGATTTCTTGTTTTGATAGAACCAGTACAATTAAACACCGTAATGATAAGATGGGTATATCATAAGTGGGACATGACTGGACCGGACTCGGACAGACAGACTTATTAGTAGGAATTAGGACTCGTATACATAATGCGGGTTGCTTTTCTTTCGCAACCTCAGCTCGCGCCCGCACCGGGGAAGAAGGTTAAGCTCAAAAATATAAGGGGAAGAAAAAGAGAGAACAAAAGCAACAACGACTTATCGTTGTACCGAATAACATGCTCAATGACAAATTGACACAAGGATTTAATGGACAAATGTCCTCGTAAAAACCAAGGCGGGAAAACCAGCTCTGCTAGCTTCCGGAGGGTTTTTATTATTATGCATATTCTAAGTACAACAAATATGGGCACCAAACTGGTTAACCCGATAGAGAAATATAAATGGCAACAATACCTCTATCCGAAAGACAGAAAAATTGATTGATTCACACCCTCAAACGAGATTTACGTAACTCGGCCCCTTTTCCGGCCTCTAGAAACCCCGGCGTTGCTTTGAAGCTCGTCGCGTCATCCTTTGCGCCGCTCAGAAGGGCTTGTGTCATCCTAGATCGGGTTACGCTACCCCCCGTGTTGCCCTAGCCGGGCCTCGTGTCAACCCTCCTAGCCCCCTCGTTGCCTTTGTGTTGCCCCCCGCTGTGCTCTCGAGTGCTCGCGTAGCCGCCGCTTCGCTTTGCTCGGTATGCTCCTTCTTTTCCCTCATTGTATTCTTGCCCCGGGGACTAGAACATCCCCCTTTGTTGGAGCTAAAACACTTCTAAAATTATTAGCAAACCACGCCCTAGAATTCTAGTTTAGCTTCACTCGCTCTACCAAAGGGCGTGTGTTCTCCAACCGATCTCAAGTCCTCTTCTTATACTTTTCTCCTTGAAACATCAACGACCGTGATATGATCTTAAATCGATAGCTAAGATTAGAAGATGTTTGATCCGCGCCACTTAAGTCATTCTCATCACATGTTTAATTTAATTACCTTTAATCTTTTAATTTTCCTAAGGTAGACTTAGGATCCTTAATTAAAAAGATCAATTAATTAAATATTTATTAAACCTAATGGAATTTCTTCAAACGCTTTCTAGCCTTGGAGATCTTATGTACACTAATCCCTCTACAAAGTTTGGGAGCTAGGGCACATTTGATGCTATCCCAACACCCCAAAATCTCAGCATGAACATGGTCCATAATTTATCTTAAAAAACATTCATTGCCTCTCAAGTTCCAATAGACGCCGACCTTTTGGTGTTGTAATAATTTCATGGAAGAAACCAAAAACCAAGTATAAAAATGATTACTAGCACAACCACATAAAAGTGGTTTGTATATACATATGATGTATATAAAAGAAATTTTTACATGCACAAATACTTCGTTAGTTTAATTCTATTCTAAAACCACCGACATTGGTCACATTATTCACTAACCTTCTTGAAGTTTTTCAAGGAAGATTATTAACATTAACAATAACAATTTGTTTTAGACCATCGTGAGAAATTGTGACCCTTAATAATTTATGGTAGAAACCTAGAAGCAAGCGTAATAATTGATATTTGCACACCCACATGAAAGGTAGTTGGTTGGTTTAGACAAGTGATGCATACAAAGCATTTTTTAATATGCAAAGCCTCGACTCCCGAATTTAACTCGCTTCTAAACATAGTGACATCGATCACGATCACATTATTATTTTTTTTGGTAAATCGAGAAAATTTTCATTATAGCAAAAAGCTTTATTGCAGTCTCTTGAAAAGTATATCTCGGGTTCAATCTTCATAATGACATGTGTAATTGTGATTTTATGTAATTGATGTAAAGAAGAAAAAATAAAAAATTATTTATGTAATGTTTGTCTCATGGGTTTCATGAGCAAGGAATTTTATCCTTAGTTAAGGCTCCCATTGTGAGCTCTTAGGATTGGTCATAAATTCAAATTAAGTCAATGTCATGTATGAAGGACTCTTCTTGGGAATGTTATATATGTATGTGAGTCATTAAAAGAGTCAAAATACCCTCCAAGACCAAGCTCAAGCACCTCCAAAGCAAGTCAACGTCCGAAGCAAGAAGTAGTGCGAGAAACACAAGACGAGCCTCCATCCAAGCAAAGAAGGGACTAAAAGCAAGGTTATTTTGGATATGTTTTAGGGCTATTTTCTATCACACGTGCGAAGGGATCTAAGGTTTCGCCAAGTTTACTAAGAAGGCAAGGAAGGCATAGCGAAGGCATAAAAGGATAAATCTCTCCATGATCTCCTCCCTCATGTAATCTAGGGTTTCGAGGGGAAGGCCGAAAAGTTGCGTAAATTGCAGGGTGAGCCGAATTGCAGTAAGGGAAGGACAAGGTTGCGAAAATGAAGAGTGTTGGTAAGGTCGAAGTTGAAGTCGAGGGCCTAGGGTCTTGGCAATACCTCCATTGATTTGCACTCGTGACTCGTGGATCTATCATTGCCACTAAACAATGATAAGTAAATATCAAGAAAATCTACACACTAGAGAAAATTTTATTGGCCATTTATCCGTTGGTACTTCAAAACTATTTTTTTCCAGCTTGGCAAAGTTTAAATTTTGTTTGAAATTTTATAATTTTATTCAACACTCCCATGATGCATTTTTTTTCCACAATATTTTATGCTTGAGAAGGAAACAAAGCCTATAAGCTGATCCGAGGATATTCCAAACAAAAAGACAAGTGGCTTGTATCGAGTATATGCCAAACAAAACACAGGTGATCACTTTCGGATGCGAAATATACCAATTTCAATTACTTGGTTTATTCTTGGATGATACACCTCCATTGTAGAAGAATGTCCCTAACATCGTTGTCATAAAGTGTACAAAAGTAATAGATCCATGTATCAAGCGATCCAATGGGCCAATCTAAAGAAAATCTAGGGTTGATAAAGGTTTATTGGGCATTTATAAGTCGGATATTTTGAACCAATTTCTTTAAAACTCAATTTTCCAACCGGCATAGTTTGATCAAATTTTGCTTGAAACGTCCGTGATTTTATTGAAGACTCCCTTGATACATATTTTTCTCGCATATAATATGCCCAATAATTAGCCACACGAAATCTATAGCCCGTAAAGGTTTATTGTGCATTTATATGTCGCCTATTTTGAACCAGCTTTCTTTAAAACTCAATTTTCCAACCGGCATAATCCGATCAAAGTTTGCTTGAACGTTTGTAATTTTATCGAAGACTCCCTTGATACATAGTTTCTGCATTATTATATGCCCAATAATTAAACAAACTAATGATACATGCGTAATATTTCCTTTTAAGGTGTTTTTTCATCGCTATGTAAGGAATGAAGAACCCATAAACAGGAAGACCTTGCGAATGGAGTAGAAATACTAAACAAAAGGAATACATGACTTTACATCTAAATCCAAAAAATCGAGCAATAAATGTAACTATGAGAAAATAGAAGAATGCTGACTTAATTTTTGGCACCACCACCACTTGTCATGTAATCAAAGTTATGCCACCCAAAGAAAGAGCTTGCTTCCAATCAAAGTTGTTCCCTGAAAAACTTACCCTTAAGGTGAATTGATCCTACTAAAAAAAATTGCTAAGACTAGAACTGTACCAAAGAACGGACTGGCATTGGACAAACTAAAGTTACATTCCAAAGCTACAAAAATTATCGCTTACGAAGCTCGGCATCAAGAATACCATTCCGAGATTCTCCCAAGAAGGTGTAGTAAAAAGGATTGAGTTGCCCTTTTGGCGTACTACAACACGCACCCTAAAATTTTAAACGATACTTGCATCTATTGGAATTTCCAGAGAGAGGGAAGCTCCGGATGAATGAAAGAAGCACCAACCAATGATATCAATTAAAATATTTTGACTGTCCTTGAAAATGTTCACTAACTCCAAGTAAAACCTATGGATAAGACGTGATCGTAAGTAAATACACCCCAACATAGATCTAAGCTTCCCATCCCTCATATACCGTACATGATGCCAAGTCTTGAAATCTGCCTCGTTATCCGTCTACATGCCCCATACATTAAGTCAACGCAGAGAAACCACGCAGGGATCCCTTTGTTCCATTAACAAATACAAATATAGATATATAGATAAAGAGAACCAACAGATTGTTCAAGGATTTGTTGTAATCGGGCTCGAACTCGCTTTCCAGAAAAGGTCCGGCCAAACTCCCAATTTGGAGGCACAATGTTCCAGAAGTAGAGGTCCCCGCGGTCACCGCCAGCTATTTTGAAGGAGAGGCTCGCCCAACCAGGACTCGTGCCGCATTGCCAATTTTGGCCCCAGCTTTACGGACAATGGAATCCACCCAGCTTGGCTACCCTTCACGCTCACTCTCACCAAATCCCCCCGCTCCCGGCCACATTTGCGATGAGAATCAAGTTGAAGTATTTGAAGCCATTGATGGTGAATCTCACTCCCCCCTTGTTTGACACAGGGAACTCCGTAAATATAGAAAAATACAATTATTAGTTATCAAATTTGAAAGTGGAGATTTCCATAGCTACCGTACAAGTTTTCCATGTTGGGATACTCCTCTACTTGCCCTCCAAGGGAAACTACTACACTCACACCACCATTATCGTATATCTCATCACCTATATGCACATCCTCACCTAAAATAGTCATGTTCTCTACCCTAGCCCACTCGTCCAACTCGTTGAATGCCACCAACTATGCTCCATGAGACACGAGCATGCTTCTTGATTCTAACACCCCTCATAATTGCACAATCCGAGAGTCTTACCCCAGCCTTCAAGTATACAGACTGGACCTATAGAAACATCGTGGCCAATCGTACAAACTCTTCCCCAATTTGGACACTTTCATCAATGAGCACATTGCCTTGAAACTAAGAGCCACTTGGAAGCATATCGGACTTAGTCCTAAGATAGTCCAAATACAGATGCGACTCGCAGAGATAATCTCGGGTTGACCAATGTCCATCCAAAAACCAGGGCAAAATCATTGCATAAAGCTGGTTTTCCTCTACAATCCCGGGGGAAAATATCCTTTTCAATTGATGTGGGTTTCAGTTCTATGCTGTCAAGAACACTTGGGTTTAAAAGGTAGATCCCCGCATTGATCTTGTTCCCCTACAAACATCCGGGGGCTTCTCAACAAATCTCTTCACTCTTCCAGTCTCCTCATCAAGCACCACTACACCATATTTAGATGGCTCATTCACTCGCACAAAACAATGGGTTTGAAGTCCTTGAGATATATAAGATACAAAGGGAATAATGGGAGCCATGGTAACTTTGATCTCCTCAAGACGATATGAGGTAAAGGTTGTTATTCTCACCTTCATTCACCCATGGCTTTTAGGGCAAACAAAATTAAAGAAAGGTCCCCGAAACCTCTTGTTTCTAGAAAAATATATTAAATATTTTCATCATGAATCTAGAAACAGAACTCATAATGAAACATAAAGGGAAGAACATGTTCTCCCACCGAAAGGTAAGAACGAAATGCAAAGAATTCAAAGCACATACCCTTGTGACCATTACAGAGGCTTCCGCACAACATTATTTGTGGAACTCTAGCATCTCCTTCAATGGAAACTCGCAGATTACATCACCGTGCTCAATACAAAAATTGGTCTGTCCCGAACCATCAATAAGCTTGTCCTTGGCTAAAGCCAGTGGACCAGCAGTTGCCCAAAGGCTCAAATTCGCGTGAGCACTAGATTCGGATACCCAATTTGGCTTCAAACTCCGACAAAAACTTCATCATACTCGCAATTCAAATCATTATTTTTACATTCAAAACTACATGTGCAGCAAAAGGATCACAAGAGAGGAAAACAAAGTCATGCTAACCTCTAGTACCCCAAAAAGACAAATGACCGGATTTTCAATTTCGAGTACCTCTATGGGCCAACAACCAATCTTAGGATCCCTATCGTATTTGCAAGTAATGAGACTCCTATGAATGCACATCATTTCCTAACCATCTCTTACCAATTATGTTTCCTAAAAATATACCTTTAAAGTTTGTTTTTTCCTTAAATTTGATGCATGTCTACATGATCTTTCTTAGAATTGTTTTTTGCCAACAAGACACAGAAACACACTAATGCCCATAAGTTTGTGTATGCTTTACGAAATAGTTGCCAACCAAATGACGGAAATGCACGGAAGAGTGAGTCATGTCCGCCAACCATCACCGAGAAATTTAAGAAACAAAAAGGAAATATACGTAAGAGTGAGTCATGTCTACCAACCATCACTCGAGAAATTTAAGAAAAAAGAAAGGAAATATAATACATCAGTGAAGACTGCAACCGGTTTGAATATTGAGAAATTTATGTCCACGACTAGTCCAAAAAATGTAAAATTCTCAACTTTAAAATTAAAGAAAAACTAATAGCAAATTCGAAAGTGAATGAACCAAAAGTTCACATGAAACCCCAAAACACACTCTTCTGCGCACATGGTACAGTGTCCAAACTAGTTCCACTTCTTATGCAGCCCATCAAGGATCAGACTTACAAACTACCAACTAATAATAACAAAAAGAGTAACCATTGGACAAGTCAATTTCCTTAAGGATTACAAACAAATCGAACAGATAAATAGTTTGGGTAAAAATCGTCTGGGTTAGGATTTGAAGGAACATGAATACCTCACAGAGGACTGAGTTATTTCCTTGCAGACAATTAATCACACCTAAAACTTTGAAGCAAACCAAACCTACATGGAAAAAAACACAAGCCTATTATCCAATCAAACCAATTTCAAATCACATCCAGTTTGGACTCATGGTCATAGCAGTGCATACTCAATAAACGGCAATAGCATACCCGAGGTTGATAATTGACAATCAATTATGGTTGCGACCATGTTATCTCGGACATGGGTAGAGTAACTCTAACCATTTTTAGACGATCTATTATCAGATTAAAAAAAACAATTCGGATGATATAGATCTGCTCAATCGGTTGATTTAAAAAACCAAGAAAATATGACAAAAAAAGCACCTGAACATAATTTATAGGAATCGAGAATCAGCTTTGTGTGGATGAAATTTTTAAAATAAAATCCATTCCTCAACATTGAGCTAATCTTATTTATATATAGATACAAAGAATTTGAAAATAAACTTACCGTAATCATGGTCTTTCATACCAAAGCAAATTTAGCGTCATCCATCATAGGATTATGGTACGGGTTTGCCCGCATGTCCGATCCTACATGTCCGATTAAGGTAATTGCTTGGTACTCCCAAGAGCCATGCATATCGGTGATACCCCGGATACCGTGATACCCCGGGCACTTGATCAAGTCCCGGGATCGTACTTATTCTAAAATTGATATGCTACTCGCCCGCACCTCTCGAAAAACACAAGCACACCAAACAGATACACATGCAAACAGACACAACAAACAAATGACACATAACAAGATAGACCAGTACAACATTTAGAAGGAGCTCCCGGTACACACGTACGTCACGAGACTAGACAACAACACAGAAGCTCCCGAGAGGAGGAGGAGGAGGAGAGGCGAAGGAATGCCGATGACCTATGAATGTATGTATGAATTCAAAATCGTAGCGGGTATTTTTTTGCCAAAAAAATCCCAACCCAACTCAGAAATTGTTGCTTTCATGATTGCCAAAAACAATACCCCCGAAGCGTTTTTCTACTTTACTCGTCACTCGGAGGAACTTATTAAATTCCCGTAAAATAAACAAATGCTCTCCCACCGCGAGAGCGTCCATGATGCCCCGAAATCCTTTGTGAAGGAGCGAGCCTCCCTGACGGCCCTCTCGATGGCACCGAAAGTTCCATGATGCCTTGAAATCCTCCCGACCTCTCAATGGCATCTAACACAAGATGTCATCTACCACTTCCATGACACCCCGAAACCCTCTATAACGGCCCTCGAAATCCTCCCGTACTCTCAATGACATCTAACACTTCCAAGAAGCCTCGAAATCTTCTATTACGGCCCCGAAATCCTCCCGGACTCTCAAAATGACATCTATTTAACACTTCAAGATGCCCTCGAAATACTCTATAACGGCTCCGAAATCCGCCGACTCTCTCAATTGCATCGGACACTTCCAAGGCGCCCGAAGTAGTCTAGGCCCGATATCCTATTGTAAGCTCTCTTATCATGTCTTCCATAGCACACACGGATGCACCTTTCTTCCCATCTTCGTCTTCATCGACCGCCTTCAAAGCCGCTTCGCTCATCTCCCCTAGCTCTCTCGTCTCACTCGATTGCCCTTCTCTTCCTTCATCAACATTCTTACACTACTCTCTACCGTCTCGCGTTGCGCTCTCCTTCTTTGCCCCTCCACATCTCGATGCACACCCCAACTTCCTCCTCCAAAACCTTCGATTCGCGAACCTGCTCGCCTCCCATGGACCACCCAATGATGGGCACCCCTTGGCTTAGGCCCTCCGGCGCCGAATTCCATCCACAATGACTAAGGAACCCTCCGGCTGAAGGATGGGACAGATAAACAGTCGAGGCGCCCACTTTCCGATAAGAAATCCTACCTTCTTTTCCTTCACTCGCTTCTTCGAATCCCTCCGAAGAAACTCGTCGAGAATTCCGACTCGGCGGGGCTTCCAGCGGAGGCCTCGACGACCCAAATAAAAGGTCGTTGGCTCGATTCCGGCCCCTAGCGCAGCGCCTTCATGTTTGAAAACGATATGGAATTCCCGACTTCCGAACGAAACGTAGAGCACTCGTGGACGGGGTCCGTGAATCAAGCCACTGCAAGCATTCCCTCGCGTACTTTTTCTCCCGCCTCGCTTGCCCCGCCGTAGAAAATTGGAATCGACCATTGTATTTCAAGGGAGACGAAGAGAGCAACGAAGAGGGTAGGATCGGCCCGACCCTGCCCAAACAAAGTCTGTCGGTTTCTCATGTGTCGGGAGACTCGCTATTCTCCGGTCTCTTCGAACGTATTACGTATTGACCCCTCGCCCTGCAACCGCTGGTCTGCGGGGATTTCCATTTCCACCAAGTGGATGTCGAGGCCAGCATCGTTTTTGCGGCCCTTCTTGAAAACGCTCCAGATCGCCGCCGTGGAGTTTCTAAAGATCGGCGAGTCGATGAACCGTGCGCTTGTAAACTCCCGAAAGCAGTCGAGGTAAGAGCAGACAGCCCCCTGTGCGCCGGGTAAGAGGAGCACACCGCAAATGGCACATTTTTCGGTGGATGGAAAGACGATGAGAAAGCCCTCTCATCGCTCCGACGAAATGCGTACATTCGACCAAAGCCAACAAAAGGAACGCCTTTCGCCGTAATTAAAAAGAAAGAAAGAAAATTTAAAAAATAAATTAAATTAAAAAATTAAAATTTAGATAAAAAAATATAAAATACAAAAAAGAAAAAAATTAAATTTAAAAATTTTAATTAAAAAAATAATAATAATAAGAAAACAAAAATACAAATTTTAAAATTAACAAAAAAAAACAAAATTTAAAATTTAAAAAGAAAATTAAAATAAAATAATTATAATAAAAAAACCATCATTAAAAAACAAAAAAAATGAAAAAAAACCACGTGCAAAAAATTAAAAAACAAATATCCATAAATTTGCTGTTTTTTTTAAATGAAACAATTTATAAATTTTAAAAATGAAAAACCAAATAAACTAAAAGATTTAAAAATTAAATTAAAATTTAATAAATTTAATGAATAAATTTTAAATTTTAAAAAATAATTAATCTAAAATATTAAATTTAAAAACAAAATTATAAATAAAAAAAAACAAAAAAACAAAAAAAAATTAAATTTAAAATAAAAAAATTTGAAAAAAAATAAATAAATAAATAAATTAAATTTTTTGAATTTAAAAAAAAAAAATAAAAAAAAAAAATCAAATTAAAAAAAAAAAATATTAACAAATAAAATAAAAAAATAAAAAAAGAATTTTTTGATCGTGGTGGCACCGCCGATCGGCCTTCGCGCCGTGTGGCGGCGGAGGGTCGCCGCCGGCGCGGGGCCGCAGCCGCCGCCGCCGCCGCCCTCGGCCACACCAGCCACGCGCCGGCCTCGCGCCACCCAGGCGGGAGGCCGAGCGCGAATCGTCCTCCCGCCCGCGGAGGGACGACCCCGGGAACCGCCCTCCCCGCTGCGAGAGGCCGATTCTGGGAATCGCCCTCAGGCCGATTCGAGGAATTGCCCTCAGGCCGATTCCGGGAATCGCCTTCTCGAGGTGGGAGGTCGATTCCAGGAATCGCCCTGAGGCCGATTCCGGGAATCGCCCTCCCGCGTCCTCAGGTCGATTCCGGGAATCGCCCTCCCGCTGAATCAGCCTCCCGCCGTGGGAGGGCGAGTCCCGGAATCGGCCTACCGCCTCAGCGGCGGCCGTCGTCACTCGGCGAGGAGGCTGATTGTGCGCCTACCACAATAAAAAAATTATTTTTAATTTTTAATTTTTTTTAATTTTTTAATATATATATATATATTTTTTTTTAATTCAAGAAATTTAAAATTATTATTTTTTTAATTTAATTTTTATATTTGATTTTTTTTTTTTTTCTAAATTTTGTTAATAATTTTTATTAAATTTTGTATTTTTGTATTTTTTTTTTTTTTAAATATTAATTTTTATGTTTAGTTTTTTCATTTAATTTTTTAAAATTTAGTAAATTTTGTATTTTTATTTATTTATTTATTTGAATTTAATATTTTTTTTTAAATTTTTAATTTTTTTTATTATTATTTTTTTAAATTACATAATTTTTTATTTTTTATTTTTTTTTATTTCAATTAAAATTGTGTATTTATAATTAGATTTTTTTTAAAGTTAAACTTAATATTTTCAAATTAATTTGTTTTTTATTTTATTTTTTATTTAATATATATATATATTTTTTAATTGATTTTTTTCAATTTTAATTGATTTTTAAAGTTTTTTAACTTTTTATTTTAACAATGTTTTTATTTTTTTTTCCTTTTATATTTAAAATTTAATTTTTATTTCAAAATTTATTTGTTTATTCATTTATTTATTAAAATTTAATAATTTTTTTTAGTTTAATTTGTTGTTTTAATATTAACATAATTTAATAAAATCTAATATATATATTTTTAATTTAAGTTCATATATATATATATATATATATATATATATATATATATATATATATATATTATTTTTTATAATTTAAATTTGATATATTTTTTAAAATCTATTTGTTTTCTTAATATATATTTCTTTAAATTTGATATTTTTTTTGTTTTTTTTTTTGTTTTTTTTTTTTTTTTAATTAATTTTTCATTTTTTTACTCTTAATTTCAATAATGTTTTTTTTGTTTTTTTTTTTAAGTTTTAAATTGATTAAAATTCAATATATTTCTTTAAATTTTTTTTTTTTTTTTAAATTTAATAAACATTTTCTTTTTCTTTTTTAAATTTAATTTCTATATTTTCTTTTTTTATAATTTCTTTCTTTTTTTAACTTGTTTTTTCTTTTTTAATTTAATATTTTGTTTTTGTTTTTTATTTTTATTTTTTTATTTCGTATATTTTGAAATTTTAATCTTTAAATTTTTTTATATTTTAATTTTAATTTTTTTTTCTTAAATTTTAGGTTTTTCATAATGTTTGAATTTTTATTTTTATTTTGTTTTTATTTTTATTTTTTTTATTCCTATATATTTTTAAATTTTAAGCTTTAAAATGTTTTTATTTTTTAAATTTATTTTTTTTCTTAAATTTTAGGTTTTTTTTAATGTTTGAATTTTAAAAATTAAAAAAATGTTATTTCTATTTTTTAAAAAATGTCAAAAATATGACAAATTTTTTTTGGTTATTCTAGCATACAATCGGTTTTGTTTTGAGGGTGTTTTTTCAATCCTTTTTTCAAGAAACAATTTTGTTTTTAGCATAATTTTATAAAATGTTGAAATTTGACCTTAAAAAAAAACCAAGTGCGTTTACGGAATACACTTTTTTTTGTTTTTGGGGTGTTTTTTCATGTTTTTTGAGTCTTTTTGGGCTAGAGTTCCCATTTTGAGGTCAGGTTACCTATTTCATCGGTAACAGTGTTCAAGGAGGTTGATGGAAGGTGGCAACTTTCACGGATTTACCAAATTGTACCCTACACTAATATTTATAAATGGCTTATTATGGAAAGTAATGGGATTTCATACACACGCTCTTTTCCAACCCGATTCGGTCATCATTAGCAATTCTGTTACTGATTAGGTGCATGTGAATTTAATAGATATTTATGATTACATCCTTTTTGCAATGATTTCAAGTCATATCCCCTCCCCCACTTTAATAGTGATGGCCGCCCACGGCCATCACAGGTGCATCATTACTTTGCCAATTAATCACTGAATCATCAATGACAATCATTTACCTTTTTAATGACTTACTTGAGGTGACATGGAGGAAGACTTGAATTGATGGCATCTTGCTTGCCGCGCTCATGTTGTTGTTTTTAGCCAGCAAGGTTATTGTTGTTTATGGAATGAGTCACAAAGAACAATATTTGTGGCTGTCGGTTGTTACATATGTAACAACCAAGACAACTTTTAAATTATTCTAAGAAAAACATAATAATCAGAAGAAATTGGTACAGAAAAGAAATTACATGAATACCATCATCCTATGACATAGATCATAAAGGGAAGATGATATTACGGGAAGAAAAACATGGGTGTAGCAATGCCACACAAGAGTGGTTTTCAACTGTTACTGGTTGTCTGACTATGCCCTGGAAAGGGGTTTTCACAGTTAGATTTATTTTTGTTTTTCTTTTATTTTGTTATTTTCTTTTTATTTTATTTTATTTATTTATTATTATTATTATTATTTAATAGGTGTAACAGCTGCCACAAAGGTGGTTTTCAACTGCTGCACTTATTGGAATTTCAACTTTTAAGGCTACGGAGGAGAATGTTCCCCACGATGTCGTAACATGAAGATCGTAGTCCACGACAATGTTGACAAAAGATTCCTTTGAAGCGGTGTTGATGATATAACCTTAGATGGTTCCCATTAACCGATAACATCGTCTTAGCACTCGTCGATGGTAACCAATTGTATAGTTCCATTGTCAAAGACTGTATCCACTTCATAAGGACCTAGCCATCTGGTGCAGAGCTTGCCTTTGAAATTTTTGAACCTTGAATCATACAAAAGAGCTCAATCTCCTTTCTGGAAATTTTTCTTCTTAATGAACCCATCATGCCATCTGGCTCTTTTCTGCTGAATGATTTAAGTCTGTTGAATGGTAGCCAGTCGTTTCTCTTGCAACTCGTTGAGTTGGTTCAGTCTTTGAGTATGTGCTGTACTCAAATCCAGATCGACCTGAAATTTTGTTCTTAATGTCTTTATTTCAAATTCTATGGGGAATAAGGGATTCTTACCATACACCAATTCGGTGAGAAGCCTGTAGTATTCCTCCATGTTGTCCTGTAAGCCCATAGTACCTCTGGAAGTTTCTCAGCCCAGTTTCTTCGGTGGCTGGCTACCGTCTTTATTAAGATTCCCTCAATGACTTTATTAGTGCTTTCTACTTGGCCATTTGCTTGTGGATGATATGGTGTGGTGATTTTGTGATGGATTCCATACTTTTCAACCAGCTTATTGATCAAATGAGATGTGAAATTAGGACCCCCATCTATCACTATCTCTCTGGGTATCCCGAAGCGAACAAAAATATCTTGAAATAGGAAGTCTGAAATAGCCTGCTCTGTTGCTCTAGTTAGTGCCCTTGCTTCGACCCATTTAGTGACATAATCTGTGCGAGACCAATATGTATGTTTTTTGTTGTGATGAAGGATTAATTGGCCCCACAAAGTCTAGGGCCCATTTCTCAAATTATTCTATTACTATCTGAGGCTGTAACGACATCTCATCTGATTTTAGAGGCTAGCCCATCCTTTGGAAACTATCACATCCTTTCACAAACTTCTTGGCATCTTGGAATATAGTTGGCCAGTAGTACCCTCGTTGAGAGTACTTTATGTCCTATCCTCTTGTCGGCTAAGTGTCCTCCACAAGGTTCCTCATGACAAGCCTTTAGGATCTCAAATACCTCATCTTCTCTAACACATCGCCTAATGCGGAAATCGGCTTGGTGTGATAGAGATTTCCTTCTATCTAGGAGTAGGTAGAACTTTGTTGTATAATCCTCCTTCTTTCCTTGGAAGACAATTGGTGTGGGAATTTTCCCTGCGGCAAAGGTAATTGGCTATATCCGCATACCATGGCGAGTGAGTAGAAATGGAAAAAAAGATACTCAGCGAGCAGTGCACATACATCACTTATAGTTAATCTAGAAAGGAAATCAACGACTACATTATCTTTTTTTGGGTTTATCTAAAATAGTAATGTCAAACTCTTGTAACGACAATAACCATCGTGTAACTCTACCATTAGTAACGAGGCTTGTTCATTAAAAATCGAATTGCAGCATGGTCAGTGTGTACAAATACTTGGTACCCAGTGATGTAGTGTCGGAATTTGTTGATAGCATGCACTACTACTAGGAATTCTTTCTCAGTAACAGTGTAGTTAAGTTCTGCTGGAGTTAAGTTCTTGCTGATGTAATAAATGGCATAAGGCTTCTCATCCTCCAACTTCCCCAAAACAACACCCACAGCCATGTCAGATGCGTCGTAGCAATATGAATCGGAAATTCCCAGTTTGTTCCTTGTAAAACAGTGCTGTGTCACATACGCGTTCTTCAACTTTAAAAAAGGCCCACTCACACTTTTTACGTCCACACAAATTCTACATCTTTCATCAGTAATGAAAATAGAGGAGATGCAAACTTTGAAAAATTCTCTATAAACCTCCTATAGTATCTTGCATGTCCCAAAAAATACGTACCTCTTTCGGAGTCTTAGGGGTCAGTATTTTCGAGATTACCTCAATTTTTGCAGGATATACCTTGATTCCATCTGCTGAAATGAAATGTCCCAGCACAATTCCCTCGGTCATCATCATGTGGCATTTTTTCCGTGCTCGAACAACATTAGTTTTTTCACAACGTTCCAACACTTTCTCCAAGTTAGCTAATCGTTTGTCTCAAAGGCATCCCCGTAGGGTGTAAAATAATCCATAAATATTTCAAGACAATCATTCAAAAGATCAGAAAAAAATACCTAATATTTCCCTTTGAAAGGTTTTTGTTGCATTGCAGAGACAAAAGGGGAGGACTATGTATGCAAAATTACCCCATAGACAAGTAAAGGTTGTCTTGTCTTGATCTTCTGGAGCAATCTGTATTTGATTATAGCCACTAAACCCATCTAGAAATGAAAATAATCTCTTTCCAGAAAGAGTGTCCAAGACCTGATCAATAAATGGTAAGGGAAAATGATCTTTTTGAGTGGCCTTGTTAATTTCTCTATAGTTGACACAGACCCTCCATTTTCCATTCTTCTTCGGAACTATGACAAGCAGAGACACCCACTAGCTATCAGAAATGGGGTAGATGAAATTAGCATTAAGGAGTTTCTGCAATTATTCTTTTACTATCTCCTTAAGTGCGGGGTTCATTTGGCGTTGAGGTTACCTAATAGGTTTGAAATCTTCTTTAAGGTAAATGTGGTGAGTGCGTAGGGTAAGATGGATTCCTTTCATATCGGTATAGTCCCACGCAAATGCCTATTTTTATTTTTGTAACATTTGTATCAGCAATCTGTTTTGTTCAGCAGTCAGGTTAGGATTAATGTTTAAACATTTTCCAGGTTCGATTTCAACGGGACTGCTGATAGTAAGTGGCGTTGTTTTCAAATGTTTAATAATTACATCATATTCCTCACATTATTCTCCCAAATCTCTAATGGAGGAAACAGGGACTGAATTACTGATAAAAAAATTAATGATATCATCCTCTATTTCATCCTTAAAGTATTGTGCTTTTCCAAGCGTGAGAAGAGGTAGGGAAAAATAAAATTCAGGTTCAAATTCGTCCCACCAGGGAGTATTAGAATCCATATGAGGTTTTTCTAGGGGATAAAGATTTAGGTTTTGAGCCATAGATCCGGGTCTACATTCAATATATGCATCTGCAATGGCTAGCCAAGGTCTTCCCAAGATTAAAGGATGACCCCCCAGATTGGATTTGGTTTGTAAAATGAGAAAGTCAGCCAGATAGTTCCAAGAGGCCACAGTGATAAGCATATATTCAATCATTCCTTCGGGCTTAACACAAGACCTTCTGCTAGTTCAAGAATTGTAGGTGTAGGTCTAAGTCCATGAAGTCCTAGAGAGATAAAGAGGTATTTTGTCATAACGTTAATACCTGCCCCTAGATAAATTGACAAGGTATTGGTTATAGGATGATTTTCAATATGGACAGTCACTGTGGGGTTCTTTGGGTCACTATATTTGGTCAACAAAGGCTGATCAATCATAAGATCGAACAATTTTCCCATGACATGGATAGTAGCAGGGACTTTAGGTTTCCTCCCAGGTCTTTTAACGCATATATCCCTCACTATTTTAGCATATATAGGCACTTCTTTAAGAGCTTGTAACAACGAAATCTATACATATAAATTTTGCAGCTCCTTAAGGAATTCAGATTCAGGTGGTAAGACCAGCCTAGTTTCAGTTAATCGTTGAGGGTGTGGGGGATTCTGAATGCTAACAACGGATTCAACTACCACAGATGTACCAGCCCCTTTACTCGCGGATTGTGCTTTGGAGGAACAATGGGACCTTCCCGATTTGCTTGTTATAGATATATTACGACGGTGCTATATCGGTTGTTACATGTGTAACAAATGCCTCAGAATCGTCCATATCCTTCCTTGGTGATCCACTTTCTTCGATAATAATGGGAGTGTGTTCAGATATGATTACCTTCCCTGATCAAAGATGAACCTCATTAAGTCTGATAGGAGTAATAAGATAAGTCTGGAGGGTAACCGAAGCATCCATGCTCTGGGCTTCCTTATTATTTGGATTGGGGTTAGTGTTTCGGGGATTTAACACCCTAGAGGTTGGTTGGGATTCAACCTCCACAGAGCAGGGGCGTACTACTTAACAGAGACTCACACGATCATGCACATTCATAAAAACGAAATCGAGTAGAATGAGAGGTTTACCCGTTGGTCCTACGTTTGAAGTAGATCCACGTGGAGTTCAAACTCCCCGCAACCGTCCTTCCTCCTTCACTCGAAATACAAGAAGAAACCAGCACAAAGGACAAGTTGTACAGAGTATATTTCTACTCTATATGTTAGTGAGATTCATATAAAACATTAAATAAATCATCATGAATGCATGTATAACAAATATTCTTCATACATTAAAGCATACACTAACACGTTTATTTCGGGAACGAGATGATACTTTCGTATTATAAAAAATAGTACGTACAAAAGTAAGTGGAGAGATCACCCGATCCTTCCAAGGCCTTCGCGAGCGCGTCGTCCGGATCCGTCCCAGCTCCCTTGCCTCGCTAAGACTCCTTCCAAATGAGTGCACACGAGATAACATATAAAGGGATGTGTATCTCAAGGAAACAAGGGTTTCTGAAATGAATCGGGAAAGTGCAGGAGGCACGGGGAATCGGACTTGGATAGGGAACCAACGAGTATAATAATAATAATTCTCTCTCTCTCTTAGGCCATACATATGAGGTCTTTTTTATAGTCCCTCCAAGTAGTTTCAAAGATTGGAAACAGTTGGCCACGAGGCTGGGGTGGTTGAACTACCCGAGTAACCATCAACCTAGCGCGAAATTAGGGATTTTTATATATTTTTTTAATCATTAAAATGGCATACGCGGAAAAGTCTAGTCTGTACTCGCGTATACACGCGGAAAAAACACGGGCATAGTCGCGTATGGAGGATTTTCCACTATTTTTAAGTGAATTTGTCCAAGTCCGTAGGAATGGGTGCCCATAAAGCCATGAAGCAATCATGAATCAAGTCAAGGTGAGAAATGATGCTATAACGGATGCCCCCTAATATATGAGGTCGAAAGGGGGTACATGATGGCCGAAATGTATTATGCCCATAGAAAGAACTTCGCGAGGACAAGAGAGGACTTCACGCAGATTTCACTCGCCAAAAACCAATGAAAGAAAACCGGAGAGTCAACACATCGTCGAGGTGGGCATACCCATGCTCGATCAAAAATACATCATATATATAGAAAAGTACTTGAATAGATCCAACATGTATACAAGTATAAGCTGAACCGAAAGTACATAGTGAATCATACGAGCGGGGCCCGGAAAGACAAATCCGTATCAATGTCAAAGTATCACATATAAAAAGTCGATCAAAGATAGTGCAAGTCGGATGTCGATCAAGTAACCGAGATCTCCAAGTACCGATCATAAGAGGCGGATCAAACGGTACAATCACGCAACTCGGGGATCAACATATAAGATGCCGTCTTGTCTTTGAATCGCAACATATAAGGGTGGACGGCAACACCGGCAGGGACCCAGAGAACTGTCAGCGATTGAACCGAGAAATGCCGATGCAACCCGAGGTCTTCACCGATCACAACGGCACAATTCTACACATCGGAATAAATGAGCTGAAGTCGACCATGTGAGAAATCGTTGGATTAGCGGCAATGATGTTTCCGGTTAACCAACGCGAGACAACCCACCGATAATGATAATGAGTGTCGAGGTGCCCCGAGTACAATCCGACAAGTGTGAATGAATGAGATGAAGTCGAACACTTGAAATAATCTATCAATCGGGAGGTAATGATGAATCCCCATCGTCGATAGCGAAGAGTCGCCACCGATGACTGCAAACCCTCAAAAGGTACCGACAAAAAGACTCTAGATCTTGTTCCCCGAGCAATGAGTCGGAGTCGATGGGAAAAGATCTCGCTGGAAGGAAGGCATTAAGGCATCCCACATCGGTCCAGCGCGAGTGTAACCCGCGAGCCAAGATTTGGAAGGAATCGGACGAAGGAGAGTGATGGAACCAAAACCGAAGTACGTTTCCGACGTGCACAAGATGAAGCTAGCGCACGGAAGAAACCCTACGAACCAACCAATAATGAAAGTCGACACGGAGGCAGAAATCCACTGGAGTAGAGTCAAATGGAAATCCAGTGCTCGCACGAATCCCAAGTGTGATAATGTGTGCCGACGTCGAACACAGGGGAAACCACTCGAGTCAAAGACCCATGATGATGATCAAATGCCGAGCACGAGGTCACCTATCAATGATGGAAATAGGCCCGAGGTGCGGCTCTAGGCTTGCTCTCGGAGCAATGTGTCGTAGTCGATAAGAGACAAACCCGCCGGCAAGAAGTCAATGGAGACCTTCTCAAACCAGAGCACGAGCGAGAAGATCAAAACATCCGATGTGATAGAACATGATATCGACAAGGCCGGGAAGGCCGATCGAATAATGAGTCAAGAGACACCGCGAGAATGGCCGACTCGAGCTAGACTTCCCTTGAACAAAAGCACGACTCTCTGATAACCATGGCGGTAAAAAGTGACACTCGTATAAGTTCCGTCTTGCAGAGGCAAAACAAACTCTCCATATGATTGGAAGAGATAACTCAGCTGGGAGAAAGCCGACAAGTGAAACATGGTAAAGGTGAACCTATGTCAAACTAGAACCATCCCAAATGAAGGAAATATATATAAGTATATGTGCTTTGTTCGAGGGCGACAACCCGACTTTCGCATCGCCATCAAAATAACGAAGATACATCCCGTTCCCGCTCTTTTTTGTTATATTTGATTTTTTTGTCTTTTTCATAATAAGCTCCGAAAAAGGAATAAAAGAATGCTATGATACAATGGACGAACGAGTATCAAGAAAGCAGATGCACTAGTTCCCTGGGATTGGAACAATCCTATGCTCAATGCAAGGTGGCGAAAACTAGTCAATGATACTCGAGAGGAACGTTCCATCCATGGGTACAAAGGTGTCAAGTCGTGATAGCTAAGTGCATGCAATGGTTAACTTGTACGAAAAGTCAAGGTCAAAAAGTTGGCTTAAACATCGAGTCCAAATGAAGTCGCTAAAGGCCGGGATAAACAAGTGACCAATATGCAATGCAGTAATACAACTTAACGACACCAGGGAGCCTCTAGGGTATAAGCCAAAAAAATGATAAGTGATGAAGAGAAGAATGAAGCTTCAACACAAAAAGACATGGCGGGACTAAAGAGGACTCCCGAGCCTACATAAAAAGCAGCATGGGCAACAAGTGATAGCGAGGAACTAACTAGGAAGCCCATGTAAAGGAAGGCTCTACCATCAAGTCATGATTTAAAAAATCGGCGAGTGAAATGGGTGTAATACTCATGACACGATGGGATCGACCCTAAGGCAAGTGATCGGTATGGAGGCTAGAATGCAAGATGCAACGGAAAGTGATTCCCTAACCTATATGCCAGTGAAGATCATATACCGCCGTGAAGAGTCCGAACACATGGGCCAAAAACCAGAAAAAAATCTCGAAAATCGTCAAAATGTACTCGAAACATACCAAACTAGGCACTTCCAAGCAATCAAGTTATACTGACATAAGACAGATCGAAAAAAATAAGCATAAGGAAATTTTTTGCAAAGATTTTCAATTTTTTAGCCATAAATACACAAATTACCTCTCAATTGGTTCATTATTGCATAGCTGATTTGGAAAAAGAGCTGCGGAGCTAAAAAACTTGTTTCGTCAAATCGGCAACAACCGACAGTCGGGAATTCAGCGAAACTTCGGGTAGGCTCCTTATTCATCCTGCTTAATCATTTTGTCCGTTTAAAAATTTAAAATTAAGTGAATTTTTTGCCTAGAAACCCTTCTTAAAAAAATGCGTATTCGCGCATACGCGGGTTCGATGAAGTGGAGCCGCGTATACACGCGACTCGTGCACGGAACAAGTCGCGTATGCGTGTAGTCCATAACTCAAAAAAGAAGTTTCTAATGCAAATTTTAATGAAATTTTTCGGGATGAATATCTCATGGAGGGAACGCGAGCATAGTGCAATAGACCAAGAGGTCATGGAAGATCGCACAGACACAAAATGTCCTCCGAAACTGTGGATTATTCAAATTTTTCAAAATGCCCAATATGAAAAGTAATGTGAGATTGCTTGAAATCTTTGGGTAAATTATTGGGAACCGGATCGGGATTGCTTCATCATTGATCAAATGCCACTACGCATAGAAGTGGAAGATATATACTTCATCACCGGACTCTCCAGAGGGAGACCCAGTGGATCGCACTGGAAAGCCCCCGGGAGGGTTAGCCGTGGAGGACTATGTCCAAATCTATTGCATAGAAAATTCCAAGAAAGTTGGCACACAAATTGCAATCGGAGATATCGAGACTTGCACATAAAGATCCTCCTATTCACCATCTGACGAGTGGCGGGATTCGCACTCAGCACATCAGGGCGTCCAGGGACGCACATGAGCATAGTCCGTAGAGTGCTTAATTCATGTGTATGATTGGTGCAACGTCTGCTACGGAACATGAAACAACAAGCCGACCTCCATTCGCCAAACAAAAACAAAACATTTTGGCTATGGAACCATTTTGACTACATTCTTCTTCGAGAGAGTTCCAGCTTTTGAGACCCAAAGTCATCTCAACTATCAGCAGCCCTCGGGACCCAAGAATTGCCGGTTGGGCGGACATGATGAAGAGATCGGGGGGGCAGCGAGAGTACCTCGAACCACACGGGACGATGAGTTCTTCTTATGGTGGAGAGAACAAATCATCGTCAGTGGATGACTATCCCTATGCTCAGGGATGGATTTCCGAGGAGATCCCGATCTAGTACTTCCACCCGTGACGACATGGGGAGCGATCGGTAAGTTTTTTCAAAAATTTTAACTTATATGATTTTTTTTGGATTTTTCAAATATGTATGAAAATGAAAAACAAACATGTTTTTGGATTGGATTCATAATGATCGACAAATGAAAAAATGATCATGTTTCGGATGTTGGACCGAGTGCGTCACGAGGGCCTAGCACGTCACGAAACGCCGCAGTGAGGTGAAGCGAGACACGCCGGATTCACGACAGGGACACTCCCGGGCCGTGCGGAGAAACTTGGAGGGACCGACCCGCCAAATCCCTCTGGGTCGTTGTGGAGGACTTGCGGAAGCGAGTCCCGAGAGCGGGTTGTAGGAGTACCTGCGGGACTCGGGTTAGACTGTTCGCCGTGTGGCCACTACGGTGATGTTCTATAGGAACGTCTAGGTGGTCCTCGGGAGTAGACGAGATTTTACATATTAGATGATCTGTATATTTTTTGAGATCGAACATGATAGGGGCATAAGCCCAAGTTTTGTACGGCATTGATGGATCCAAAATTTTGTAAAGTTTTTTGACATACCGATGATATATATACGATGATATTTGACGTGATGTGATAAATGTATCAAATGTATGATGATTTTGATGATTAGAAATTATTGTATTGAATGATTAATATGCCAATCTAAAGCTTGATTAGCTAATGAGTCGAGCAAACCAATTGTCGGCTCGAGGAATATGAATGAATGTTAAAAAATTGAAATGACCTTTGTAACAAACGTACCCTCAAAAACAATCGTAATAAAAACTGGATCTCGTACCCGATAAGTGTTGTTCAAGCTGCGACACCACCGGTGGGAGTCCAAGAAAACTACCAACGAATCAACACCAAAAGATATTGCCTCCGAGAGTAGATGAATGACACGAGTGTGATACGCTACGTTATTGGAAGCAGGACCAATGCGGACCCCTCTTGATACCAACGAGTCGACCGGAAGGATAGTGAAGAACCCAAGCCGCGAAGCTAAGTTCCGGGTGTGTCTACTAGCACCATCGGCGAAACCAAAATGACTCATGACATCAACACAACCCGCCAAAAGCGGATCAAAAAACATCACCATCTCATCAAAAAATCGAAAATCAAAACAGATATGTACAAGACAAAAAAACTACTATATACAAAGCAAAATGCCGAGGCCAAAGCCTAGGCATAGTACTTCTTCAAATAGAGCCCATTTCGGGGCTCGGCAACTCGTTCCCTTCGAAGTCAACCAAGGTATACGCTCCTTTCTTAAGGACCTTTTTGACGATATAGGGGCCATACCACATCGACTTAAACTTTCCCTGCCCCCAAGGCATCTTTTTCTTGGGCATAGACCAAAACAAGGTCACCTTCGGAAAAGACCCTAGGCTTAACCGCCTTATCGTATCTCGGACTTTGACTCGGTTTTTTATGCGCTTCGTTCAACGTGGCGGCATCTCGACTGCTCGCTCATCAAGATGTTCCGGATGAAGAAGCGGCTCTGCCGCGGACTAGAAGTGTCGGGAAGAAGCTCAACGACGGTTTAAGGAAGGAATCTCGCATTCAATGGGAAATACGGATTCCACCCCGTGGACTAACGCGAAACGTGAGTAAAGCCGATTGCGGTTAAGCGACGTCTGTATGCCCGAGTGCGGGATATAGCATAATGTGCCGATTGGATCTATGTTTATCAATCGTCCCGTTGAAGAATTGTCTTCAAGGACTTATTCACTGACTTCCACTCGGCCATTGGCTCCGAGGATAATATGGAGATGAATGCTCTCGCAGGAAACCCAATTTAAGAGCCAACTCGACCATCATGCATGTTTCGAAAAGTGACTGCCATGGTCGGGTGACAATCTCTCTAGGTATACCGAAATGAGCAATGACTTAGTTGAAGAAGAAAAGAGCTGCTGATCTCACCATCGTTCCCAAAAGTAGGCATAGCTTCGACCCACTTACGTAAAGTAGTCTCATCTGCTACGATAATGTACTTGTGACCTTTTGCCGAAGGCGGGTTACAAGTAGTATAATCCATACCCCACTTTGTAAAGGGTCCAGCAAACGAACGACCGGAAAAAAGCGGAGCTGGGATGAGCGCACATTTTTTCGAGTATACACTCGACAAGGATGACACTTCTGACCCGATTCAATACAATCTTTGAAAATCGAGGCGTCGAAGTAGCCGGCACGCAAAATCTTTTGGGTTGTAGCAAGCCCACGATAAATGACCCCCACAAGCTCCACCGTGAGAATCATTGAGCACGACCTCGGCTTCTTCGAAAGTTAGCGGTGTCTTAGGATTGAATCAACCCTCGACGGTACAAAGCATCACCAATAATCGAGATAACTTTTAGCTAAGTGACGCAGACTTACGACGCTCATCTTTCGAAAAAGAAGAGGGAAACTTCGCAGTCCGGAGATATACAATGATGTCCCCATACCAAGGATCTTGTGGAGAGATCAGAAACAAGTGTTCGTCCGGAAAGGACTCATCATAGATCATCTCCTCTCCACAAGGCAACTCGGAGATCAATTCCGCAAAGACTAATGACTTCTT
Source organism: Pinus albicaulis (assembly GCA_034641835.2). NCBI lineage: Eukaryota > Viridiplantae > Streptophyta > Pinopsida > Pinales > Pinaceae > Pinus > Pinus albicaulis. Next base: position 778,332,486 of record CM076578.1, read on the forward strand.
GGATTTGGCAGTACAGGGAACTCTAAATCAAATTCATGTAAAATCACAATCCATCTATTGTATTTGCCCCCAATCACTCGCTCTGCGAGGACAAAGCTGAAATGGATTGGCGACTGCCAAGACATAAGTTTTGCGAAGAATAATATAATGACGGAGTCGCTGCACGACATGAGCTAGCACGCCAAGGCTAACTTTTCTATCGGGGTGTATCACAGTTCAGGGTCCTACCGGTCCTCGACTAAGGTAGTAAATAACATGCTCGGCCGAGCATCATCCTCTCGAACCGAGAACCATACCAATGGTAGATTCTGCTCGTAGCTGAGATACAAGAAAATCTCTCTGCTATAATCGGGTGGACTCGATAAAGGAGCGAGAGGTCAATGCCTTTTTTCAAGGCATCGAATGAGCGTTGAGCGTAGTCGTCCCAAAGAAAAGGGAACTCCTTTCTTCAACAGTCTCATATATCCCTTTGTAATCTCACCATAGTTAACGATAAACCTCCGAAGAAAGTTAGACTTCCCTTGGAGACTTTGAAGTTGACGGATTGACGACGGGGGAGGCAACCGAAGTATTGCCTCAACTCTTGAAGGGATCTACCCTTATCCCTTCATTAGACACAATAAATCCCAACGAGTCGACCGGGATGTTACCGCGAAAACGCACTTGTTCGGATTCAAACGAATTTTTATAAAAACGACATCTCTCAAATATTTGCTGAGGTGACTCGGATGATCCATCCTCTTTCGAGAATGAGCGGCTAGATCATCTAAGTATGCCTTAATAATTTTTCTTGATGTCGTGGAAGGCGTAAGACATGGCCCGACTTGAAAAGTAGCTCCAGACATTTTTCGGACCAAAATGCATTTTCTTATATGCAAACGTACCCCGAGGGGACAAATAAATGCGGTCTTATGTTGATCTTCTCGGGACGGATAGTAATTTGATTATAACCGTAAAACCTTCCATGAAGGAGAAAATCTCGTTACGGCACACTCGTCAATAATCTGATCAATGAAAGGTGTGGGGTAATTATCTTTAGGACACGCCTTATTCGGGTCTCGAAATCGATGCATACTCGAATTGTTCCTTGCTTTTTTATCAACGAGGGACAGGGGTTTGAAACCCATTCGATCGGAGGAACTGGGGAAAATAAATCTCGCCTTAATCGGCTTTTCAACTTCAGCTTTGATAGCTGCTGCCTTCCTAGGATTAACTGGGACGCAAAGTTTTTGCACTCGACCGGCTTAGCGTTTTCATACGTCTTGATCTCATGCTAAACAATAGATGGGTCTATGCCCGGCATTTCCTCATAAGACCAAGCAGAAAACATCCCTATACTCTTTGAAGAGCTCGGTATAGATTTGAACTTCTTCACGGGAACATTCAACTCCAATGAAAACGTTCTCGATAATGTTGGGATTCCTGGAGATGTTCACCAGGATAGTCGAAGAGATCACGGCCATGTTCCTTCGACGATAAACTCGTGTTGGTGCTAAGGGCTCAAGAGCGGGTGAACAGGTCCGGAGATCGAGGACTTGGAAAACTAGCTTCGACTTCGCTCAAGTCGGGTAGGAAGTAAGGCCGATGATGCAAGTCATCCCACGGTCTCTCTATACTCGTCATTGCTTCCGGGATGGCCTCTTTAGATGGAAGAGTGGTATCTAGACAATCCCGGGCGAGAAGAAGAAGTAAGCGTCCAAGCTGGAGCCACATAACCATCCAACTCTTTCGGCGAAAGAGGAGTTGGATCGGACTGCGGTAGTCAACAACAGACCGATATGCAATCTCAAAGCTGTGAAATCGGGAATGCCATTCCACCCACTTGCCCTTCCTCCAAAGTGGCGGCTAGGGAAGGTAAGGTCCAAGGAGTCAGAAAAATAATGAGTTCGAAAGAACTCTCTTCGAAGAGGAGCCTTGGAGGATGAAATAGCATTGATAGACACCTTAGGAGGAGGAAGATCAAAAGAACCCATCGGGGAAGAATACATTACCACTCCTAAATTCTCGACAGGCGCCTTGGTATTATCCAACTTAGGGACAGATAGAGTCGTGAGGCGCATCCGGGTCTACGGGAGGACGATCCGGTTGATCCACCGTAACTATCCTCCCTTCGTGGGGGAAACATACTATCCGAAATAGTGAGGATGCAATGGCATCCATATCATATATCCAGTTCCTCCCCAACGAAGGTTGTAGTCCAAGGTCGCATCTACTACCTCAACCTCTATGTTACCGGTTTTTCCCCCAACACGGATGGGCAAAGCCCGGGACAATACCATGGGGGCCTATTAGAATGGCCATCGAATGCAGTAAGAATAGTGCTAGATGGAACAGCTTTGGGAGATCCTAGTGTCTTCCGACATGCGAGAGACATCACGCAAGTAGAAGCACCCTCATCAACGACCGTGCGAAAGATATTAGTCTTCCGGTACGATGATTTAATATGGAAGGCTATATGATGAGGAAGTCTCTTCTTAAAATTCTTCATATCAAAGGTAATCGAAGAGAATTTTTCGGATCAATAGCCCCAATGGCGATGAGCAAAGCTATCGCGCTGAGTCGGACAAGGTCGGAGTACCTCTAAAGCTGACATAGCACAAGGACTCGCGCGGATCTTCTACAATCGAGTAGTTCTGGGCAGCCCCTCATGTTCGGATTAATCGTTGACCGCTTGGAAGATGCTTTTGGCATCCGAGGCATAGACTCGACGATTGGCTTCGTGATGTGAAGCGGCTCGTAGCATCGGGAACTTCCTTAGCTTTCGAAGATTCCTCTCCGCCATAATCACGGGATCTCGTAGCGACATCCACGTGAGCACTCATCATAAAGATATTCGATGGAATTTCCCCTTCCCTGGGGATCTCTAGAGGAAGCCCCGGGGATTTCGGTTCGCGCCAGCAATTAATTGCTTGCCCTTGGGGAAAAGGGTTTGTTAGCACGGCCCTGGGAACTAGAAGAACCTCGCCGAGATAACGAAGTGCCGAGCATCCCTGAATTTTCGGCAAAGGTGCGTGAGATGATCTCCGCGCACAAAGCTTGCACGGAAATTTAACCTTCTTTTTTTCCTTTTTGCCCTTCACCAACACGCTCGTTGGTCTTATTTGCATTGCCCTTCCCATTCTTGCCCTTCTTCTTGTTATTACGTCCCTTCTTCTTCCCATCGGACCGTTGATTTCCTTTGGTTTCGAAGATTGGACAAACGATTAATGGACAAAGACTGGGGAAGGTGATGAATCAGCAGACACTGACGACCGAAGTAAGCTGTATTGTAAAGACAACCGTGTGCAATGGAAAACGCAGTGTGCCACTACTACCGACGATCCGGCAAGTCGCATCACCATGCGGATCCGGGTTTGGGTTTCGATAGATCCAATTTGGAGCGAGGGAGCATTGGGCAAATACTTGTAAAGCATGCCGGACTAAGAATAGATCAACTCTAACCGTCCGGGCCCTAAAATGGCCTCGCTCCTCGGAATATACCGACATGGATACATCCTTTGAAATATCTCGATCGAAGCGATTTCAAAAACCACTCGAGAAGGAAGTCACCCGGAATATGGGCTTTGATAAGCCTCTTCCTTCTCCTCCATTCCTCGAATATGATCGGAAATGTGAGTTGCCTCATCCTCGCTTAAAATTAGCCAGGAGTTCGGTCCCGGCCCTCATATCCACGGGCAACAGCGAAAATGGTTAAGAAAAGTGACAACTGAGCTTCTCCAAATGTGGCGAACCGCCCCTCGATGAGCTCTATATACCACTTGACGGCATTTCCAGCTAAGGTGCGTCGAAATAATCTCAATCTAATCGAATCGTCGATCGTAGAGTTGGATGAACACCATAAGTGGAATGTGGTGACGTGGTGCTGACGGATCTTCACCATTCTTACCTTCAAACTTAGGAATGTCTCGAAGGAAGTTTGGTTGGAACCGGGAGGCCAACCCGTAGACTATATCGAATCGGGTCATTAGTTAACTTCGCCAAGTCCGGCAAGTTTAACGTTGCCGGAAATGGTAATCGCGGCGCGAGCTCGAGAATTCCATCCTTGATGGGATGGATTTCCCACATTCCGAAAAGAATAGCCTGGATTTGATGAGGCACCGAGTGCCCGCCGGGAAAGGACCCGTAGAAAACGGAGAAGAACCTCCTCCCCACGCCGAGTTACCAAGACCCGGACTAGTTCCTCTCGCTCGAAGTATTAATCGAAGATGTAAGCTCCCTGGGTAGGGATTCCATGAATTAGATAAAGGAGAAAAAGATCGGATAAGCACTCGATGCGGGGAAAGAAGCATTCCCTCGGATGACTCGCGATGAATCGATTCCCTCGCCCCCGACGTTGCAAACACGAGATTCCACCCCATAAAAGCGGTCGAACTTGGTCCCGAGCCCAAGGGTTAAAACTCCGGGTCCGGGACGTAAAAGGAAACGTACCCTAAAGAAGGATTGGGACTCAGGAATATGCCCCGAGTCCCCAAAGGGGAAACCTTGAAAAGAAGCGTGATCCACTCAGGCCCATGTTGGACATGGGCGTAGATCCCGGTACACCCGTGACAGAAGGAAAAAGAGGATTTCCCGAAGCAATGGACATCCCCGAAACGAAGGGGACCAGTATTGGGAAGCATATGCTTGGGTGAACCCGAGCCAAACATAGCGAGTGCTAGAAGCACTCGAAGATAGAGCAATGGTGCCCCCTGCCTTGGCGGAAGCAGGAGTCCGAATGCCCGCAGCACTCACGGTAGAAGCCGCGTTCCCGGCCGTGGGCCATCGAAAGATAAGAAAGATATGGAAGATCCGGCGGTCTCTCGCGACTCTGCCCGTACGTATCGAATAACAAACGGATGATCAAGAGGAAGAGGAGATGGACCCGTAGTCGCGAAAGCTCGTGTATATCTTCTATCCGAAAATCTTCCTCCCCGAGGAAACAATACCCTCGAGGTGAGCGGAACGCTCCTCTCGGAACCGACACCGGAATCAGCGAACGAAACCTTCGTACCTAAGGGAGGATCTCTCTCCACTGCGTCGGACTCTACGGGGTGAAAACCACCGCTAGATCGCTCCTACGCCTTCTCGAAGAAGGCTCGCACTCTCGAGATAACCCTCCGGACTCTCCTCGAACGTCGAGGCGCTTGATCGCCCACTTTTACAAATTTATTATATTAGACTCAAGAAAAGTGAAAAGCTAGGCAAGCTAGGAGCAAAAGAGCACACACTAAAATCAAAAACCCCGAGAAACGATAGCAAACAGACCTCCAAGTATTTCCGCTCCGGGTGATGAGGACCGACACCAAAATACGGGAAAGCGAAGTATAGGACCTTCCGAAAGCGGCGCGGGATGATTAGGGCCCAGAACAACTAGCGAAGGTATCGTAAACGAGCTACGCCGACCTCCCCTAACAACGACCTTTGCCGGCTCAAGCACCCAAGCTTTCGCAAGGGCACCCCCCGAAAGCACCGCCGGGAAGTGATGCGACGTCCGCCTCGGGTACCACGGGTATTCGATAACACCGTGTGGAACCTAGGAACGAGCAACTATGGACACCAATCCGTATCGAAGGCGGGGCGGAACGGTCTTGAGGTTAGATTCAGCCTAACCTGAGGGGGGGGTATCCTCCTTCTTAACCTTCACTTCCCCTGCGCTGACTCTCGGATGAGAGCTTTCCCCACCCACCTCACGGAGTTGGATTTCGCTCAATTAATAAACTTCTATGTTTGTTTGAGCGGCCTTGGAGAGTTAACTCTCCCTCTCTCCTATTCCAAGGCCCTACAACCTAGCTAGTTGGTGATTGACACTTAATAAAACTTGCTAGTTGATTTTAGATTAAATCGCTTATTTTAAGGACCTTGTATTAAGTCACAAGGATATGGAGTTGAAACCAATGATGTTCGACGCAAGAAAGAAATTAATAAAAACCTCGCCTACATGCACATGCAGCTTCTTTGTCTTTCGATGAAGAGCAATTTCTATGTAAGTTCTACGAGACTAAAATGTATTTTTTTCTTTTTCGAATTACAAACTCACACGCACAAAAATTAAGAAGCTAACTAAATGATTCAATGCACCTAATGCAAATGACCACTAGCATGTAAATTCTAAGATGCAGAAAAGTCCCTTGAAACAAGGTGAAATTTCCCAAAAGGCTCCTCTTCGATTTTAACTCATCTTTTGATATCCGTAAAGCCAATTCTTGCAAACAAGAACTCTCAATATAAGACACCAAAATACTCAACAAGAAGAAGAAGAAATCAAAAGACACCCTCTCCTCAAAAATCAAGCTAAAAACTAGAAGCAAGAAACTTCACTAAAAGTCCCAAAAGATGAAGCCAAACGAAAATGAAAAAGGCAACAACAAAAATAAAAACAAGAAACAATGTTTTTTTGAGTTTTTGATATGAAAAAACAAAAAGCAAAACAAATGTTTTTGGGCTTTTTAGTTTTATAAAACAAGAGCTTCAAGAAAACCAAGAACAACTATCCCAATCTAAGCCAAAACGAGACCGAATTTCAAGCATAAACTTCAACTATGCCCCCCAAACCTTATAAAGCTAATGATAGCAAGATCAATAAGAGCAATGGAAGACTAAAAACTCAATCAAACAGACCCAAGAGAAATAGTACAAATTCGTTGCAACACAAAAACTCCAAAGAAACAAGAAAAGATCCTCGAAAAAATGCAACAAAACCCTAGCTTATGAAACTCAAGAAAACCAATCGAAAAAAAGCAAAGAACGCAATGCAAAGCACAACACAAAGATAGGAACGAGTCGGTGAGCGAAGTCTCTGCTCAGTGCAGCGCGATTAGCCAAGAACGCTCGAAAGCGATCTTGGAACTCAATCCAGGAGTGCTAGCACAAACAAGAACACTTCGCCAAAAAGATCGGTTTTCGGACAAACGAAAGAGAACCAAGACTCAAAACCACTCTCGTCACACTCAAGTAAGTACGAGACTCGCGAGAAACGAGGCCTCCACGACGTAAAAGACCAAAAACACCGCGAATCTTGAAATTTCAAATTCAGCCTAGGTATACGCGACCTTGCGGTTTATGCAACAGTGCGTGCATACGCGTCCCATGTTGAGGGAAACCCGCGTATACGCGGTTCCTTCTACACAAACTCGCGGGTATACGCTGATCATGCAAGAAAAAAGCTGCGTATACAAAGAAAGATAATGAAAAATAAAAAGTACAAGCCCTGGGAAAGGTATCAAAAGCTTCAAACCGACAGCAAGAAAGCAAAGCCGGATCGTAAAAAGACAGAAAAAACTGTTGGTAACCTACCAAACAATTTGAAACAACCCAACGAGGAGAATCACAAAAAATGTGATCCCAGCTGAGTCGCTGATCCTGCTTTCGGGATTTTAACACCCTAGAGGTTGGTTGGGATTCAACCTCCACAGAACAGTGAGGCGTACTACTTAAACAGAGACTCACACGATCATGCACATTCATACAAAAACGAAATCGAGTAGAATGAGAGGTTTACCCGTTGGTCCCTACGTTTGAAGTAGATCCACGTGAGTTCAAACTCACATAACCGTCCTTCCTCCTTCACTCGAAATACAAGAAGAAACCAAAGACACAAAGGACAAGTTGTACAATATATTTCTACTCTATATGTTAGTGAGATTCATATAAAACATTAAATAAATCATCATGAATGCATGTATAACAAATATTCTTCATACATTAAAGCATACACTCAACACGTTTATTTCGGGAACAAACAGATGATACTTTGTATTATAAAAATAGTACTTTGTACAGAAAAAGTAAGTGGAGAGATCACCTGATCCTTCCAAGGCCTTCGCAGACCGTCGTCCGGATCCGTCCGACCCTTGCCTCGCTAAGACTCCTTCCAAATGAGTGCACACGAGATAACATATAAAGGGATGTGTATCTCAAGGAAACAAGGTTTCCCCGAAATGAATCGAGATGCAGGAGGCACGGAATCGACTTGGATAGGGAACCAACGAGTATGTATAATAATAATTCTCTCTCTCTCTCTTAGGCCATACATATGAGGTCTTTTTATAGTCCCTCCAAGTAGTTTCAGTGAGTTGGAAAACAGTGAGTCACGGCCGGGGTGGTTGAACTACCCGAGCAACCATCAACCCAACGCGAAATTAGGGATTTTTATATATTTTTTAATCATTAAAATGGCATACGCAGTAAAAGTCCAGCTGTATCACAGATACACGCGTGAAAAAACACTGGCATAGTGCGTATGTATGATTTTCCATCGTTTTTAAGTGAATTTTTCCAAGTCCGTAGGAATGGGTGCCCATAAAGCCATGAAGCAATCATGAATCAAGTCAAGGTGAGAAATGATGCTATAATGCTTAGGTTGTATCAGTAATTGGATCTGACAAAAGGTGTAGGATTCTAAATAGAAGGTAGTTGTAACTATTGATGTTGTATTAGTATTGGAGGGGGCATCGGACCTTGGCCATTTCCTCTCCGAGCCCGACTCCCAAGGATTGGGTTGTGATGGAGGATATTGCATTGGTGGAGGAGATGGTCACTGGTTCCATGGTGAAGGAAATTGTGTTGAGGAAGGAGTAGGATACTACCATGAGTATTGCTGACTGTTATAAATATTATTCCAAGGACAAAAAGAAGAAAAATCTGAAGGCATACCTGTAGGTCGTGGCTTACATGGTCTCTTTGATCTGATACAATAAGAAGATTGAACATCCTCGTTTGATTCTAGGAGTACCGCCTTAAGTTTGGGAAACTCGGGACATTGATTTGTAGAGTGCGCTAACTCACAGATGTTGCATAAGCTGACACTATTCAGTTCGCATTCTCTTTCAAAATGTTTCTTTTTTGCATCGGTATGTGAAGAATGCTAATGTTGCTTCACTTTTCCTGCTGTGCCTTCTTGACTTGTACCGTAGTGATCTAGGTAGAGAGAGTGCTAAGGAAATCAGTTTTAAAATCCTCAAATAAATTACCGATCTCTACTGTGGTTACTCCTCCACTTGTGGACTTTTGTATCTAAAGTGAAGGGTCCTGAACTGAAAATTTCTCCTTGACCGATCCTCTTGAACTACGTAGGCAAAGCTTCATTATCTCATCAAACGTTTCTTACGATGTCTCCTTTTCCTATTATATTCAGATGTTCCAGACATTCATCTCTTAATCCTCTTAAGAATATTGGCTTTAGAATCTCTGGATCTAAGTTACTGAACTTAGAGCTCTGTAAATTGTAGTGGAATCGCTCCATATAGTCTTCCAGGCTTTCCTCCTCCTTCTATATAATTCTAAAAATTTCGTCCTTCAAATCCCTGGTTCGGCAGTAGTCCTAATACTTAAAGAGGAAGGCTTCTCTCATATAATTCCATGTTCGAATAGTGCCAGCACCCAATCTCATTAACCATATTAATGTTGCTCCCTTTAGAGTAGCAGGGAATCATTTCAGCTTCTGGGAGTCTAAAGTATAGTCATAACCTCTCCACAGCACATCGAATTTCAACAGGAAGGTATCAGGATCTTCAACAGCCATCCCTTGAAAGGATGGTAGGGATGATAAATGGATGTTCTTCATAGGAGCCTCGTCCCGTGTTACTACTATGGGTAATTCAAAATTAACAGAGCTATATGTTTTGACATTCTTGTCCCCCATGGTTGATTCTTCCTGATAGGATAAGCTAGCCTCGAAGTGCACTAGAGATTGAAAAATAGAAGGATCAGGTTGCTCCAGGATCAATTTTTTAACAGCAATACCAGCGTCCAATTGATGATCAACTGGCCGTTTTTCCCCAGGTTCCTAATGATCCCCACAGGTCTCTCTGTGTCCTTCAATCCTAAGATCCTGATCAATAATTCTCCATTGTTGTTTTGAATATGGAGTTTTTATATCAGGAGTGGATATGCTATTCAAAGGATGGTGAGGTCCAGACACAGAAGACACCAATGGTCCAGGCTTTAATATGGTAGCTGCTTTATGTGGTTCTGTCTTCCTATTATCTCTGTATGACGTGGACTGTTCCTTTTCTGCCCTTGAAATCAGATCTCCAAAGAATGTTTTCCTTCCCAAATCGCGCTTTTCCTTTCCCTTCTTACGACTCATCTTTCCCGTAGTTAGCAGAGTGTGTTTGTATGTATTTTCATGTTGTCCTACTGACACACATGGGCCCTATGCGTATCAATTCATCCTATAAGTGCTTCAGTTTCTATAGCAGTGAGCCCGCTCAAGCTTGTTAGAGCGATGCCCAGGTTCTTACCTCTCGTCTTACTGCCCAACAACTTTATAGCTGAAGGCACCTTAAAAAAACACCCAAAATTAAATTCTTAAGTGTCCAAGAAAGAATTGGCGAGCCCGCTCAAGACTGTTAGAGCGATGCGTAGGTTCTTACCTCTCGTCTTACTGCCTGAAAATTGTGTTGTTGGAGACACTCTATGAAAACGCACAGAAATTGCACTTCTAAGAAACAACTCTGATTGATTAGATCGTCACTGCCATCCTCGACAACGATGCCAAAATGTTGGACTATATAAATAACTTATTAAATGAATGAACAACACACATTTAATTATCAATCCAAGGACGTCTGTTTATTCCAATGATAGTTGCAATCGTCTGTGTGTCTATACACCAACCTGTAAGTAATTTCAAAGAAAAAGAAATCGTTGTTGAAGTAAATGCTCTGAAATAAATCACTCATGCAAAAAATAAAAGAATCTACAAGATTTAAATCACACTTCAATTGATATGTCTAGCTCACCACACAATAAGTACCCAGCTGGTATCTATATTATTACATGTGTAACATCATATAAAGTATTTAAATCGAAGCAAATATATTCTTAGCAGAATAGCAGTAACATCACTCTATTGATACATAAACTGAAATAAAATTACATACACACAACTACTTTAATCACTACAATCCCTGCTAAGAAGGAGGGCCCTTCCTCCCTAGTAGGGCGCAGGTAGAGAAGGAACTTTAATGGAAACTAAATAGAATCACGCATGTAACGGAAATAACAGGATAATCTGTATTAATATGAACACAATTATAGAGCCAAAACAACGATGTTCTCCACTAACCTCTCGACCTCTAGGGGCGAGAACTATATAGTGGTTACATCAAAAAATCCAGGGATAGATCAGTCATGAGAATCTTACGATTATCATGCTGATCTAAATAGAACACATACAGTTATAACCACTTCCTAATAAATTTTTGACTAGAAAATAAAATATTACAATCGGAACTGCCCTTAGGTTGTTATCCAAAAATACAACGCTAAAAACTCCTACAGCTATCATAATGGAAACACAGCTGTAGTGCAGCCACCAAAGGAAAAATCAACAACAATATTGACGAGATCAGTCAATGGTACAACTATATCAGCAGTTCGTCAACGAGTCTATAACAACAGAGTGTAACAGCAGTTTGTCGGCAGGTCTGTAACAACAAGGTGTAACAGCATCGCTTTGCTATAACAGCACTATCCGAACTGCTCCTGTGAACTTTGTGTTCGAGATATTTGGTGCTACAAATGACATCTGAAAAGACAACACAAAGACCATCGATCTTCACCAAACATTCACCATTAATCAGTCACAAAAAAGGTATAATAGATCATAATAATTGGTGAATTGGAAAACTAACGAAAGCAAGGTGAAACAAAACAAGTTAGGGTAAAAAGGTAGGAAAAAGGGGTAAATATACTCCCATTGGTTATGGTTATGATATGGAATATAAGCGTAGGAAAAATGTACAAAACCAGCACCCAACACCAGATTTACCATTGGTTTTCAAGTTTGGTTATTTTCGACCTCTATGGTTTTGAATGTCCAAATTTATTCTCAATCGAGTTCTCCTCCACCCAAGCAACATCAACCTCATGTTGAACCTAAAGTTAACCCTTTTCCTTCTTCACCTACTGTTTCTTCCTCCCATTCTTCCTCTTCGCCTGGTGAAAGTCTTGATTCTAGTAACTGGAAGCTAAGAAGAAAAATAAAAGGTCGATGAAGAAGAAGAAAAATAAGCAAACAACCAACCATTGCTATAGAGGAAACTAAAGTGGAACAACCTTACAATCAACCCTGCAAAGTGAAGTTCCCTTGTGGGTTATGTAAGGGTGACCACCTTCTTAGAGATTGTCCTAGTATTCCCAAGGTATTAGAAGTGTGGTCCACAGGCTCAAATCGATCTTTGTCATCAACCTCTAGAGATCAAGTGCCGTGATAAAACCCCGAATAACAATAGTAAGGTCTCAGGGAAAAAAGGGTAAGGTCAAATTTCATTGCAAGTTATGTGAAAGGAATCATCCTATTCACCTTTGTCCTTATATGGATTGAGACTCAAAATTATTGGAAAACCTTATAGCTTCTCAACCATGACTTCCGTTGGTTACCAAAACCTTCTCGATCCTCCACTAGTTGATGATGTCATTTATTAGAATTCATCTCTAATCAATCCCACTCTCTCCGAAAGTGAATTCCATGAACCCGTTCCCAACCAACCATTAGTTGAGAAGATGGTTGACTCGATTCCAACTTTCGGTTGATCGTACCTTTCCCATAGAGAGTGAACCTCATACCGCTCATGTTCTTCTTGTTTCTTCGCATTTAAATGAATCAGAGGGAAACTTCTCGGTCCCAAGATACATGGGGGCGATCCTCCTATTCCCATAACACAAGCGGGAAATTATCCCATTCCCACGATGCCCCCTTCAAGTAGTATGGTCACTTATTTTGATTTCGCCGAATGTTAGGATATCATCTTCCTTCTTATGTGCCCTTTCATATCGTAGTCCAGGATTATAATATACCCATACTCCGCACAATCATGATGAAGGTGAATCGTTAGTATCCTATCCTCAACTACTTGGAAATATTTAGGTTCTCGCAACTTGTGCCCGTTATCCATAATCTATTGGCTTTTAAAAGAGGAACTAGTCAACCATTAGGGATCCTTCCTAAGTTTCCTATTACTTTGGGAGGAAAAATCGTCTATGTCTATGTGATGGTTGTCCAAGGCCCTTTGGATTTTAATTTACTCCTTGGTTGTGACTATGTTTATGTCATGGGAGCTCTTATCTCTTCTCTCTTTCATGTGATGTGTTTTCCATGTGAAGGAAGAATTGTGACCATTGATCAACTTTCATTCACTGGTCCTAATTTGGCTTCCAATCAACCAAAATACCTAAATGGTACTTATATGCAAGTGGTATCTTCCACACCATAGGTTTATTATGCGACAACCTATTCCATGCCAGCGTCTGTGGAGTCCCGAATTTGCCTCTTTTCCATACACTTTTCCATATCTTTTTCACTCACCTAAACCTCCAAAATTGTCAATATCATGTGCAAAACAGGGTATCTAACATGGTTTTTAATTATGTTTTTGTGTTTTCATTTGATTTAGATTTTGTTCATACAAACCAGCGAATCTCTGTCACTTTCCGCCTGTTGGCAACTTTCCGCAATCTATTTTGTGAAATCTATGTTACAGGTGTCCACGAAGGAAACGAGCCACATGGGCAGTGCAGGAATGACGAGGACATGGTTCGTGTCCTATTGGTTCAAGTAAATCTGCGTCAAAGGAAGCCGCGTCAAAGCCATCCACGGGGAAGTCAACTATGAGTTCTATGCTCACTGGACTCTCGTTTTCGCGCATATAAACATCCATACGGCCGTTTCCAAGCTTGCGGAGGTTAATTGACATCAGGCAAAGTTCGGAGTTGAATTCAAGCGCCCACCTTCCATAGATCCGTTTTCCAACATGGCCATACTCCCTATATCCGTGGCCTTAGTGGTCCACGGTCGTCGCTATCATAAACTTCGGTGGAGACAAAGCCACATTTTATTGTTTTATAAAGAGCGTTTTTGCATACGCACGTAGAGTTAGTGCTAGTTGATCATAGTCATGGAGTTGTTAATTGATAGTTGATGTGCGTACTCGTTATGTAGTGATTACGTCGCTCTTGAGCCGTAATACTACCAAACATTCGTAATGAACCGCTTCTTAATGTAGAGACTCGTTTTTCAATTTAATTCGTGTTATATCGTACCGCAGCCGTCGTAGAGGCCCCCGGTTCACCGAGGTTCGTGTATTAATGTATATATATTTCATTTCATTTCTTTTAAAATTTCATTGTATTATAATCCATTACATGTTCATATTTCATAGTTGCTTCATTTCTCGTTCATACATTTCTATAATTTCCATTGCATTCTGTTTTTCATGTTTTTATGATTGTTAAATCACCGATCGCTTTTCTTGTGGGTGTTTTAGGTAGACAAATGTGGGCATTTTTCATAGTATTTTAGCTAATGATATGAGACCGACATTATTCTCCGTCGCTGCTTTTTCATAGCATTTGTTTAACTTCGCCTTGCTTTGTTCATTTCGCTTTGTTTATCCGATTCAAATAGTTAAATTTAAATATATTAAGCTACTCATAGTGTCTTCTGCTACCTCCGAAAGCCACAACTCGGACCGATGGTGAGGGGCCGCATGATGAAATGTAGTTTAGCATTAGTTTCTTTCGCAAAATTAGATATATTAAGTCGCTCATAGCGTTTCGCTATCTCCGAAAGCCCATCAGCCATGGACCGATGGTGAGGTCGCATGATGAAATGTGTAGTTTAGTATTAGTTCCTTTTTCTGTAAATTTAGATATATTAAATCATGTATGATATCTTTCAACATGTTTCCGAAAGCCATAGCGCTGGACCGATGGCGAGGGATTGAATTATGTATGTATGGTTTAGTATTAGTTTACTTTCTCGAAATTAAATAATCGATTACACAAGGTGTTTATGATTACTTCCGCAAGTCATAACCGGTCTAATGATGAAGGGTCGAAATATGAATTGATGTAATCTGATTTAGATTTATTTTCATTGCAATTTTGAATTTCCATAAGCGTAGTTTCTTTTGTGTTCGACTGCCATGAAGAATAGTTTAGTTTTCATGTTCACTAGTTTCTTGTTTTGATTCATTAGATTAGCAAGCACTTTTCATTTCAGCTGAAGATACTTTTACTTTCTTTTGTCATTGTAATTTCAATTTGCTGAAAGTTTCGAGGTTGGTAAATCATTATAGGGGATATCACTTCTTGAATAAATATAACCAAGCTTGTTTTTCACTTTTAGAATTTCCATTTTACTTAGAGAAAGACCACAAACGACAAAAAGTTAAGAGAGAGGTTATCTTGCACATATAGTGCGCCGCACTTCATCGACCCTTACGATATCCCGGATTGATCAATTAAATGCAAGCACTTTAGGGACACACTAAATTGACCAAACATTTTGAGCTGTTGTCGTGAAGTGTAACTAGGTAGCCAATTTCTTAAAAAAACACAAAATCATAAAAGAAGGGAAAACTCTGATAACTTCTTGAAGTATGCTCTCTTTGCACCTAGTGTGATCTCGGAGGACCGTAAAAGAGAATTATTGGTTTAGTAATTTCTTAAGTATGCTCTCTTCAGCACCTAGTGTGATCTCGGAAGATCGTAGAAGAGAATTATTAGCCCAACTAAAAAAAGAATAAAAAAATGACATGCATAGAGCAAGAGATTCTAGGGGAAGGTTTATAGCTAAAGCCAAGAGTTCGATTTTCACAACTCCATCTTCTTCGAAGGCATAGACCAGTATCTCACCACCATCTACCCCTAGCCTTTAAGATTTTTGGAAGTCAAAGGAAGCAGCTGAAATTAGAGGATTCTCCTATACCACCTACTAAAACCCACTTAGAAAACAAAGAAACTTTCTCTCATCCTTCCCTTGGTAGAAGAACTGAGAGGACTATAAGGACTCTAAAGAAAACTATCATGGCAGAGAGGAAAGTAATAAATGGATTTGGAGGTGGAGGTAGAGGTAGAGGAGGAGATAATGGAGATAACAATGGTGAAGGAAATAACGGTAGAAATGAAGGAGACAATTTGTCTTGGATTCCCTATAGTTGATGAGGAAACTCATGCAACAATGAAAAATATCTCACCATCTCGTCCTTCCCTAACTTTTATGGATTACGAAGTGAGGATCTCGAAACATTTACTTTGAGTTTGAAGTAGTGTGCCGAACTTATGACTATATGGAAGACTCTCAAAAACTCAAACTCGTTTTCCTTCAACATTGAAGGAGAGTCCGTTTTGAAATGGTTCATGGGATTAGTCACTCAATCTATCAGGACTTGGAATGATATGAAACAAAACATTTTTGGATAGATACTTGGACTATTGTATGCCCACCAATCACAAGGATGAGGTATTCAAAATGATGCAAAAAGAAGATGAAAATTTGGAAGACCTAATTGAAAGATTTCAATACAACTTGAAAAAGAGCAAAGATGAACAACTTAGATAATGAAACCTTGAAAGCCCTCCTATTAAAAGCCATTAGAGATGAATGGATAGACATTTTAAACATGATGGGGGAAAGGAGACATTTCTCAACTCCCATTTCGTGACATAACGCAAACTATGTATCCAATCTCTCAAGGGGAAGATCTAAAAACCGGGAAAAGGGCCTAGGCATTCTTCTCTTATTAGGGCTAACAAATCTGCAAGCTGGATCGGTAAGTAGGGAAGAGATTGGTAATATGCTTGATGAGTTTAAAACTGATATCTTAGGGAGCCTTAGTGAACAACTAGACACCCTTAAAATCCAAAACAAGCGAGAAAGCAGAAACGGACGCTCTAGCCATCTTTTGTCCGAAATGTAGAAAGAAACATGCTTTAAGGGAATGTCCCTTGGATGCAAAAGTTGTAGAAACATGTATGATTTGCTCGGAAAATCATGAGATCAAGGATTGTCCTTCAATCCCCGGACTCAAAGTCAAGTCTTTCAAGAAGATCCCAAATTCAATAGAATCTCTCTTTGTTTTGTCGCAAGGAGACCTTGGCGGGGACAAACAAAATCTCAAGGGTTTAATAACCCTATGAATCTTCAAACCCCACCAAATTGGACTCCTTGGCAACAACCTTGGCCCCAACATCAAAATTCATATCAGCCATGGGTACAAGGGATGCAAAAATCCTTATGGGAGATTTGCTCAATTTTATCAATATCCTCCATCTTTTCAAAATCAACAAGCTCTACAATTTCCAAGCCCAAAATCCACAACAACTTTCATTGCCATTTCCACAACAACAACCTTCTCAACAAAATACAAATCCTCAACTCATGCTTCCCATACCAACGAAAAGACAAATCAACTTCCAGACTTTCAGCCATTGCCAAATCCTAACAATAAGAATCCTCAAACTACTTATATGGTAGAAGGACAACAATTTCCTACCTATATGATTGTTCCTCTCAACGATGTACAACTCAGTATCCGGTAGAGTTTTAGAAAAACCTTCTATAGACGATTCAAGAGCAAAGATACCTCTGAGGAGGACTCTCTTCAAGTCAATAAGGGTTCTGAGGAAGAATCTCTTCAAAAACTCAAAACATTCAAAAAGAAAAAGAAAAAGCTAACATCCCACAAACTCCTATAGTTGAGCAACCAGCATCTTTATCTACACCTCCTTTTTCCTCGGGAAAGACTACAAATTGATAAGGGGGTGGAAAAACAAATCTTGTTGCCTAACTATGATTTTCTAGATGAGTTGAAAGAATGTTTGTATCAAGATTCCATTGCTACAAGCCATTCGAGAAATTCCTATTCTAGCAAAAACCATAAAGGAGTTGAGTTTCAAAAGACCGAGAAGAAAGCTAAAGAGACACAAGAAGAATCCAATCTGGTAGGAAAAAATTGCGGACATTATGATGGGAAAAATTGCCATGCGTAAATATGTAGATCTGGGAAGTCCAATTGTCAAGACACATATAAATGGGATAGAAATTCCAAACACATTGATTGACTTAGGGAGCTGCTATCAACATTATGAGTAGACAAATACTATGGAACAGCTTAAAACTTCCTAACCTTCTTTTTTACACCTACTTTATTGCAACTTGCAGATCGATCGATTATTAAACCGGATGGTGTATTAGAAGATATTTCAGATCTCCTTAGATTCTTGGGAATATCCCAAGTAGACTTTTATGATTTTGACTCCCAAAGAGTAATCTAGGAGGACATCCAATTATCTTAGGAAGACCTTTGGTTAGCTACAACTCGATGCTTTTATTAGTTGTAGATCTGGGGACATGTACATTTCTAATGGTAATTCGATCAAAGAAATTCAATTTGTATCCTCCTGCAAGAGCAATCACTGAAATAGGAGACAATGAATGGGTCGATGATGAGAACACTATACAACCTCGTCTTTTACCATTTTCGAAATTAGTGAGGATAGTCAAATTCTCGAACACATTAGAAAATTTTGAGATAACTTCAGAATATGACCCCACACAATTTCAGATTTGGAATCGACATAGAATATTTATCATCAAGACAAATGTCTCTCTACTCTATGGAAGAGTTTGGTAGTTCTACTATTGAGATTTTTCCAGCAAAAGACATTGAATATCAACAAACATCTGGAGAAAGTCACAACAAGAAGAACTAATCAAAATCTTGCAAAAACATTCTACCGCATTTTGCATGGGAGTATCATCTGACATGAAAGGGTATTGATCCTAAGACTTGCATCCATCATATCTATATTGAGGAAAAACATGTAGACCAATCGATACAACCTCAAAGAAGGATGAATCCAAATCTTAGGGAGATAGTGAAAGAAGAGCTCCAAAAACTACTCAATGTAAACTTCATTTATCCAATTTCGGATAGCCGATGGGTTTCTCCTTTGGTTATAGTACCTAAAAAGAATGGTAAATGGAGGGTATGCATTGATTACAGAGAGTTGAACAAAGCAACTTTGAAGGATCACTTTCCTTTGCCTTTTATCGATCGGGTAGTTAGATACATTAGCGAGGTAAAAAGTACTTTTCATTTTTGGATGGTTTTAGTGGCTATAATCAAATTCGGGTAGCATCTTTGAAGATCAAGATAAGACCACATTTACTTCTGTCCATGGGGAACTTTTTGCCTACCGAGTGCTTCCTTTTGGGTTATGTAATGCACCTACGAACATTCCAAAGAGCAATACTAGGAATTTTATCGATCTAATCCATGATTGTGTAGAGGTTTATATGGATGATTTTACGAGCTTATGGTAATTCATTTGAAGAGGCATTAGAAAATTTGGAAAAAGTTCTTATAAGATGTAAAGAAAACAAACCTTTCATTAAGCCATGAAAAATGCTTTATGATGTTTACTCGAAGGGATTGTTTTGGGACATCATATTTTCGGAGATGGGATTAAGGTTGATAGATCAAAAGTTGAAGTCATCTCCAAGTTACCTATTCCAAATTGTCAAAGAGATGTTAGAAGTTTTCTAGGATTTACTTGGTTACTATAGAAGATTTATAGAAAAACTTCACTAAAATAGCATCTCCACTCTTCAAATTGCTTACAAAAGACTCGTGAATTTAAATGGGATCCCGATTGTCAATCGGCCTTTGAAACTTTGAAAACAAGAATATCTCGAAGCACCTATCTTGAGAGGACCAAATTGGAAACTTCCCTTTCCATATTTCTGCGATAGCTGTGATATGACTTCTGGGAGCTGTGTTGGGTCAAAAAGTATTTAGTTCCTTATGCCATTTATTATACCAATGAAAAATTTGACTCCCGCGCAGTTGAACTATACTCGTGAGTCGAAAAAGAGTTTTTAGTTGTTGTTCATGCAATCAATAAGTTTAGACACTATATAACACGCTATGAAACTTTTATTCATACCGACTCATTCTGCAAACTAGATATTTAATGAACAAACCTCGTTACTAATGGCAGAGTGACAAGATGGCTCTTACTTTTTGCAAGAATTCAATATTATCGTGTTGGATAGACCAGAAACAAAATACGATGAGTCGATTTCTTGTCCAGGATTCAGAAATACTAAAGAAGATTCTCTCGTAGAGGATAAGTTTCCGATGAATACTTTGTTTGCGGTAACTATTAAGACCCCTTGGTATGCATATATTGCTAACTATTTGGTTAAAGTGGAAACTACCTTCACATTTATTTCCAAGTGAGAAAAACGAAAAATTATTCGGGGAGAGTTCAAGATATTCATGGATTTCTAACGAATTGCTTTTAAAACGGGGCCGGATCTTGTGATCGGAAGATGTGTCGGGGAAGATGAGATGCCCGATATCCTTAAGGCATGTCATGATGAACCATGCGGCGGACACTTTGCGGACAAAGGACGGCCTATAAAATCCTCTCCTTGGGATATTATTGGCCTTCCCTCTTCAAAGATGCAAAACAATATGTCAAAAGGTGTGACAGTCGCCAAAGAGTAGGGAAACCTACCCTTTCAAATGAAATGCCATTGCAACACAGTACTCATCGAACCCTTTGAAAAATGGGCTTTAGATTTCATAGGACCAATTAATCCACCATCTAAGCTAAAAGAAGTATATATTGGTTTGTACTTGATTATGTTACTAAATGGGTAGAAGCCAAACGAATTAGTATACTGCTCGTCGAAAATTCATTTGTTCATTTTCTTTATGAGGATACTTTTTACTCGCTTTGGTGTTCCAAGAGAAATTGTGACGGATCGGAGGGAGCCAATTCACATCAAACTTTGGTGGAGAAGCTGATGGAAGAATACAAAATCAAGTTACGCGTAAAAGATCTACTCCTTACCATCCGCAAGCAAAATGGTCAAGTGGAGTCCACCAAACAAAGTTCTTGAAAGTATCATCACCAAAACTGTTCATCTACATAGAAGAGATTGGGCGAGAAGGCTTCTAGAGCCTTGTGGGCCTGCGGAATCTACATGGAGGAATACAACAGGACATTCTCCTTATGAACTTGTTTATGGGAAAGAAGTCTTGATCTCCCCATTGAGTTCCAAGTCAAGACCTTCAAGATAGCGCTAGTTGGGGATGGATCTACTCGAAGCCCAAAAGCATAGAATGGAGCGATTGAACGAGCTAGATGAGATCGAGACAAGAGGCAATTTTAAGAACTGATCTAGTTCAATATCAAAGAGACTAAATGGCATGACAAAGTACATCAAAGAGAAGAAGTTTCCAAGAAGGGAGATTGGGCATTGTTATTTGACTCCAAGTTTAAAGATTTTTCAAGGAAAATTTCGGACTCATTGGCTTGGGCCATATGAGATTGACAAGATCTTTAACAATGGAGCGGTAAGAATCAAGACCATTGATGAGTTTCAAACTCCTCTTATTGTGAATGGCCATGAGATTGAAAGTTTATCATAAGCCACTTTCTAAAGAGGATTTTGTCAAGTTTGCTTTCAAGAAAGTTTGCGCAATTAGGCCGGGCATTAGCACCCTTCTTCACCAAAGTCTCGGCTTTTTGTTTTTCAAGTTTTAGAGAGAGAATATGGTATACCCTCGAAAACCACTCATTGATTTGACAGAAGTTTTGTATACGTAAAAATATGGAGTGAAAATCGTGGACACCTCGCCACTCTCATATTTTTCCCATCGTCTTTCATTTCATTTCTTCATCTCACCACCCACTCCATCTTTCATCTCCACTTTCATTTCATTCATTCCATCAATAAAAATCTTTTACATGGCCATTTCCATTCCTCGGTCATTTGTCATTTGTTCATTTCTATTCCAGCCCAAGCAATAGCTGTAGCCGCTCTCACGACACCGATGACCAAGCCTCCGCATCGACTCAGCTTTCAGAAACCGAAGCTGCATTCCGTAGCCTACTACTACTCGATTTCAAAAAGAATGTATGCTTAGTTGTTATTTTCATAAATTATGAACAAAATGCAGTGATAGTAGTGATCAATGGGGACATTCAAGACACCAATGAAGATCAACTCATTTGTGAAGACCAAGGCAAAAGCAAGGATTCCAAAGGTATGAATAAAGTTTACTTTCAAAGAGTATCGAATAAACACATTTTTATGTAATTTTTAAATCTATGAGCTCTACCCATAACGCGCAATGATTATAATGCACTCCGTGGACCTTCACGATACTCCATGTTATCCCTCAGCATTTATTCACAAACCGAGTTTCCATCATTGAAATCTCGACTCTCACTCATGTTCAAATATCCCACCGTAGATACGATACGTATTTGAGTTGACAAAGGACTCTACAGCCGCATAACTTCATAATCATCGATTGAAACGTGTTCATATTTATGTGACACGTGTACCCACCAAAATTCAAAATGCGTACGAATGCACTATACTTTTGTTAACCTCCTTTGTCGTGTCTCTGGCCGTGTTTACAAAACACCTCTATCTCATTCTCACTCCCTGCTTCTCATTCCATTCCGTTCCTTTTGCCTCACCTCTCATTCCCTGGGATATCCACCCACAAGCCTTATTCCATCTCGTCTGCTATGGCGCTTTCATTTCCGCTTTTGTGATAACATCCCACACAAAGTATTGTGCTAGATTCCGTGTATTCCATCGTTCCATCTCTCGCTAAACTCACAAAGGGCAAGCCTGCAGCGGTTACGCAGAAGCAAAATGGGGAAAATTATTATAGGGCAAAGAGCCGAAGGACGTAAATTTATAGAGGGATTTGCACAAGCAAAAAGAGATGTTTGAGGAAAGCTAAATGGCCGCGTTTATTCAGAAATTCAGAAAGTTTACCACAGAGAGAGGTTACCAAAGCGATCGCAAGGATCATTTGATGGCTCGGAAGCTGTGCGTGAGACACTCAAGTTTAGTCGTCAATGAAGCATCAATAGCAGGAGCAGCGCAGAGCTTTCTTCGTGAAGGAGAACGTTGGTCTCAAAAACAAAAGTATCGGTTGATGAGGCGTGGAGAACAATCCTCCTAAATCAAGGTATGGATATCACCGCTTTTCAAAAAGAGGAATCCTCGTGCATGCAATAAAAGATGAATGGGCCACTTTATCTCAGCTGTATTGTTCAGAAATTTATCACATGTGAAGGCCGTTTTGGCTCCAAGTGCATGCATCATACTAGGCTGCTCGATGAATTTTCAGAAAACCAAATCTCTCAATCTTTCCTTATTTCCTATTCAATAGACTTTTGGAAGAAAATGGCCAACATCGTGGCAAAAACACCTAGAGATGTAGAGCCCTCATTTATATCATCATGGGTTTATAAAAATTCTAATTGAAAAGTGAGTTAAAAGAAAGAAAAGATACATGGGAACAATTTCTAGTTAGAAACTTTTGAAGAACTGCAGAAATTCCCGAAGGTAATCCAATTTAGAAGGAGTAGGATGAAAGAAAATGGATGTTGAAACCCAAGTCGCCTCCTACACGTAGAAATTTCTTGTGAAGTGAAAGAGTCAAAGAAAAAGAAGTAGAAGGAAAAGAACAAAGATGCATGAAATCCAAGATACTTCTACTATTACTATGAAGAAAAATGATAGGGAAGAGAGATTGGTAAAAAGGAAGAAGAAGGAAATCAAAAACTACAGCTGCCAATGATACCAAAAAGGGAAAGAAAATTATTGAGGCTCGTCCATAAAACTCCTTCTTATGAAGAAGAAGATCACCAAATTCTATCTCGAAAGATTAATCTTTTCTTCAAAACACTGCCATCTCTATCCAAGAAGGCAAAAAACAGAAACAAGGACAAAAGGCAGAAGGAAAGCTGGTCCACAGACGTGAGTGAGAAGCAAGAAAGTTTAAGGGACCCAGAAAAACACAAATTAAAGGTCCCTCATTTCATTGATTTGGGTGAGGAGACATCTCGATCAAATGCTTCCAACCGACCATAGTCCATTTCACTGGGCCGCTAGTGAACCCGACTCTCTTCACTCCCAATCGCACAATGAGCGTACTCCATCTTATTCTCAAAGCAAAATATCGATGAAAGTTCTCCCACCCAAATTTTTGAACATACTCCTTCCTCGCAGCATTTCTGAGGGCATGCACCAAATGAAAAAGATGTCACTGAAGTAGACCCCAAACGACAGGAGGTGTATGATTATTATAGAATCCTTTGAGAAGGCACACATGTGCCCGAGCACCTCTTCTTATTCAGCCTCATCACATTGCAAGATGATTTGGTTCACCATTAAAACGAAGATTTTTGAGCTTTCGAGCTTTGAACTGTGGTGACATCAAAAATGAAATGAAACACCTCAAAGAGCAAGAAACCGGACAATATTATCCATGACAACACTATGTTGTAGCATTTGGCGTTTGGCAAAAGAAGAATAAGAAGCTAAAAAGGAAATGCCAAAAATTGAGCAAGAGCACTCTGTGAATATCAAATTCGAGAGCCCTCTATGAAGAAACCCGGTAATCGGACATAGTATCAAAGAAGAAGAGAAGGGGGTTAGACGTGCAAGCCGAGTATCAAGGTCACCATGAATCGAACAAAGAGTGTCAAAATTTTGGCTGCATGAGGACATGCAACACTTTCCACGTTGTATGTTGAGTCCTCTGATCTGCCTCTTTTTCCATACACTTTTCCAAAGATCTTTTTTCACTCACCTCCAAACTCTCCAAAATTGTCACGTTGATCACGTGCAAAAGGTATCTATAACATGGTTTTTAATTATGTTTTTGTGTTTTCTATGCTGATTTTAGATTTTTAGTTTCATACGAAACGAGCGAAACAGTGTCACTTTCCGTGCACCGCCGCAACTTTCCGCAGCCTATTTTTGTGGAAATTTGCAGGCCAAGGTGTCCACTGAAGGAAACGCAGCCACATGGGCAAAGTTAGGAATGACGAGGACATGGTTCGTGTCCTTATTGGTTCAAGTAAATTGGCCAAAGGAAGCCGCGTGGCTGCAAAGCCATCCACGTGGGAAGTCAACTATGGAGTTCTATGCCTCGCCGGACTCAGCCAGTGCATACAAACATCCAGTACGCATCGTTTCCAAGCTCATGGAGGTTAATTGGACATCCGTGCAAAGTTCTCCGAGAGTTGAATTCAAAGCGCCCACCTTCCATAGATCCTGTTTTCGCATGGCACATACTCGCATCCTGGTGGCCCTAGGTGGCCTACGTGGCCGCTCGCCATCATGCAAACTTCAGGAGACAGCTTTACATTTTATTGTTTCTATAAATGAGCGTTTGCGTACGCATCGTCGAGAGTTAGTTGTTAGTTGACTCGCAGTCAAGGAGAGTTGTTAATTGATTAGAGGATACGCGCGTACTCGTTATGGAAAGAGATTACGCCGCCTTGAGCCGCAATGGCCACCGCCTCCGTAATGAACTGCTTCTTAATGTGAAAAGACCGTCAATTTAATTTCTGTGTTGAGGATCGTGCACAGCCGTGGCAGAGGGGCCCTCGCCGTACCGTTTAGGTCTCTGTATTAATGTATATATATTTCATTTCACTTTCTTTTTAAAAGTCATTGTATTATTAATCCATTACATGTTCATATTTCATAGTTGCTTTGCATTTTCGTTCATACATTTCTATAAATTTCATTGCATTCTTGTCTTTTCATGTTTTTATGATTGTTAAATCAACTACCAGCCTTTTCTTGTGCAGTTTTAGTGTAGACGTACGCATTTTCATGCTAGTATTTTTTAGCTAATGTTGAGATATGAGATCGACATTTATCTCGTCGCTATTTGCTGAAGCCTTTTCATAGCATTTGTTTAACTTCGCCTTTGCTTTGTCTCATTTTCCTAGCTTGTTTATCTGATTCCGTAGTCAGATTTAAATCACAGTAAGTTACTCATAGTTGTCTTCGGCTATTCTCCGAAAGCCACACTCGGACCGATGGTGAGGCCGCATGATGAAATGTGTAGTTTAGTATTAAGTTTCCTTTCTCAAGAAAATTAATAGATATAATAAGTTTACGTCATGGCGTCTTTCAAGCATTTCGAAAGCCACGAAATGAATCGATGGTGAGGGGCCGCGATGATGAAATGTGTAGCTTTAGTATTAGTTCCTTTTCTCGCAAATTTAGGTATATTAAATCATGCGTGACATCTTCTGGGCTGTTTCCTCCGAAAGCTACCGAAGTAAATGGATCGATGTTAGTGATTGAATTATGTATGTATGGTTTAGGTTATTAGTCTACTTTTCGCAAATTAAATAATCAAGCATAAAGTTGTTTATGATTACTTCCAAGTAAGTCATAGCCGGTCTAATGATGAAGGGTCGAAAATGAATTGATGTAATCCTCCCATTTAGATTTATTTCATTGCACCCTTTGAATTTCCATAAGCGTAGTTACTTTTGTGTTCGCCATGAGGGCAGGAATAGTTTAGTTTTCATGTTCACTAGTTTTCTTTGTTTTTGATTCATTAGATTAGCGCAGCTTTTCATTTTACAGACACTTTTACTTTTCTTTTAAGCATGTCGCTGTACTTTCAATTTGCTTTTAAAGTTTCGAGGTTGGTAAATCATTATAGGGGATGCTAATGCATTTCCTTGAATAAATATAACCAAGTCATGTTTTTTCACTACTTTTAGAATTTTCCATTTGTACTCTTAGAAAGACCACAAACGACGAGTTAAGAAAGAGGTTATCTTTGCACATATAGTGCGGCCGCACTTCATCACCTACCACGATTCCCGATTTCGACAATTAAATGCAGCAATTTAGGACACACTAAATTGACCAAACAACAGTGCGTATGACGATATAGTCAAGGATATAGTGCATCATGTATCGGGGGAATTAGATCTTGAATCTTTTCCATTAGATACCTTGATATGTATCCCTTTGTAGAGTGTTGTTCTCCTCATCTGGCGGATGACATCTTTGGAAGCCTTTGACCTCTATGGGCCATGATCAAATTCCCGCATTATAGTCTCCTTTTCTTGTGTCAATCTCTAGCATGAAACAAGGTGTGAGAGCATAGTTCCTTGTCTTGTGTCAAGTCTCATTAAAAAATGAAACAAAAGAGTCAAAGAAGAGTTCCTTTTGACTGTGTCAAGCTTCGTTAAAAAATGAAACAAGGTGCTGTCATGCAAAGGAGATAGTTCTTTTACCGAGTCAACCTCGTTAAAAATGAAAACAGGCTCCTATGAGGATAATTCTCTTTACCACATCAACCTCGTTAAAAATTAAATACGCCCCAGTGAGCATAGTTCTTTTCCCTTGCACGCCAGTTTCTTAAAAATGAAACAAATCTCCTTTCATTCTGAAGTCCTTTGATTAGATCTCGTAAATTGCCGCGCCGAGTCTTTCACTTGATCTCGTAAATGAACCTTCATTCCATCCACCTCGTTAGTAACTAGTAGTCTACTTAGGTGAATGAGATGAAGCTTGGGAGCTGCACTGCAACTGAATCATTATGATGCGTGCAAACTCATTCTGCACATAGCTTGTCTCCGTTTCAAGTTTGTGTAAAAATGAAACCACTTCTCAAGCATAATTTTTTCTCCGCTCTCAAGCTTTTATGTAAAAATGAAACCAGCCTTTCAAGGATTATAAAGCATAGTTTCCCAGCATTTCAAGCTTGTGTAAAAATTGAAACCATTCCTATACACCTCTCGTGACCCGCCAAGTTTATGTGCCTCTTTCCGCCATATGAGCCTGTTCTCTCTATTCCATCGTCATCGTCTACTTGGCCCATCGCATGCGCTCTCACTTGGTTGTTTTGTAGGCCAACCTCTGAACCCCATACATGCTTACAGGCATCGCCCATCACCGAACCACTGGCCATACCTTTAATACTCACTCGCTCCTCGAGGAGGAGTCCTCTTCAACTTTTTTCAAAATCCCAAAATATAGAAAATATTGTCAAGAAACTTGTCCTTTCGAGCTCATGGTAGCCAATGAAAAGATACATCTACTCGAGCACAAGTTTAACCCTTTAATGAACTTTAGATAGACTTAGTTAAAGGCTAAAGGAAATTACCTGTCCAAACATGGTCAGAGAGGTTCTCGTGAATATTTTTTTCTACATTTTCGGATTCAAGAGACTATTTTACGAAAAGTGACATCCGGAGTTTTCTTTTCCACCCTCTTTTCAAACTCTCTAAACATGAAAAATATGTTGAGTTACCCCCAGGTCGAACTCGTAGAAACTAAAACAATGAAGGAATTGTCAGCTTCTATGATGAGACTCCAGCTTACTCCTTCCTAGGCCCCGTTAAAGATACTAAGATGGATTTATCTCAAGGATGAAATTATACGACAAGCATATGGTATCCTCTTCAATATTGAAATCATGCAGAGGTACCACTAGAAATAGCGGGGAAAAATGGGAAGGAAACATATATCCCGTATTTTGTGTGAAAGGCAATATGTTTCTCTTGAACATGACACTCACTCGTATCTTTGTGCTCGAGTTTTGGAAGTACATCCTCACATTGTCACTTGTCTTTACTAGGTATTTGGAAATACATTTTGCTCTCCTCACTTGATTACATATTGTCACCACGACCTATGATCCTATTTTTGAGTCAAAGTGTCACAAACCATACGGAAGCGTCATACTGATATGTTCAAGATAAGTACACCTACAAATTTAGACCACGAATAGCTCCATTTGGTTTTTCTCCGCAAGAATCCCTGAAATTTCACTCTTTTTTAACTTCTGCAAAATCCCATGTTTTATGTCGATGATGTGAAAAATTATGGCCCTCCTTCTCTCGACAGTATCACTTCGTCGACTCCATATCATTATCCAAGAAGATGATATACAAACTCCCTTTTCGCACCTTGAATCTTGCATATCTCTAATGGCAGTGCTCGTATCTGCATTCGCGTCAGGTT
This sequence comes from Pinus albicaulis, assembly GCA_034641835.2. NCBI lineage: Eukaryota > Viridiplantae > Streptophyta > Pinopsida > Pinales > Pinaceae > Pinus > Pinus albicaulis. The sequence goes on from CM076578.1 coordinate 778,361,083, forward strand.
CATGTCACTAGCCTTCGATCGTAACGATTGTGCAACCGTTTCGAATTCATTGCCTACATTGTTCACACTTGTCAGGATTATGATGTAAAGTACCTTGAGAGCCATTGTCGTCATTGCTGGTGGTTTCTCTCGTGGCTCAATAAGAATTCTACATCATTGGCCAATAATAAGGTGGTTTCTAGCCTTGCTGTTCGCCCTCAACCCATTTATTCGCATGTGGTGAGAGCTCCCATTTTTGGTTGGATCGAGACAAAGGTGAATCACCCTTTGGTTTCATTTGAGCAAATCGGGGTAGGCGGTGGGAGTTATTGGGCATCCACTCATCCTTTATAGTTGGATGGTTGCATCCATGTCATGGATCCATGTATTCATGATTGTGAACATGATCCTTTCTATTCGAATGCCGCATCGATGTCGTGGATCCATGAATTGTCGTACGCTTTACACTTCAAGGCACAATTACATCTATATATGCTCGATATATTATATTATTTTTTATTTGCATGTGTCACGTCAAGGTGATTTTATAAGTCCCTGCCTTTTCTTTGTAAAGCATTTCAACCATCTACTTATCATTCTCGACTTCATGCTTTAGGGGGCATCTCGTATGGCACAATATTTTGTCACACTCCTAGTCTCATATCCTAAATTGTCATGTACTTTGTGCACACCAATGCCACAATTGTCACAAAGTGATGAAAGTTGTCATAAATAATTTATTCACCATGAAACATGCTGTGCAGTACTCGTAAGAATTATACCCTCAAGAAGTGGAAATAAAAACTCATTTGCGTGAAATAACTATGCAGATAACTTGCCAAAATCCCTTTATTTGCAAGCTTTCTCCGATGAAATTTTCATGCCAGTTTCCCCATGCCGATAACTTGGGACATTATATAGGCCTCACGTCGCGAGTGCATCCTCTTTATCGTGCAAAACCGCGCTAGTCCTCTTAAGGGAGTTTTTCCCAAATGCAGGAGGAAGCTTTCTTACTAGAAAGCTCGAAAACTATGACATGAGTCCAAAGCAAGCTGAAGATTGGAAATCCAGACCTCCATTCCTTGCCCTAGATCCTGAAATTCCATGGATACATCCCTTGAGGATGCCGGAACCTCCCTCTTTTTCATGGACTCCGCAACTCCCTCTCCTTCCCTATAAATCGACTCTCCTATTATCCACCAGTCGTTAGTGAGTGTTGCTGCATTAGAGAGTTAGTTAGCCGGTTTTCAGTCCTGGCCTTATGCCCAATTGTTGCCCATTTCGCAAAGGGAGGAAAGGGTGTTTGAAGCTAAGGCTTTCGGAATTGGAATTCTCGCCTGAAGGAGGCTTCCAAAACTGCACATCTGATTGCATTTGACAATGTTCTTTGTCATCTATTAATAGCGCAATAGAGGCTTTTATTTCCATAAATGTGTCAATTATTGTCTCATTTATTGTAATGCCTCCTTGGATTCATACATCATTTGCATTAGAAAATGTTATTCTTAGCATCGTTTTGTTGTAACCACTTGATATTTCGTGTGAACCTCATCTATACCAAATAAAAGGAGATCGTGAGCTTGGAATCCAAAGAGTCAAGCGTCAACATCAAGGGTATTTAGCATTAGAGATAGGTAGGAGATCTATCCTCCTCGAATTTTTCGTGATATGCAGCTAGGAAAGAGTCAGCATGTAGTTGTCTTTTGTGGAAGTTTCTAGATCCTCCCATAGGACTAGAGGTATCGTTTTTGTTCGCTAAAAGGATTGCCTCCAGACACACACTCTTCAAGACTTCGCAGATCCTAAAGCATCCTTCTTTGTCACTAGAACATGAACCGGAAACAATACACACATCCTTTCCGTTTATTGTGCTTTTCTATGCATAGTTGTAATCATTCTCACCGTATGTAGGTTTCTTTTTACCTTGAATGATTCTCCTCTCCACATCATCCAAGCACTCAATAGCCTTATCATAGAAACTCACCTTAGTCATGCAAGAATGCACAACTAATCCATACATAATAACATATCGTATGACGCCAACGAAAGCACATTTAGATGCCAGTTGATGTAGAGCGATGTTGTTCAACTCAAATGCAAAGCAAGATCTGCCCAATGATGAACTCTTTATCGTACTTAAAGCCAACTACAAATCCAACCAAGCACTCATGCATGCACTTTTTAACTTAAATAACACTTTATCCACTAGGTAAAGATTGATATAACTATAGTTAGATCTCAGGGCTTCATCAATCGAAATAGAAACAACTTGATCACAAAGATCACCTTCCATCTTGATAATAGATGTTTGATGATTGGAGCCCGCTTTACTATCTAATGTTGTATAACCGAGATATACTCTTCCCAACATCCCCAACTATCTAAGCCTCCGAGCACCGTAAATCTACCATCTTCCACCTCTCTCGATGCTTGCGGACAATTCGCAATGATCCTTGCCACAAGTCCAACACTATGCAGTGCTTCCTCGCACTCACCCTTATTCTCGCGCTCGAAACCGAAATCGGTCCTCTCGTCAACCGCATTGAGCGCCTCGTCCCATGATCACCACATTCTCCTTGTCATCCGCATCCCGAGCTGTCTCTCTCTTTCTTAGCCCACTTTCCTTTATTATTCTCATTACCTTTCTCTAATCTTCTTTAGACTCAATCTTGCACTTTGGATTTCTCATAAGAGTGCTTCAACTTTCAACGATGGCTTCCTCCAGCCGTATCTAGCTGCTCATCAAAATCAATCTTATCTTTGAAATGATACCGACGAAACACCGATGAAGCTTTGAATCTTTTCTTTCTCCCTCCTTAATATAAGGCACATATCTCAAACAACTCCAAGAATTTTCTTAGTACACTCCTCATTGGTCATAGATCCCATCTTCAAACTCATAGAACTTATTCTGCCCTAATCACTGCATAATATCTTTCAAATGGATACTTCTTCTCGAAAAGTCTCTCGAACTCACTCCACCTCAAACTCACTCCTCTCAAATTCCTTCCGACATTCTTCACATCTTCCCATCAAATGTATTCTTTTCCTTTAACACCGAAAGTAGTTATCATGGCTTTCGTATTTTATAAATAATCATGTAATCTGCAAAAAGTTATTCATCCCAAGCCACCAAGCTGTGCGTACTGTGACATACCTGCTTTTCCAATCAAATGTAGGTGAGGCCTTGTGTCTTAACACCGGCAAGAAAAAGCACATTGGTGAGGGGCTAGAAAATGGTCACTTATAAGCTCAATCGGTGAGGGTCAAAAGAGCCTTCGTCACCAAAAACTAAACATCACCAAAGGCGCGTCGCCGAAAGTATAGGTGTTGTGGTGACATTCCAAGGTCCATCACCACAATGATTTATAGCGGGATTTAATAGTGACCGTCACCATTTCATATATGAACAATGGTGACAGTAAAAATAGCCTCCGCCACCAAAAACCGAACGTCACTGCGAGCAAAGGCGCGCAGCATAGAGCAGTGGTGGTGCAGACATTCAAGGTCCGTCACCAATAATGACGTATAGCGACTGACAGTGACCGTCACCATTTCATATACAGCAATGTGACGTCGACAACAGCCTCCCGCCTACCAAAAACCGAATCGCCACCAAAGGTGGCGCCGCCGAAAAGTATGTGTTGCGGTAAGTGTCCACAGGTTCGTCATCATATATTGACGAGGCTGACGGATAGTGACTCCATAGCGCCATTTCATATGAACAAGCACCATTTTTTGTGATGGACCTTTCATGGCCGCCACTATTGGTGCATATATGGCGACACGTCATAGCATCGACCCGCTCACCATAAACCTCACTGCGACGCTCAATTTCCACTGCGAATAATAACGGTAATGGACGCAGACCTTCACCGCTTTCATATCAACAACAATGACGGTGTGTGTGACCTGAAACCCTTTACTGGTCGTCATCATCGATAAAGCGCATATATGGTGGCGCTTTCGCTGGACCGTCACCGCTTTCAGACGTGGGAAGAGGTACGAAAATGTCACCATAAGCTCACTGGTAGATGGTCAAAAAGAGTATCCGCCACCAAAAACCGACATCTTCGTCATTCCCTATATATGAATATCAAGGCACGATGGAATTCGAACCACCAACCTCTCGCTGTAAAGAAGGTGCTCTTTCCTATCGAGCTAGCACCCTTTAAAGAATTAGACTTTTATTACAGCTTTGAAACTTCATAGTAGATGTAAATTTCCTACAACTTTCAATAAATTAAAGTCTTCGACAATCTTTGACTAAACAAACAAAACACCATCGACATTGCAGTCCCTACCTAAAAGGGAAGTTGTGGAAGATGCAGTGTGGTGAAGGGAAGAATTAGACTTTTAAAATGCATATATGAACACCACCTACAAGAATCCCCAAGAGAGATCCACTGGGACAGAATCTCCTGAATCAGCATTCAATGGAAAATGAAGGACTAGATGAAAAGAGGAAAGGCCTTCAAAGCAGGATGGGGAATCCACCACCTCGAGCCAAGGAATAGAAGAGTGTCCTTTAAATTTTACAACACTTTGCAAATAGAGCATAAGGGTAGAATATCTAATTAAGACTCTACGTAAGAAGATGTGGCTTATATATAGAAACTTCCAAGTTAGACAAGAAAATCCACAATTATAAAGTGATTATTTGGCATTTTCAATCAATAATTTCTGTGGCCAAAAACCTAAATAACCTGAAAACACTCAAATATCCTAAAACAATGTGTGAAATAGAGACAAAGAAAAGAGAATATGCTCCTCGAACAATAATACATACAAAAGAGAATATGTTCTAGAACAATAATACAAAACACATCCAACATTTTTGAAGTATTTGACTGGTCTCTGGTGAACATGCGTCCTTTAGCAAATACAATGTAGCAATACCTTCCCACATAGATAAGACATGTCGAATAGTATGTTTGACACGGAAAATCATACAATATGCCACAATAGCTACTCCATTCAACACAAAGATGCACAAGCAATACAAACTTAGATGTTGATGGCTACGTATGGGAGAGAAACAAATATCCTAGTATGCTAGTTGTCTCACTCATTCAGATTTTACATATTGTGTATATGCTGTGGTGTGAAGTTCCCAGCTTTCTAACCAAAAGAAAAATTAATCAGATCAACATAACATACATCAAGCTAACATGTAACCTAGCCAATGGCTTCATCATATGCCTCATGCCGTAGAATTGGATTTTGCATACTAGACCAGCATAGTTAGCTCTAAATTTCTAACCTCGATTTATTTACGGTATAGCCGTATGCGTAGTAGAGAAGTCTTATAATAGAACCTTCCATCACATTATAGCAGTGATTTTGTTGTAGCATTTGTTTTAGTTTTAGGACTCGTATGTTTCAAAACAATTCTCACAGAGGTTTTAAGGTTCCAAAAATATCAAGAAAGTCTCCCTTATTGCGAAAGATGGTGGTAGCCTCCATGAGTCAGCTTGACATCAATAATCTTGTCATCCTCCATGGTCTTCCAAACAAAGTCAAATGGCACTATCCAAGCACATAAAATATAACTTGGCATAGAAGATCAACTTTTGGCCGGGAGTGATGAGGTCATGTAACATACTCTCGTAGGATTGCTGAGGCAACATGAACATGGATATATAGAAGAAAATGACCACGAAACATTCGATGGCAAAATGCGCATGTGAAGAGCCCTAAACGTGCAGATACAGCTAGTAGATATATCCTTTGATTGGTGGTTCTCCTGGAAACCAGTAGCGTTGCATTCTTCCAATGGTTGATACCTCCAACCTGTGGGTAAATTTTCACCAAACACAGAACTAGGTTACATGATCAACACTATTATGTGCTCGATACCAATGTTTGGACAAGAGATAGGGCAAAGCAGGAAAGCATACAAAGAAATACAAAGGCGAGATCAGCAAATGCTTTCCAACAATGATGTGTTTTTAGGAGCTGCAGTGGACAACTTGAGTGGATTTTCGCAATAACCTTTTTCTTGCACTTTGTGAACAACAATAATCTTTATTACTTATTTGTGACTACATCTAGGGTCATTGGTAAGCAAATGTAGCCAAAAAGCAGCTCTAAAAGTACCGCATCAATCGTACAGTTCATCTTTCTCTTCAAACGATGAACCAATTTAAATCTTCATGTGTCTTCACCTTGGCGTAAATTTTGTGTGCGTAAATGGTGGTAAAAAAATATCATAAGGGTCAGCAGTAATATCTAGGTGAAAGTGAAAAACCCTTGGAAACATACAACGAATCCTCTTTGAACAAAGGCAAACTGAACCTCAGGAAATCCTTAGGTAGCATTTGAACTGGACAATTTCCTTCCATGTAAAACACAAGATGTCATTATAAACGACTGGGAGTGCTTTTGGTATTCAAAGAGGCATTTCACGAGCCCTTCTTGCATATCTGTACTTGGAGGGTTTGTGGATATACCTCTCGTTGTTGCGTTCCTAGACTAGATCCTAGCAATCTAAAGCATGTATCGCATCTCAGTAATCTATCGTGTTCCTAGTAACTTGTTGGCTGTATCATATCCTAGACCAAACAGTGTTCCTCCTCTCGTGAACATAGCATTCCTTAATTCATAGAGAATAACGTGAGGAAAAGGGAGAGCCTCAGAACCACATGTATATGCATAACCTTATGTTTGACCGTTAGCTTTGAGTACAACATGTACCGAAATAGGTCCAACCTCTCATCTTAGATATTATCTAGGGCTTTACCTCTGTGGGCAAAGTAGTTGATAAAATGGGTTTCGACCGACCAACAGCCTTTAGCACCCAAAACCGCAATTTGAACATAGTTCAAAGCCGGCAATGGCAAAATTGGATCTTCTAATCATCCAAAAGTTATAGAATTTCAACATTCTAATTGCCCCATGGCCAGGAAAAGCCAATTCTTTGAGTGTAGGAACCTCTTTATAAAAAGGCAAGGTTGTGCAAAGGGATAGAAAATGCTTTGGGTTATATAGGTGGTAGAAAGGTCAAAAAGGAATCTGGCCAACCCAACTTTAGAAATGGCATCCAAAAAACCATGTTGCATTAGTTTGGGTCCTTCAATCTACAAACAACAAAAATGTACTTCTCTAGGGTTTTTTCAAGGTGTTGAATCCATATATGTACTCAAAATTCCATTTTAAATAACAAAATTAAGATTTGGCCAAAAACAAATTTGGGGTAATAAGACAAAAACTCAAAAATGTAACATGTTTAGATTCCAAAGATTACATTTTTTGGTAGCCACAATGCATGGGTTGTCTATAGTTTCACACAATCCATGTTATGTCTTACACCGTGACCTTATCTTAAGGCATACAAACACACCCTAGTCTAGTATTGACTATGTGAGTCTCTCTATATATATCATTGAATGTTCTGCTTTAGCTTATCCATCCATCCCTTGATCAGTCAATCAATCGATGATGGTGAAAGTGTCATCCATTCTCTTGCATTTTTGGTGCATTCAAGTTTTCATTCACCTCTGCAAATTCCATGCTAGCAGTCAAGGGCACAAATGGGAATTGAATCCAAGAAATTTGGAAGGGAAAGGCAAGTTGGCTCATTATGGTCATCCCTACAGAAATATCAATGCCCCAAGTTTCTTTCAACTTCGCAGAGGCGATCTGTATATAAATCTAACCAACTAGGGAGCTACCCTCGTCTCCCTCACTCTCCTTGATGCTAAAGGTAATCATCCCTAAACCCTACCCTTCAACTGCTTTACCATCATTTACTCAGAGGGAGCTAGCTCATTAAGTATTGGTATTTATGCATTCAGGCCATCTAGCAGACGTACTTCTTGGCTATGACAATATTGCCTCATACATGGTATGTATTTGCATTTCCCTTTGGAAATTAGTACTTCCATCATATGCTAGAATTTTAAGATAAATTTACAGTTTCTTCTCACATATTGGAATGGATCTCAAATGTATGTGTTACCATGGGGAATATGAGATTGTTTATTAATGCAGAACATGAGCTCCAGTAGACCTTACTTTGGTGCCTTGGTGGGTCGTGTAGCCAACCGTATCAAGGATGGAGAATTCACACTAAATGAGAAAACATATTAGCTGCCTAAGAATGATGGCAAAAACACACTCCATGGTGAAAATATGCCTTTTCTATTCTGCATGCATGTTTTATCCAGCTAACTAGAGCCCTATAATGACCACTACTCAAGAATAAAATCTCTCTTTTTCTGTATATGTATGTTTGTTTGTGGAGGTCTAGAGCACTACTATTTCAGGTAACATATGTGTAGTTTGGTGATCTTAATGAATGTAGGAGGGCTAAGAGGCTTTGACAATGTGACATGTGTTGTGGGAAGTGAAGGAGCAGAGAGGCTTTGACATGCAAAATTTTATATGACAAAAAGAGTCTTTGAGCGACAAAGGAGGGATCTAACATAATTTTTTTGATCCCCTACAACTATCAAGTGTTCAACAAAGGAGGTGTTAAAACAGGTCTGCACTATAGTAGAAGATACAGCAAGTACCGCTATATTGTATGGTGTTCCTATCAAGTGCTGAGGCCCAGAATTAACCATAAAATTTCCCCCTGTATCAGTCTTAAAATTGGTTTAAATAAATGCAAAAAATGATGCACAGGTCGGCTCAAATCAGTATGTCGGCTCCTTAATCAAAATACACGACTGCTTAGTTCATACACAAACAACTATAAATAACTAGTCATGCTCATCATTTTGGAATGAAAATTTCGGTGAAAAATACAGTGAGAATTCAGAGATAAAACAGGAGGCCAAGGAGATTAAAAGGGAGACCATAATTACAACTTTTTGGACTAGAAGGATATATCTCTTGCAGACCTATTTTCACCTATGGAAATAAAAAAATTTGGAACTGAATTCAGGCCTGAAATTTTGGCCCTATCAAAGCCTGAAATTTCGGCCCTAACAGGCCTGTAACTTTGGCCTTTCCAGAAGCTCGGACCTGAGACTATTCTCTGCAACTCAGATCCTTCTATTTCGGACCTGTGGTGAAATATGTGACCTTGCAACAGTCTTGTAATTCGGATCTATAGTGGCAGTTTTGAAGACAAATTCAGACCTGCAGATCTCTGTTTTTGGAATAAAATTACAAAGAAGTCTTGAGAGGAACAATATTGAGTTTATTTTACAGTGAATATATCTAGCAAACCTATTGAATAACATCTATTTCACACGACATCCGTTTGACTTCGTTCAAGAATCGTTGGAAAGCGCTCGATGAGCTCTTCGACATGGAAACCTTTGCATCAACTTTTAAAGATATAAGTTTTTCGGGTTTGTAAAATCAATTTGGATCATAAAATCTTAGTTGTGATTTCAATTCAGTAGATCTGCATAATATTCTGGCAGGAAATAATTAGTCAAGTTGCCGGGATTAGAAAATTTAACACATTCAAACTGTAGTTGATTAGGAAAATTATGATGGAAGTTAATGTGAAAATATTTTTCCCTAATTTTTGGTCATTTGTCCCTGATACAAAAGAACACCTCTCTTTTTCATGTCATTTGCTTTAGAGTTTTGATGACAAAGGACAATATTCCATTATGCTATGAATTCTGTCTAGCAATATGGACATGGTTGGAAGGTCTTGTTGTTGAATGCTTTATTATTTCTTGAAGTACCACCATGGAATCTCCAATTACCACCAATTTTTTGACCTGCCTTGCACACAACATAGGACCTTAAAACAATGCTAGGGTTTTAGTAAATTATTGTAAATTATTGTGGTCCTCTAGGGTTGTAAATAGCCACCCCTGCACCTGCCACTCCTAAGTCACTATGGTGACTTTATTGCACATAAAACTTTATATTATAGCACTACTGTACTGTCCACAGACTCTAAGTGATAACATTCAAGTGACCATCCTTTTGGAAACGAATCGATGGCTTTTCAATTTTAATGCTTAGTAAGAATTTCTTTTAGTTGTCCAAGTCTGTTACTCTTTCTTAATAATCTACTATGGGTGAAATGTTTTTCCATTTTTCATGACCTTGTTATGAGCAACACTTTACATATTGTATGTTGTCTTTGATTTGGAAAGGAAGTCAGTGTTGAAATAAAAGGACACTGAAAATGGAATTTTTTAAGAGACCACTTTCAAGCTTTGGGCATATATGGGACAATATTCCATTATGCTATGAATCCTACTTTATTCCATCACTATGGTGACTTTATTGCACATCAAATTTTATATTCTAGCACTACTATACTATCCACAGACTCTAAGTGATAACATTCAAGTGACCATCCTTTTGGAAATGAATCGATGACTTTTAAATTTTAATGCTTAGTAAGAATTTCTTTTAGTTGTCAAAGTCTGTTACTCTATCTTAATAATCTACTATGGGTGAAATGTTTTTCCATTTTTCATGACCTTGTTATGAGCAACACTTTACATATTGTATGTTGTCTCTGATTTGGAAAGGAAGTCAATGTTGAAATAAAAGGACACTGAAAATGGAATTCTTTAAGAGACCACTTTCAAGCTTTGGGCATATATGGGACAAAAGTAACCTTTTATTTGTTTTACAGGGACTATTTCTTGGTTCTATTGGAGTAGCCTCAAAAAGAGTTTGAATATCACTCATATCCTGTTGGTAGCAAATGCACTGGTGCCTGCTTATCCAAGGGATTTTAAATACAAGCAAGTTGAAGGTTAGTGATCCTCCCTTTTGTTGTTTTAAAATAGCTTAGTTCCTATTTATCACTTTGTGAGTATGTTGGCTACAGGATGGGATTTAGATTCATTTGGAGTCCATGTTATAGTCCATGATATCGAAATAGTCTCCTTTTACTCTTCCTATTGTATTGGTTTATTTGTCTAAACAGAATCTTTTATGATTTCTATTTGCATATGATTAGTATCAATGATGTTAAGGAGGGTTTATCTCACTTAGGGTGCCCTGTATCAATGATGTTAAGGAGGGTTTATCTCACTTAGGGTGCCCTATGTAAGAAAGTGACCAATTAATCTCTGCTTGGTTTTGTTAATGGATTTGTTTATGTAGACATCTTAATTACTCTCTGCTTGGTTTTAATAGAAAAATACATCTTATATATACAAGAATTACAACAGCAGAACAAAAAGCGGAAGGATATATAAAAGGGAGCTTATATTCTCTTTTTGTTTCCTTGAAATACATATTTTGGGGAAACCCACTAGGCACTCCCCTCATTCCAAGTATAGTACTTAGGGTAAAATAGGATTCTTCAGGGATTACTACAACAAAATGTGACACCTTAATGCAAAGCTTCACTAAGTACTCTAGCTCAAGGGCAACATAGGGATCAGTCACCACTTTCACCTTAGTAGCTACTTCTCTACTGTTCTATGGATGGATGTCCCCACAACGGAGGCTATCTCAGAAAATCTTGGAGATTAAGTAACCCGATTATTCTTAGGCTAAATACCTTTCAAGGATTCTACTAAATACACATCAAATTCCAAGGATATTATTCGATAAGGTCAGTCTCCTAGTTAGATGAGGGAATAAATTTGAAGGACCTATGGCTAAGTCTAGAGGGCTAAGATAGTACTAGAAATGCTCAATTAGATCCCAAATACATGATACTTTTAATTTAATGATTTTTGTTATAAATTAGGGTTTATAATAGACATAATTTACTGCATGCAAAATTTATGACAACAATAACTTGCTATGGGGAGCCTGCTCATGCTTGTTTTTCTCATATTCTAGTTGAAAGAGAATTTCCACAATGAAAAAAAAGCCTTGTTAGACAAGCAGAGAGATGTTGACAGGGTGATATAATGATTCAACCAATGTAGAAAAATCCTATGCCCCCCACCAAGATTCTCTGCTATTTGCAGTACAGTTAACCACTCTTAAAGGGCTTAATTTGGTTTTTTTGATGTTGGACTCATGGATATTAGACTTAGTCTTAATTTTGGTTAATTTCTGTATAGTAGGGTCAGCATTGTTTTGGCTCTTTCACACTATGGAATTGCAGTTTAGGAGTTTAAGTAGGAGGTTGTCCTCCGGTTTATCCAATTCAAACAATGTGAACTTCCCCATAAATCCCTCCAGATTTCAGGGGCTGAAGATATCTTTGTATTTGCTATTTTTTGTAATCAAAAGAAGTATCATTTACAAGAACATGATAAATCCAAATGTCTTAACTAGAAAAGCCAAATAGAAAAGCAAGTTGAATTAATAAATTCAAGGAGAATATTTACCTCATCATAACGACTTGTAGCATAAAGAAGATTAGCATCACCTAGTTTCTTTGCCACTTCACGACTTAACTTTGGCCCATACCCCTTTCTACGACTCCTCTTCTTGTATTATCACATGAGACAACAAGGAGGGAAATATCAAGAGATGTGTCAAAAAAATTAAGGACCACTTGGCACTGCAACCTCCAAATAAATTAGTGTTTGTATCATGATTACTATCCAAAGGCTTGATGACTCATCTAACCATTATAGACTATTCTTATTCTTGAACATCTTGAATTTTTTTCCAGGTGTGAATGAAAGATAGAAATTAACACCTTTTTCTACACCCCTTGCGACCTAATCCATAACTTGCTGCCTCCATGATCTCATCGATGCTAGCACCAAAAGGGTCTTGCTGCCTAGCTTTCTTAGCATTATCATCCTTGTTAGTAAGAAAGTTAATTAAAATAGTAGAAGTTTAATAATTCAAAAAAATCAAAAGTGATGTTTTCTTAATCATTGTCTAGTTATCCACTCATGTCAAAAAATATCATCTAATAACATATGTAAAGTGTGCACACAGAGAGTACTACTTTTAAATGTTCAAAAGAGTACAATGCATTCATATGCAGAGAAGCATCCTGTAGATATTTAGAGCCCAAGTCTCCAACATATTTTTATGATAAAAGCAAAGCAAGGAGTCAGGATATAAAACTGAACTTCATCTATACAAAGGAATCGACGGCTCTTTCATGCAATATATTTTCGTGTTTACATTTGGCATCCTTGATAATATTTTCACACGTGTAATGTTATTTTAAGTAAAATTTGAGTGGTTTCCCATCTGTAGTTGCAAGTCAAAAGTAAAGCATTGCCTTAATAGATCTTTGCCACAAAAGGAGCCAAAACTTGAAAATTGGCAGGAACATATACATTTTATTCCTATATCGTACTTAGTGACTAATCCCTTCAATAATTCAATAGTTGACAGACCCATTTATCTGATATACTAAAACATCTATGTTAGCAGGTTTAACTTAGAATTGATAACATGAAGATGCCAAAGAGCACTTGAAAGTTGAAAATTTGAAATAGACTAGGGGGTAATTATGTTCAGACTTTCAAAATCTGTCATTTTGTTTCCAATCTTTATAAATGGATACTAGGAAAGGGCATCATGGTTCCCCTTGGTAAGTTCTTACAATACTAAATGGTATCGGACGATGTTCTACATCCAGATGATACCGTTAAATGTTCTTCGCTTGAAAAAAAATCTTCTTTCAGTTTCAACCAAGGTAGACCATAGCTATGTAGCCAAGATTGATGATAAAGTGAGTCATCATAAAAAATTGCATCTAAACAGATAGTTGAGTTTTGGCCACATGTGTGCAAAAAGGTGGGCCCATATAGTTTTCTTGTGGATCCAATGAAAAATGGTGCTTTAGTGCATGACAGTCACAAGCTGGAAGAGCCTTTGCAAAAGAAATTTAGTCACCTACACTATGGAACACTCCCACCCCTTAAGCACATTGTCCAAGGATTTTTGGACTTCAAGATCCAGAAGCCAAAAATGCACAAGGTTTGTGCACTTGGCAAGCATGAAAAGGCTACTTTTCCAAGCAGTTAGCATAGATCAAGAGAAATTATTTTTCATTTTCTTATTTTTTTTAAATGTACATCTTATATTTACAGAACAATATTTACGAACAACAATACAAAAATTGAAAGGGTATATAAAATGGACATCATAACCTCTTCCTCAAAGCTACTAAAACTAAGATAAAATTAGAATAAACTTTTGGATCCAAAGATAGGAATCCTTGATCAACCGAGCACCCTTAGCCAAGAGTTGATGGTGTACCTCATCCCTCTACATAGAACAAAAGACAAACAAAGGGTTGAGCTCATGATCAAAACAAACTTATACTTGATTTTCATAGAATAAATTGTTGAAAAATTGGGCAGCTATTGTCAAAATTTCATCAGTAAAATAATGGAGAAAAGTCACATTTTGACCCTTGACCAAGTCGACCCTAATGAAGTCAAGTCGGCCCCACAGTGGAAATGACCCCTCCTCAACCACATATAAATAGACCCATCATTGGAGGTCATTTGGCATTATCACACATCACACAATCTGATATGAAATTCGCAGGAGTTCACATGTGTGAAGGAGCAAGGAGTCATTTATGTTTTGCGTTGACCAACAGTTTCTCTCTCCTTTGACTTGCATTGACCTAGGCACTTTAACTCTGTTTTGACTGAGATGTTTGGACTTATTTGCGAGGCTGAATATTCCAAAATATTTGACTCTGTTGACCAAATTTTTATCTCTGTTTTCCCGAGCCATTGACTGAGGTTGACCATACTATTCGACTGAAATTTGACTGCAATTAAATATCTCTCATTTGACCGAAGATTGCAGGATTGTTTTGGATCAGCTGACCAAATCTTTGACTAAGAAAGAAGCCAAATATTCTGCTGGGTTGACCAAAGCTTTCTGGGAAGGTTTGGATGTTGACTTTGACTGAAAATTGTAGGCTGTTTACTGTGGTTGATTGAGCTGCAACAGGCTAAATTTTGGCCCTCTGTTGTAGAATGTTTTCTTGGTTTGGTTGACATGGAAAGTCAAAGCACTGACTTTGACTAGTTTTTGGATGTACTATTGGACTATGTATCTCATGCTGAACATTGATTGACTAAGAAGAAGAATAATTTCAACCTTTTGGGGTTTTGCCCTGGTCTTTGACCAAAATCTGTGTCTCATGTTTGCCTATCTTCTATTGTGCATTATTGTTTACTGTTCTATCTATAATTTCTTAATTTTTCCTGGGGTGAATGAAATTGGATGAAATTGTTTTAAGTGATTATATCAACATAGAACACTGTGTAAAATTAGCATGGTATCAGAGTGAGGTGAAGATTAGCTACTGGAGACTAAAGAACACCCCTTTAAGACATTTTTCTTTCTAATTGGTGATCAACTTTTTTGGAAAGATGACTTCCTCCTACTTCAAGATTGAAGAGAAACTGAATGATACCTCACAGAATGGAGGGCTAGATTGGATCTTACCCTTGAAGAGAATGATGTGATGGAATATGTGCAGGGCCAAGTAGTTGAACCTCCTTAGAATGTCAATGCCAGTGTCATATACAAGTACAAGAAAGGTGAGATCAAGGCCAAAAAGCTCATCATTGACTCTCTTAGAGACCATTTCATCACCTATGTGTCCAAGCCAAAGAAGTAAAAGGAGATGTATGATAAATTTATTGGGATGTATGAGGTCAATAATCTCAGCCATGTCATGACAACCACAGGGCTTTGAGGAACATGACAAGGAAACCCATGTTTGCAGATTAAAGAAAGTCCCCAAGTACTAGAGGGCTAAGATAGTACTAGAAATGCTCAATTAGATCCCAAATACATGATACTTTTAATTTAATGATTGTTGTTATAAATTAGGGTTTATAATAGACACAATTTACTGCATGCAAAATTTATGACAATAATAACTTGCTGCAGGGAGCCTGGTCATGCTTTTTTTCTCATATTCTAGTTCAAAGAGCATTTCCACAATGAAAAAAAAACCTTGTTAGATTGACCATAACCCTGGAATAAGCCATATAGCCTAAATATATTTGTATCTCTTGTGTGTTATTCATAGAGACCCTTTGAGTGGAATGATTCCAAGTTGTTATAAGTAAGGGGAGATCAACCTGTTTAGAGAAGAGGTAGGGCGTAGTCAGGTATTGCATGACATTCCTTTTTTGCAAGTCAAAGAGGAAACAAATTAAGTTGAGACAAACAATTTTATTGATAAGATCAGAAAAATTCAGTATACAAGTTTAAATCCTTTGAAATTTTAACAATAAAAATCATAGAAATAAGATCACAAAAATACCTGTCAAACATATCCATACAGACTCTCCCTATCGAATTTCTGTAAGGGTACAATTTTATCTCCATATGTGCTCGAACAAGGATCCATGCTAAATGCTAATGGCGGGTAACTGTCGTGAAGCGTAGCTGCAACAATGTTGTCCTGTGAAGATAAGTGCAATGAGAATAGGAAACTGAAAGCCTCATGTCACCATTTTTCCCAGCGGAGGAATGGGCCATCTTATCCCATTCACCGAGTTCACCCAGCGCCTCTTAGCACACCATGGATTCACCGTTGTTTTCATTACATGCAAATGGATGTTATCTGGTTCTGAATGCATAAAGTCCTCAGAGGGTCTAGATATACGCTTCGTCCAGCTCCCTCCTGTGGAAATCCAAGAAGATGAGGGACAATACATGAAGGTGGAAACCCTTGTATCAAAGTGATTGGAGAACTTGAAAGTATTAGCAAGCCAACCTGGTAACATTAACCCCCAATAGATTAAACCACTAAGGAATGGAAAGGTTAATCCCACTGATGCTAGGTGAATTCCCCTAATTTATCCAGTCGGGCAGCTAGCACCCAAGTTGGATGGTTGGATCGGTTGTGCATTAAGATTAATACTCTATGGGAAAAATTCCGAAGGCATGAAGAGGTTGTAGGAGAGCCCTAGTAGAGTATGAATGTGCAAATGCAGAAGTTATAACCACCAAAAACACAAATAAAATAGATGAAGCTCGACTACTTACTAATACTTACTAATCAGACCACATTAGAACATCCTCTTTATCTATTCATTTCTCAATCCATCAATCCTTACCTCATTTGTTGGTGAAGCCAACGATCCCGGCCATCCATCCCATGAAGACCAGTCTATTTTGCTACATGACTGGTGGGATTTTCACCATAGTGGAAATATCAATCGAGCCTCTTGGATGAAGGCGAGAAGGTAAAGGCTGAAGGACAATGAAAAATTAATATAGTTTACTATAGCCAAATTCGAAGTTCTTGAACATGTTTTTTTCTTCGAATTGCAGCGAAAGCCCCAAATCAGCAGAAGAAGATTTCAAATAAAGATCGAAAAAGAGTGAACCCAGATCTGATATAATAAGTTCGGGTTAAAAATATAGTAGAGTGGATAGAATAATTGAATGTCAAAGAAGGGTATGAAATCTGCGGCGAAATCATAAAAATTATGAACAGAGAAGGAGCACCGAACTCTATCCTAGACTTGGCAAGGAGAATATTGGTGGTAAAATAAATTTTAATAGGTCGATTTAAATTTTATAGTAGCCACCAAATTAGATTTTAATAGGTAGTCAAGCAAATTTCTATGGTCAGTTAGGTTTTCATCAAGTTTTATTTTTATGTGAGTAAAAATAATGTTAAACTAATTAGAGTATTAATCAAAATTATATTATACTTCTCTAATATAAGTAAGAATCCTAATTAATCAAAATTATATTATATCTTTCTAATATAAGTAAGAATGTTCATATAAAGAGGGAAAATGAACATGAGCTCGGAAATATCTATCAACCTTTAAGGGAGTGAAAATTATCTTTAAATCTATGAATAATGTTATCAATAAATTTAAGTAGGTATAGTTAGTTTCTTATTTTTGAGGAAGTTCACTTAGAGCTTAAAAATACCCAATTAGAAGGCCTTCACATGTGTTGTTAAGAGAGACATGGGATAAATTTTGATTAAAGGAATTAAGGGGTACAATAAGATCAATGTATAGCACCTACTCAAATCACCAAGAATATATCCAAACCATCAAGATGACACACTTCTCTGAGAAAAATTATGAAACATTGTGGAATAACTCAGATTAAAACTTATAGTCAATCAGTCAATAGTTATAACATAGTGTTTAAGTGAACACAATAAAAATAGTACACATTGGACATAATATCATATACACATGGATCATACATATCCAACTAAATGTGGTAGCTAAAGGAACTTCTTCCTACACATAGTGTCCTAAATGGCTAAGGCAAGGTGTCATCAAACCAATGATACATTCATGAATTACATATAGATCCATATACTTTAGATGAAAAATGATCAATGTGACAGGAATCGTAGGGGTTGAGATGACAATCAAATTTTAAAATATCCTCTAAAAGCCCATATAGAAAATGGGGTAACATACCCTATGACATCCAACTTGTGATATATGGTGGGAAATCCTTAAATTGTATTTGAAGAAAGACATCTCATTGAGGTCTAGGTCAAGAAGAGGTACGATTCCTCACTAATTTGGTATCTCGTTGAGGTCTAGGTCAAGAAGAGGTACAATGCCTCACTAATTTGGTAGATGAATAAGTTTAAATCTTGGTTTGTCAATTTTTCCCTAAGTAGGAAAGGGCAATATAGAAGGAGGTGACCCCCTTGGAAGAGTTATAAAGGGGAAGGGCACATAAGGCCTTATATAAAGATCTAAATCCAAGTACCTCCCTCATAAAAAGTTCTAGACATGTATTTAAAGAATGTAGATAACGACTCATCCAAATGTTGATAAAGACAATAGAACATCCCTTGAATCTCATAATAAATGGGGGAATCTACAAATGGAAATGCTAGTAGATGTTATTAAGAAGAGGAAGGTGATTATGATTCGTTTCAACTTGACGTGAATGTAAACCCACTTTGAAAGCACCAAGGGAGATATGAAGGACAACATCTGATACTCTTGAGTGTATGTGGTTAAACAAAAAGGCTCCCTTTCATTTACATGAAGTGTTCTTGATACAAATCTATGTTACAGTCGAGGCCCTAAAAATATGAAGTCCAAGTACATTAAATGTATTGTCTATAAATAACCTCTCTAACAACCTGACACAAACATATAATGATGTCATTTACATTTGAGGTGTAAATCACTAGAATTGTATTACAACTTTAATCGCTCCCCAACAAAACTGTGCCATGCTTCCTTGTGATGATGCTTCAACCCTATTGGAGAAAAACCTCACAATGTAAAAGGAATTTAAACATGATGTAACTTTAATAGTGCCCCACATTCACCCTTTGGCTCACTACCCATGGCTAATTTGAGGTTATTTCAAGCACTGATGTGGATAATATCATTTTATTTTCTCTTATTTATAGTATTCTACATTGACACAATTGAGTTTGTTTAACAAACAAAATATTTATATTGAGGGTTCACTCCTTGTGCATTAGGGCTAGACAAGCCTTGTCTTTATGAGTGATCTATTCATTTCCAACTCCTTAGTCCTTCAAATTTTGCACGTCGTTAGGCCCAATACACCTACCCTTCTACTAGTCTTGTTTTCCTTCACAAGCACAAGACTTGGGTCTCTTCTTTGATAGTCACCTAACAACCCTCCAACTGTACTTGGACTACCTTTAATTTTCCCAACCATGGTCAATTATTTTACTGATCTAGTGCCCACAACACTGCCCTCATCTAGGGATCTTCAAAATTTCTACCTAATAGTGATTCGAGTCCTCTCAAAATCACTATTTTTGTGTACCAATTTCTTTGTTGTCCAATCTATGAACAAATCTGAACTACTCCTCTTATCATCTTTCTAACAATTTGTATATACTTGAACTAGGGTTGGGAAACATCCACTAAAAGTCAATTGACTAATTGTTTATAGGTTGCTTCAGATATCTGTCCAGAACTCTCTGGACAATCCACCAAAATCAACTCCTCTTCATGTCCATCCATTCCTCATAATATGCCACAATTATTCTACCCAATCTTCTACTCAGGTTCCACCTTCCTTTGTATTTTCTATCTTCACACATACTTCTGCAAACCATCTTCCAAATTTTTAGTATATATTGCAGAGATAAACCTCTATCCAACAGTCCCGACCCCTCTTCTTCTACACATATTTGTCACAGTCTTAAGGGCATACCTTATGGATTGAACATGTGAGGAAACCTCCTTAACTATGGCATTATACTTCTATTTGAATTGTCTTAGAACAAACCATATCCACCCATAGCAAAAATAGCAACTCTTACCTCCATAAGAGACACAACCTAGCTCATATGGATCCATAGATTCTGGGGACTTCTTTAATTGAATTAGGGTTTAAGGGGTTAGGGTTAAGGGTTTAAAGGTTTAGGTTTTAAGGGGTTAAGGGTTAGGGGTTTATAGGTTTAGGGTTTATGGGGTTAAATGGGTTAGGGGTTTACTAGGGGTTTAGGGGGTTAAATGGGTTAGGGGTTAAGGGTTTAGAGGTTTATGGTCTAGGGGTTAACTGGGTTAGGGGTTTAGAGGTTTAGGGGGTTAAATGGGTTAGGGGTTGGGAATTAGTGTTTAAGGGGTTAGGGGTTAAGATGATAGCTTCATTGGTCTATGCTTTTGCACAAGAGTTTCAGTTTCTTATTCTTTGCATCTCAATGTAACAAATTTGTAAGTATTGTTGCTTGTTGCCATGTCTTCTTTATTTATTAATTTATAGTATTTTTTAGCAATTTGCTTACATTTATTGATGAAAATGTCTATTGCAATCAAACCAAATGTATGTTCAATCTTCAGTTTCAAACTTAGCCACAGTGTTGTCACACAATTTAAGTCTGGAGAATGGCCATATGATGAAGTCTTAATAACCAGACTGCACCTCATGACTACTCTAGAAAATCTTAATTTTGAGTGTCCCACATTCATGAGAAATTTGTCTCTTATACTCTTGCTCCACCTGAATGTGTCCTGGAAATACCCTTGTTTATTGCAAAAACATCCTAATGTTGTCGACCTTGTCCCTTAATAGACCAAGGAAACATATGTGACTGAGAGGAATGGAAAGCACTACAAAGTTGAAGAGAGTACAAAAGACTAAGATGGTTTAACGGATAAGCTTGAAGAATGTAGCAGTGTTGAAACAACTAAAAGTTATCCCAAAAAAATAGTTGATAATGTGAAACCTTCTTCTGTACCAGTCAAGCAAGACTACATTCATGTGAGAGCAATAAGAGGCCAAGCGACTAATATGCATAGCCTGGAAGATAGGGTATGGTTCCCTCTTTTTGATGAAATATTTGATCTACATTTTTTCTATCGAAGATTAACCATTTTAACCTTGCCAACAAGGAATAATTAACCCAATCGTAGGTCCCAATATGTCATGATATATATTAACTATAGATATATATATATGAGAAGGAATAATAAATACATAGATTGATAGAGGTGGCCAGACAAGTGGAGTCACAAGGGAGAGATGGAGATAAACTGAAGGAGAGGGGAGAGAAGGAATGGAGAGAGAGAGAGAGGGAGAGGAGTGAGAGAGGTAGAGAAGGGTAAGAGAGGGAGATAGTGACACAAATATGGAAGAGGATGATGTTGAGAGGGCTTGCCTGGGTGACTCCGGGAGCAACCCGAAGGTGGTCAGGCAAAGCTCTTCTAAGTTAGAAATTTGAAGAGAAAAAACTGGTGATGTATATGTGGTTTCTCAACCTTGGATGTATGGAAAATATTCGCCGAGAGTGTTTACCTTTCCGTGTCTTCATGAAAGTAGGTTGTCTGGTCACAGAATAAGATCATGACAACATGTAGGTGATGGTTCTGTAGTAAGTTCTCAGCCTTATCTTCAAAATGGCTAACATAGAGAATCAAGTTTGAATACAAGATATAATTTGACGAATTTGGAGATTTAGAGTTGAAGAAAAAATTGTAGTGATGTTTGGATGGGTGCTAATTTGTAGGGTTTTCCATTTTTATAATTTTCTTTGTTGTGCTTTATACCATGCTACCGTGTTTCTTTCACGTTTCCCTAGTGTTTTAACTTTTTCAATTTCTATCTCTCTATTGTTTCTTGCCCCATTTGAAATGTCATCCTTATTTGGTAGGTGTTTTCTTCAATATAGTGTGAATATTTTTCCATCACACAACTTCTATGGGATTTGTCTACACAAATAGCTTTTAAGGCCCATTCATCAGGGTATTTGATGAAATGAAATGGTTATCGATGGTCACCAACTAATGGTACTTGCAGAGATTTAGTCTAATAATTCTACAATTTTCTTGTGCCAACAACTATACAACATTTTAACCTCATGAATTAGTCTCCTCCATTCTCTTAGCTGATTCTATAAGCACTTATTACTATTGTCAATGATTTTACTCTCTAGTCCCATTGAGCTATTTCATTTATTTGTGGACATTGATCTATTTTCATTTCATTTCTTCAATTTTTCTGATTGTTATGCATTTCATTTGGTCAGATCCTTCTTTCTTACCTGTGCTTTTTCTGCATAAGCATTCCATCCAGCCAAAACAATAGGGGTAGTAGGAGCCACGCAATCCAGCTAGAGCTTAGCAGGGGTAGCGCACAGGCAAGAGGAGCCACGCAGGCCTAGTCAAGGCAGCACAGGGGTAGTGTAAGCCCTTTGGGTGTGACGCAGGCCCTTACTGAGCAGCGCAGAGGCTGACACAGGCCAGTTAGGCTGACGTAGAGGGATTCAGAGTAGCATATTACTGTCGTTTTTATTTCTCTTTTGGTGAACCAATTTTGGTGCCCAAGATTGTTGTACTTAGATTATGCATAATAATGAAAACCCTCGAGAGATAGCTGCACTGGTTTTCCCACATTGGGTTTTTTCCAGGGATAGTTGTCCAGAAAATTCGTGTCTCACTATGTCTAGGAGCATGTTATTCAGTATCTGATCTGTATGTGTAGGTTGCTAGTTGTATTTACTATTTACTTCGCTAATTTATTAAATATTTCAGAAATTAACTTGTAACTTAATTCAAGTAGGAGAAGTAAATCAAGATATTACAATAGGGTTTCTTAGATTAAGAAATTTTCAAATTCCCTAGGTCTAGCCCCATTAAGTCACCTAGGGCAACAATTTCGCAAGAACCTAGCTAGAGGAAAAATTCTATCTCCTAGAGGTAGTTGCGTTGCTGGGTGCCCTCACTCTCCTCAGAACATGGGCCAATTCCGACAGTGGAATCTCCAGATACCTCAAGCCCTAGATCTAGGATCAAGTTTTTCCTAGGTGTTCCCAAGGATAGAACCTAGTAGGATCAATTTGACCTATCGAAGTAAAAACACTTGTCTGATCCTTTCCCTTCACCTTATCTAGGATAGGAACATCATTGGTTGCTAAATTCCATCCCCGAACCTGGGTTGGGTCCACTTGGCCCCGTGTGGTCCCATTTGGTGTCAAAGGCCTTTCATCAAGGACCATTTGGGAATCCAAGTTCCCAAAGGATTTTAGGGATTGATAAATTCCTTCATAAGTCTTATTCTTCTCCCTCAACCCTTCAATACCCATCCTCTCTCCCTAGAAGATAATTCCCTTGCTTAAAAGGAAAGCAAGTCCCACTCTTTATTTTATCTTAGGGAAAGGGTTTCAAGGGTCACTTCCTACCTATTCATTGACCTATACTCTACAAGTGACTTCCTAAACTATTGGGACTCCAACCATCGATGAAAGTTCGTGAAGAGAAAGGAGCCTTAGCTGTGGTTACAATGGGCTAAGCCTCCATCGTTTCCTTTGTCCTAGCAGTTGCCCTCTTAGGAACCCCTTTTAGATCCACTACTAGTTTGAGAGGTAACAAGTTGTTCACAATTCCATTTGTGAACAACTCTTTGGTATGCCCACTTTTTTCATACTATAGCTCCAAGAGGCTGCCCTTTTTTGAGGTATAAAAGGTGTCTTTTTAACGCCTATTTATCCTACATTAATTATCAATCCGGGAATGACTTTTTATTTCACGAGTGTACTCAGTCTGAGAATTTTTTTTATCTAAGAGTAATGCTCTTCAATATGTAGTACAGTGTTCTAAATGCAAGAGTAAATGGATTCTTGAAAAAGAAATCTAACTACAACAACATAAACTCAAATGCTCTGAAATCCAACTATTCACTCAGCAAACATCAATTGAGGATACAGTAGCAATAACTCATTCCTCTAGAAATTGATGCAATTGAAATCAAACTGGAACAAGACAATCAATCTGGGAACGAGGAAGAAATAACCAATGTTCTCTACAGTTGACAGTCCTTCTTTAAAGAAATTAAAAGGAAATAGAAATTGAACTAAAGCTGCTATTGAAAGTAAACTAGGAAAACTCTTTAAAAGCAAACTCTTAGCAATTAATCAACAGAAATGAACAAAAAATTAAATGGACAACAAACTGTAATTAAAGAAATTAAACAATGAATCGTATTTAATAAATTTGAACAACAAACTCTAATTAATGGAATCGAATAACCAATCCTATTGAACAACAATTTGTAATGAATATCAATCAAACGGAACAACAAGTGGAATGAAACCATAATGGAAATAGAACAACGAAGCTCTATTAAGGTATTAACAAGATAAATTATACAGTGTTGAGATTCTTGTTAAATAATAAAATAACAACAACACAATTCGTTATTATAACACACTGATATCAAAGCAATTAAACAACAAACCGATTAACTTGCAAACTGTAATAAAACCAAATGTGAACCATCTCACAAAAATAATGAAAAGGTAGAGATACAAACAACAGATCGATCCACCAGGGTCGGGCCCTCAACCATCGGTGAAACACCGTTGAGCTACTACAGAACTAAGAATTTAAATGGAAACACATTCTTGTATTATTCATGCATAACAACCTTTAAAAAAATTCGATCTTTAATCAATGAGAGTCGATGAGGAATTGTATAATTACAACAAGAAATCTCTCCATCTCTCATCCATCCTCCCCCAATACATAATACATGCTCTCCTTTTATAATCACAAAGAGGAGAAATTCAATAGTAAATATGATCTCTCATAAGAATATTGGATTGTTCCTAACCAATTGATCAACAAGAAAATATATTTCCATCCATATTTCAACAAGAGCAAGTCGAATTTGGATTTGCAGCTGAGATAATTTGGAGTACGGCCGCAATAGAAAATCTGAGAAAATCGTGCTCAAAGAACCCCTTGTTTCTCTCAGTATAGGCCAAATTTGGGCAAAATGTTCTTAAGTAAAGTTAATTTGGTCTGTTCTAGACAAAACCCATGTTCCATTTTTTCCAGATTCTTCTTCATATGCCCAAAATCGCAACTACAAAACTGTCACTTCTTATTCCAGCGAATTTCTGAGTTGGAATATTTGATGATGATTTGGAGGTCAAATCTGCAATCTAGGAAACATCTTGGAGGCTAAAATGGTGAGTGTTGTTAAAAAATATATTAACAAACCATCATTGATAAAATTATGCATAATAATCATCAATTTATTAAAAATAAAGGAGAAGAAATAATATTCATCCATAAGAGCATAAATCATTATAAAATGGATTTATATGATAAATTATAATAAATGTCATGATAAAGGAGAGTAAAAATGGATGAAATAAGTGTTAAAAAATGGTTGTATTCACGACCCAACATACCCCCAAACTGAATATATTGCATGTCCTCATGCAACCCAAAACTGAATATATTGCATGTTCTCATGCAACCCAAAGAAAAAACCCACGTGTTAACAAAGAAAAGAAAATTGTTCATCCCAACTCATGAAATGGATAGAACAAATAATTTTTTCCTCAAATAATGAATATTCAATTTTAGCAATCTTGATAAAGGCATAAATTTTTTTACAGTTGACATTCAACTATATGTATATGAAGTTGCAGAAAAATGTGACATAAGTAACCGCAAACTTCATTAACCATTTTCTCAAAAATCAGATTGTTTTGACGCACGGATCATGAGATATAAACAAAATGGTTGTAGGTGATAGTGCATAATTTTCAAAATTTTATGAACTAATTTAGCGTGAAATTATTTGTGTTTGTGTATTTTAATGATATCTCTTTGTTATCCAGAAATCACAAGAATTCAGTTCATATTTTTAAAGATATATGCAAAACAATTTCTTCACTATATACAAATTAAATTGTGTGCCTTAAACGAGAAAGAGAGTAGAAAACATCCATCATGTGTAGCAATTCCCCCCCCCCCAAGAAACTGAAGAATTAGCATGTCCTCATGCAATGTGAGAAAACAAAGAGAGGTGGTTGCTACAATCTGTTGAAATCTATGCTTGGTGTAAAACAACATGGAATAAGGGAGGTGTTGAGAATGAATAAGAATATCAAAGAAGATTACTCACATGGTCATAAGAAATAAATGAAGGAAATCAACACTCCCCCAAACTGAAAGATGAGATGTGTCTAAAAAAATGGGAAGTGGTAAAGATATGGAATGAATGATGATAAACAATGTTCAATGGATTTTCATGAAATTTTATTATATTCATAATAAATTAGAAAATTATGTTATTTTACCTCAAGTGTTACCTCCGAAAAAATGTGAAAGGATATGTAGGGACTGGCCTTTGCTGAAGCTGATGTAGGCTGAGAAGATACTGAAAGTGATGAAAAAGGTGGAAGCCATGCAAGCACATCATGTCTGAAGAATTGTGCGTGTTTGCAAGTTACGTGGGCCTTTACTGTTAGATGCAATAGTGTGGTCGTGCTGCAAATAGAATTTTCCCTCATACTTGTTGTTCTCCTGTAAACAAATCATGATTCTGTATGCAATTTTCTTGAATCTACAGTGTTAATTTTGAAGAGAAACAGATAAGAGTATGCCAAAAGTTCAATCAGCAAAAATTCTGTAGAAATGCAGTATGAATATTGTGGCAAATAGAAGAGCAGTGTATTGCATAGAAACTGTATAGCATGGAAAGACATACATACTTATGATATGATCAACAAATTATCGCATTACTGAAATCAATGCATATTTTGAAATCATGAGTAGATATGGAAATGTTTATGTAATGATTCGAAAATAAGGGAAAATGACAGCTGATGTGAAAAAAGTACTTATGCGGTCATTATCCACATAAACCATTATGATCGATCTATAAATAAATTTCATGCATAAGAGGTTCCGAAAAAAGGGTTTAGGAGCATACTCTCATTTGATATTAGATAAAGATATAAGAAAAGGGTTTATCATTACTATTTATTTGTGAAAAATATGACTCCAATACCATCAGCAGAGCTCTGTTGCCCACATGTGTCTATAACCTTGACAAAGTTGCTTTCTCACCCTTGGAACCATTATCCTTTATTTATGCCTAGGGAAGTGTTGTGTGATGTCATGATGGAGGCCAATGTGCTGGCTTGGGAACCAGATGAATCACAATTCCATTCACCAGGAAGGAGTGAAAGGTGGGCAGGCCAGCTCGTGATGAGACCTCCTATTCCAAGGACTTTTTATTTTTCTGAGTTGTCCATTGGATCATATCCCTGGTGTGGTGGCCATAATGGGAATGCCACTTCACTGCTCCCTTATGATCATGGTAGGCTAGCTCTTGATGAGACCCCCTATCCTCCATCTGCCATATCATAGAATTGTTAGTAACCATATAGAGTTTTTTCTTCTTTTTTTTATGTAGCACTTCCCTACTTATGTATAGATGATGGCTCAACACTCCTTAAGAGTAGGGATGGTGGAAGAAGTCTGAACATCTCAATAGAGAAAGTATGCCCTTATTCTTATTCAATAAATAAAAATCAAAGAGAAATGTGAAGAGTTAGGGAAGAACCAACATGATAAAGATAGTCGATCATATTAGTTTTAGTGAAAATAAAGAAAACAAAGTGATATAGATAGTTGTGTCATTTCCTTTTCTTATCACTACAAAACAATTTCTTTAAAATGACAATTTTTCTTGATTTGTTGATTCCAGTAACCTCTAATTTGTGTATCCTTCCATAAATTGTATGTTTTCTTTTCAAAAAGTCATGAAAAATTCAAAAAAATCCTCAAAAAGTTGTTCACAAACAAGAAAAATGCACTCAAAAAGTGTTGTTCCTTTGGAAAGGAACAGCAAAAAAGCTCGCAACAATACTGTTGTTCCTTTCCAAAAGAACAACACTTTTGTTGTTCCTTTGGAAAGGAACAACAAAAACACTCATAGCAAAAGTGATGTTCTTTTCGAAAGAAACAACAGAAGTGTTGTTCCTTTGGAAAGGAAGAGAAAAAATTCGCAGCAAGGAAAATAAGAATGTTTCAAGAAATATAATTTTATACAAAAAAACAAGCAAAGTAAAAGAAAACAAACTTTATGTACAGGTTTCAAGAAAAAGTATTTTTTTATTTTTTTATTTTTTTTTACAGAAATGGTGTTGCCGAAAAATTGCCTTCTGTAACTGAAACTTGCATGGTGGGGTCCTTATTGTGCAATTGCAAATGGAATGGAAACTGCAATTTGGAGGGATCAACACCTGAAACACAAAAACATAAAAGAAATCAGAAAGGAAACAACACTTTATTAAGTTACAACAGCTATGATGTTATTTCCTACGGGCATATCAATTTGTTAATGGAAAAAAATTATCTTTTTGAAAAATGTTTTGGCAGCAGTGACATGAACCTTCAAATGGAAACCAATTCTTCATTTCTTCTTGTTATGAATCTGTTAGGTAATGAACTGGATGAAATGCTCTTGTTTCACTAAAATTTCTCTCAAGAATTGCTCGTCCATAAATTGACCTTCTATGTTCTGCTAAGACCTGCAAAAAATGAGTATCTACCTGCAATAAAACATTAAATCATGGAGAAAGAGAGGTGCACGAGCTCCCCTAATCCAAGAATTATGCAAAAAACTAACAAGTAGTTACTCTGTAGAACAAATCCACAGACAACGTAAAATTAATTTATTACCTACATGAGAGCAGTGGCCAATCATGCTAACCAGCAGTATTTTAATCATAACTTCTTTATTTTTCGTCCGATTTGAGTGATTAAAAATCCAAATGAGAGCTAATTCAAAGTTTTATCTCTAATAGAAACAGGTTTTAAAAATTCAATTCTATGATATGTCAAATTTTCTTAGAACAACCTGCACAATAGAGTCATTTTCGATTTTCCAGCTTAGACCAACAATTGATATTTCAAGCATAAATTTTTCGTTTGATGGCAGATTGAACCGATTAAAATTGGAGATTAAAGTAGATTCATTAATTGATCTCCAATAGAAATGGGTTTTGAATACAAGAATAATTGATGGGTCAAATACGTTAATGAACAGCCGAGAAAACAGAGTTTCAAGAGTGCTGATTTATGATAGGCAGTCATTATTTTGGTCATAAATTCCTCATACGATATTGAAATTGAGTGATTCAAATTGTGTTGTAAACTAGATTCATAGAATAATCTCCCATAGAAACAGGTTTTAAAAATATAGTCATTTAGGCCTCCAAAAACTGACTGTCCCAACTCTATTCATGAGCTGCCTACTAGACACCCTATCAATGTTTTGGTTCTAAATTTTTCGTTTAAAATCCAAATGGAGTGATTCAAATTGAGTTGGAAAGTATACATCAAGGGCTACTTAGGATAGAAATAGATTTTAAAAATATTCAATTTTGGTCCCTCAAAGCATGACTGTCTCAACTTTGTTTTCAGAAATTTCATCAAACCCACAAGCCAAAAAAATATGATATTCAAACAATTTTTCCATATTGATGATAAAAATGAATATAAGTGTTTGTAGACTTGTTATTTGCAATATAATTCATCTACATACACAAATAAATTAGAATATTTATCATCAATGTTGATTTCACAGCGTGTTGCAACAAAGAAACAACTATTTTTACAAAAATAAATAAAAAAATGTGTTTGTTTTATTTCCTCTTTTATTTATTTCTCCACTATCCTACTCTGAATTGGAAAATGAATATCATTACGTATAAGAGTATTTCCAGTGGAGCCATTTCCGAAATAAGGCTTCAATTATGTACATACCCAAATTTGAAAAATGTATGTTAATAATAAAAATTAGGGTATGAGAAGCCAACTTCCCTTGAAAAGATGGTGCCAAAAATTGTTGAAGTATGGAGTGATGTTGCAAAAAAATGATGGAGTGAAACCAATCTTCAATATATTCTTTACTTCCTTGATTTCCCATAGCCATCATATCATGAAGTTCTTGAGCTTTTAAAATGGTTTGTTGATGCAAACTAGAAGAAACCTGATTTTCTTTCATAACTTCTACAATTTTTGGATTTGATTCATTCCGAGTCTCAGTGTAAGTTTTTTCTAATGGTACATGTGAGATAGAATGGGTGGGAAGGGTGAGTGAATTTTGCAATTCAGCATTGTAAGCATGTTGTACTGGTTTATTATTGTGTGGGTGTGGAATGAGTTGAGCAGGAGATTGTGTAGGGAATGGAGCCTCTTGATGATGTAATTGATTGTGTTGAGTGGATGATTTTGATCGGCAAACAATGTGTTGTGGAAGAGCTGGAAGATGTGTTTGTGCTACAAGATGAGGGAGAGTAGTCATGCAATCATAAGGTGATCCATTCCAAACTTGCAAACAAGATTGGTGGTGGTTATATTGAGATTGGCATGGCCGCCCTAACATATGAGTATTCCATAACGAATTATGCAAGTAAGAGAATGGAGAGGAAGTGTTTTGAACCATACCTGTAGGCCATGATTTCCATGGTTTTGACCTTGTTGCAGCTTCCCCATCTCTTTGATATGCTACTTCCATCCTAGATAAGGAAGAACAACTATCTATGGGATGCTCCTTTTGGTAATGAGGGCAAAACACTTCATCAAATTCTTGATTTTTCTGAACCTACAAAACATTCAATTGTGAATTTAGAGAGCTAATAAAATCATATTTAAAATTTTCAAATAAAACATTGATTTCAGCTCTTATGTCTCTTGTTCTTGTAGTAAATTTGGAAAAGAAAGAAGAAAATTCTCTAGAATTCTTACCAGCCTTGGAAATTCCTCTTGAATACCTTATGCAGAACTCACAAACGTCATCATATAATAACTGAGAAACATCAAATTTTCCTATAAGATTTAAGAGTTCTAAAAATTCATATTTGATTCCTTTAAGAAGGACTGTTTTCAAGATCTCTTTTTCAGAATGCTTATGCTTTGATTTTTGAAGGTTATATCAAAATTCCTCTACATATTCCTCCAAGATTTCATCTTCCCCTTGTATCATACCAAAAATATCTTCATTGGATTTGCAGTAGTCTTGGTACTTCTTCAAGAATATGTTCTTCATGTCCTCCCATGTTTCGATGCAGTTCCCAGCTAGGCTCATGAACCATCGGAGAGCTGCTCCTTTTAGAGTAAGAAAAAACACTTTCAATATTTCATCATTAGTACAATAATCATATCCTCTACAAAGTATTTCAAACTCAAATAAGAATGTATCTAGATCTTCATTTGTTAAACCATGAAAATTTGGTAGAGACAATTGGGGAATTATGTGCATTTGTGTCACTCCTCCTAGATCCTTGATAGGGAATTCGAAAGTTGCAATGTGAGCCATTTCTTACCATAATAGAAGATGTTCTTCATGTGTTTCTTTAAGGATCCTCCTTCCAATGTTCCTGTCAATTGGTTAGTGAAATGGGTGGTGCTTACATCACCACTCGAGTGGAATTACAAGTTTTTTTTCAAAAATTCTGCCTCTAAAATTCAAGAAAACACAAACATTCATTCCTACCTTAAGCTTTCACTCAATTCTGTTGTGAAGCGGGCCAGTGAACAAGTGTGTCTCTTGCTCAGTGCACAGGTTCTTACCTTCCGTCAATAATACCCAATTCTTCCCAAGCAGAAAAAATTAAATATGCATCACTCTTTCTAAATGGCATACACTCTCCCCGGTAACAGCGCAAAAATGTTGGGTGCATAAAAGGTGTCTTTTTAATGCCTATTTATCCTACATTAATTATCAATCTGGGAATGAATTTTTATTTCAAGAGTGTACTTAGTCTGAGGTAGCAATTTATCCAAGAGTAATGCTCTTCAATATGTAGTACAATGTTCTAAATGCAAGAGTAAATGGATGCTTGAAAAATAAATCTAACTACAACAACATAAACTCAAATTCTCTGAAATCCAACTATTCCCTCAGCAAACATCAATCAAGGATACAATAGCAATAACTCATTCCTCTAGAAATTAATGCAATTGAAATCAAACTAGAACAAGACAATCAATCTTCGAACAAGGAAGCAATAACCAATGTTCTCTACAGTTGACAGTCTTTCTTTAAAGCAATTAAAAGGAAATAGTAATTGAACTAAAGCTGTTATTGAAAGTAAACTAGGAAAACTCTTTAAAAGAAAACTCTTTGTAACTAATCAACAGAAATGAACAACAAAGTAAATGGATAGAAAACTATAATTAAAGGAATTAAACAACGAATCCTATTTAATAAATCTGAACAACAAACTCTAATTAATGGAATCGAATAACCAATCCTATTGAATAACAATTTGTAATAAATATCAATCAAATGGAACAAAAAGTGGAATGAAACCATAATGGAAATAGGACAACAAAGCTCTATTAAGGTATTAACAAGATAAATTATACAGTGTTGAGATTCTTCTTAAATAATAAAAGAACAACAACGCGATTCGTTAATATAACACACTGATATCAGAGCAATTAAACAACAAACCGATTAACTTGCAAACTGTAATAAAAGTAAATATGAAGTATGTCACAACAATAATGAAAAGGTAGAGATACAAATAGTGGATCGATCCACCAGGGCCGGGACCTCAACCACCACTGAAATGCCGCTGAGCTACTGCAAAACTATGAAATTAAACGACAACACGTTCTTGTACTAATCATGCATAACAAAATTTACAAACAATCGATCTCTTTTTAATCAATGAGAGTCGATGATGAATTGTATAATTACAAAAAAAAGTCACTCCAGCTCTCATCCATCCTCCTCCAATACATAATACATGCTCTCCTTTTATAATCACAAAGAGGAGAAATTAAATAGTAAAAATATGATCTCTCATAAAAATATTGGATTGTTCCTAACCAATTGATCAACAAGAAAATATATTTCCATCCATCTTTCAACAAAGAGCAAGTTGAATTTGGATTTGCAGCTTAGATAATTTGGAGGATAGCTGCAACAGCAAATCTGAGCAAATCATGCTCAAAGAACCCTGTGTTTCTCTCAATATAGGCTGATTTTGGGCAAATTGTTCTTTACTAGAGTTAACTTGGTCAATTCTAGACAAAACCCATGTTCCATATTTTCTAGATTCTTCTTCATTTGCCGAGAATCTCAACCGCAAAACTGTCACTTATTATTCTAGTGAATTTTTGAATTAGAATATTTGATGATGATTTGGAGGTCAAATCTGCAATCTAGGAAATATCTTGGAGGCTAAAATGGTGAGTGTTGTTACAAAATATATTAATAAACCATCATTGATAAAATTATGCATAATAATCATCAATTTATTAAAAATAAAGGAGAAGAAATAATATTCATCCATAAGAGCATAAATCATTATAAAATGGATTTATATGATAAATTATAATAAATGACATGATAAAGAAGAGTAAAAATGGATAAAATAAGTGTTAAAAAGTGGTCGTATTCACGGCCCAACATACCACCAAACTGAATATATTGCATGTCCTCATGCAACCCAGAACTGAATATATTGCATGTTCTCATGAAACCCAAAGACAAAACCCATGTGTTAACCAAGCAAAGAAAATTGTTCATCCCAACTCATGAAATGGATAGAACAAATGAATTTTTCCTCAAATAATGAATATTCAATTTTAGCAATCTTGATAAAGGCATAACAATTTTTACAGTTGATATTCAACTATATGTTTATGAAGTTGCAGAAAAATGTGACATAAGTAACAACAAACTTCATTAACAATTTTCTCAAAAATCAGATCGTTTTGATGCACGGATCATGAGATATAAACAAAATGGTTGTAGGTGATAGTGCATAATTTTCGAAATTTTATGAACTAATTTAATGTGAAATTATCTGGATTTGTGTATTTTAATTATACCTCTTTGTTATCCAGAAATCACAAGAATTCAGTTCATAGTTTTAAATATATATGCAAAACAATTTCTGCACTATATACAATTAAATTGTATGCCTTAAACGAGAAAGACAGTAGAAAATATCCATCATGTGTAGCAATTCGCCCCCCCCCCCCAAAAAAAAAATGAAGAATTAACATGTCCTCATGCAATGCGAGAAAAAAAAGAGAGGTGGTTGCTACAATCTGTTGAAATCTATGTTTAGTGTAAAAAAACATGGAATAAGGGAGGTGTTGAGAATGAATAAGAATATCAAAGAAGATTACTGACATGGTCATAAGAAAGAAATGAAGGAAATCAACACTCCCCCAAAATGAAAGATGAGATGTGTCTAAAAAAATGGGAAGTGGTAAAGATGTGGAATGAATGATGATAAACAATGCTCAATGGATTTTCATGAAATTCTCCTAAATTTATAATAAATCAGAAAATTATGCTATTTTACCTCAAGTGTTACCTCCAAAAAAATGTGGAAGGACATGTAGAGACTGGCCTTTGTTGAAGTTGATGTAGACTGAGCGGATACTGAAAGTGATGCAAAAGGTAGAAGCCATGCAAGCACATCATGTCTGAATAATTGTGCATGTTTGCAAATTGCGTGGGCCTTTACTGTTAGTTGAAATAGTGTGGTCGTGTTGCGAATAGAATTTTCCCTCATACTTTTTGTTCTCCTGTAAACAAATCATGATTCTGTATGCAATTTTCTTGAATCCACAATGTTAATTTTGAATAGCAACAGATAAGATGTATGCCAAAAATTCAATCAGCAAAAATTCTGTAGAAATGCAGTATGAATATTATGGCAAATAGAAAAGCAGTGTATTGCATAGCAATTGTATAGCATAGAAAGACATACATACTTATGATATGATCAAAAAATTATCGCATTATTGAAATCAATGCATATTTTGAAATTGTGAGTAGATATGGAAATGTTTATGTAATGATTCGAAAATAAGGGAAAAGGACAGCTGATGTGAAAAAAATACTTATGCCGTCATTATCCACATAAACCATTATGATCGATTTATAAATAAGTTTCATGCATAAGTGATTCCGAACAAAGGGTTTAGGGGCATACTCTCATTTGATATTAGATAAAGACATAAGAAAAGGGTTTATCATTACTATTGATTTGTGAAAAATATGACTTCAATACCATCAGCAGAGCTCTATTGCCCACATGTGCCTATAACCTTGACAAAGTTTCTTTCTCACCCTTGGAACCATTATCCTTTATTTATACCTAGGGAAGTGCTGTGTGATGTCATGATGGAGGCCACTGTGCTGGCTTGGGGACTAGATGAATCACAATGTCATTCAACAGGAAGGAGTGAAAGGTGGGCAGGCTGGCTCGTGATGAGACCTCCTGTTCCAAGGACTTTTTATTTTTCTGAGTTGTCCATTGGATCATATCCTTGGTGTGGTGGCCATAATGTGAATGCCACTTCATTGCTCCCTTATGATCATGGTAGGATAGCTCTTGATGAGACCCCCTATCCTCCATATGTCATATCATAGAATTTTTAGTAACCATATAGAGAGTTTTTTCTTCATTTTTTAATGTAGCACTTCCCTATTTATGTATAGAGGATGGCTCAACACTCCTTAAGAGTAGGGATGGTAGAAGAAGTCTGAACATCTCAATAGAGAAAGTATGCCTTTATTCTTATTCAATAAATAAAAATAAAAGAGAGTTGTGAAGAGTTAGGGAAGAACCAACATGATAAAGATAGTCGATCATATTAGTTTTAGTGAAAATAAAGACAACAAAGTGATATAGATAGTTGTGTCCTTTTCTTTTCTTATCACTACAAAACAATTTCTTAAAAATGACAATTTCTCTTTATTTTTCGAATCTAGTAACCTCTAATTTGTGTATCCTTCCATAAATTGTATGTTTGTCTTTCAAAAAGTCATGAAAATTATAAAAAATCCTCAAAATTTGTTCACAAACAAGAAAAATACACTCAAAAAGTGTTGTTCCTTTGGAAAGGAACAACAAAAATTCTCACAACAATATTGTTGCTCTTTTCAAAAGGAACAACAAAAGTGTTGTTCCTTTGGAAAGGAACAGCAAAATGCTCACAACAATACTATTGTTCTTTTCGAAAGGAACAACAAAAACACTCACAACAAAAGTGTTGTTCCTTTCGAGAGAAACAACAAAAGGTCGCAACAAGCATAGTAAGAATGGTTGAAGAAATAGAATTTTATACAAAAAAACAAGCAAAGTTTATGTTTCATCTCATTTTATAAAGATCTTGGTTTGGGTTCAAAAAATTATCTTCAAAGTTTGGGTTTAAAAGTATTTCTTGAAAGCAAATTCATTTTACAAAGAATTGTTTTGGAAGACATTTCTTGGAGGCGGGCTGATTTTGGCAAAAAATGTTTTAAACTTAAAAAAAATTCTTGGACATACATTCAAAAGACATTTCTTGGAGGTATGTATGTGTTTTGAGATGAAGTAAATCTTTTGAGCTTCATTTAATTTTTATAAGACATTTTTCTCTCCAATTTTTTAAAGTGTTTTGGATTGAAGTATGTATTTTTTGCAAAAAAATTACACTGAATTTTTTTAAATTAAATCTTCTGTGATATTTTTTGTAATTGAGTTATTGTCTAATTTTTTGAAGGAAATTTTTTGAACTTCATACCCTATTATCATGGGAAATCGAAGAACTTGTGCGAGAAAATATGATCGAAAAAGAGACCCTGAGGAATGTAGAGAAGAGACAAGACAATCTCGGAAAAGAAAGTTAGAAGCCCTCTCAAATATTGAAGAGGAAAATCAATCTCAAGCAGAAATTGAAGCAGGTATGTAAATGTATATATTATGATCTATTGATATATTTAAAATTTTCCTTATGTAAAATGTGAAGCTTAATTTTTATTTGATGAACAAATTTAAAAAATATTTTTTTTAATGTAAACAGACAGAGATATTCCTCAAAATATTGAAGAAGAAAATAAACCTCAAGAAGAAATTGAAGCAGGTATGTAAATGTAAATATTATGATCTATTGATATATTTAAATTTTTTCTAATGTAAAATGTGAAGCTTAATTTTTATTCGATGAACCAGTTTGAAAAATATTTTGTTTAATGTAAACAGACAGAGATATTCCTCAAAATATTGAAGAAGAAAATCAACCTTAAGCAAAAATTGAAGCAGGTATGTAAATGTAAATATTATGATCTATTGATATATTTAAAATTTTCCTAATATAAAATGTGAAGCTTAATTTTTTATTTGATGAACCAGTTTGAAAAATATTTTGTTTAATGTAAACAGAGAGAGATATTTCTCAAAATATTGAAGAAGAAAATCAACCTCAAGAAAAAATTGAAGCAGGTATGTAAATGTAAATATTATGATCTATTCTAATGTAAAATGTGAAGCTTAATTTTTATTCGATGAACTAGTTTGAAAAATATTTTGTTTAATGTAAATAGACAGAGATATTCCACAAAATATTGAAGAATAAAATCAACCTCAAGTAGAAATTGAAGCAGGTATGTAAATATAAATATTATGATCTATTGATATATTTAAAATTTTCCTAATATAAAATGTGAAGCTTAATTTTTTATTTGATGAACTAGTTTGAAAAATATTTGTTTTAATGTAAACAGACAGAGATATTCCTCAAAATATTGAAGAAGAAAATCAACCTCAAGAAGAAATTGAAGCATGTATGTAAATGTAAATATTATTATCTATTGATATATTTAAAATTTTCTTAATGTAAAATGTGAAGCTTAATTTTTATTTGATGAACTAATTTGAAAAATATTTGAAATTTTAGATATATTTATTAATTTAGTTATTTATTGAATATGTACTATTTTTTCGAATATGTACAGATGAAATCACTATTGATAATGAGATGTTAGAAAATGTTGACACACACATATGGAGATAAAAAACCTGACCATGTTATACGATATCGTGTTAACTACATTTTTGAAAAGTATTTCTTAAATGAGCGGGTGACAGTTCAGGCTCAAATGTTGAAAGGTGCAAATAATGTTAAAAGAATTGAATTAGTAGAAGACGAAATTTTTCTAATAGACTTTTTGAGAAAGTTTGAGGCAGAAATTTACAAATATACCAAGCATTCCCATAGAGCTCGATGACAAGACCTGCAATTCAAAAAATCTCGTGAATTTTTTCCACCAGGGACCATTTTGTCAGTGATTGATTTTGCAGAAAACTACACATTTTTTCCACAAAAAGAAATTCAGAGTGAATACTGTCATTTTGACCAAGTCTCCATGCTCGTCCATATTCTATATAGACATGCTGAACAAAATGTTGATCATATATAAAGCACGAGTGAAAATCGACATATCATTAAAGAATATCACTTTTATATCAGTGACAATCGTACACATGATACATGTTTTGTACAACATTGTTTTGGAAAAATTTATGATTCATTGAAAAATCGTGGAATAACATTCAATGAACATTGGATATGGTCAGACAGATGCGCAGGTAAATTCAAATATGCACGATCATTCTTTTGGTTGTGTTGTCTTCATAAGAAAACCTGCATTAGACATTGTTGGAATTTCTTTGAAACTGGCCATGGAAAAGGAGAACATGATGGTGCAGGAGCATGCATAAAACGAGTACTTCAAAGATATCAAATGAACCACTCTGCAAGCCGACTTGTGAATGCTCAAGAAGTTGTTCAATGGTGCATCGCTGCTCTAAGCCATGAGAGAAACCCATCAAGAGAAGTGCGAAGGTACATTCAATTTAATTTATATTGGAAATATAATTTTAAACATTGTACATTTATCATGCAATGATTATCTTTGATTGTATTTTGATACCATATTTACAAATTCTTCTTCTAATTTTCCATATAAAGGTTTTTCTGGCATATTGGAATCAAAGACGTAGATATATCAATTGGAAATGATGTTGAAACAATAAAAGGGACTCAAAAATTGCATTCAATTCAAACAAAGTCCTCCAGAAATGTGTTTTCATTAGATAAAAGAAAATATTATTGTTTTTGTGATGTTTGCATAGACAACACAAAATCCAATAACGTTTGTGAAAACAAAATGTATGTGAACGATTGGAAACATACAAAGCTAAATACAAAGGGAAAAATGTCTGTTGCAATGTTTGAAGAAATGCAATCAGAGGAAACTACAATATCATCCGATGGTGATCGAGTTTCTGATCTTGTTAGAGAAGGTAACATTTGAATTACTTTCTAATGATTTAAAGATCTAAAAATAAATTTAAATATGCAAAATTTTGTTAAATTCATTTTATTGTGTAGGAGATGTTTTCACTGTAATTGCACCTATTGACAACGATGAAAATGTGAAGTATTATTTGATGCGTTGCACTGAACGACAAATGAAATTATTACAGAACTATGATGATCACGGATTTTAGTATGACAGAGGGTCTATTATACTGAAAGGTTATTTTTTCAAACAAACTCATCAAAGTGGAGACTTTGTTTACTTTGAAGACTATGAACCTGATTCCATAAGTTGTCAATATAGTCACTTGGTGTGTGCAGCACACATAAAGTTGATATAAATTCAATCAAAGAAAAAATCGAAAATTAAGAGATGGAAAATGTCAAAATCTGATCATGAACGGATTATTGAGGATGGAATTCCATTAGAATTTTTTTGAGTGAATTGTCCAACAATTTATTATCTTTGGATTAAATATGTTTTAGAACTTCCAGTACTCAACTAAAAATTGAGTTGCTTATGTTATTTGTGCAAGTGTTTGCACATGTACAAATTGTTTGGGTACAAGCACGTGCTCTAGTATCACCTGAAAGTAGTTTTACATACATACATGTGCATTGATGAAAAATGTTATATT
Source organism: Pinus albicaulis (assembly GCA_034641835.2). Classification (NCBI taxonomy): domain Eukaryota; kingdom Viridiplantae; phylum Streptophyta; class Pinopsida; order Pinales; family Pinaceae; genus Pinus; species Pinus albicaulis. The sequence goes on from CM076578.1 coordinate 778,400,900, forward strand.
TATTGGATATATATATATATATATATATGTTATAGAATGAAATTAATTGTTCTAGTTTTACTATGTGCATTGATGAAAAATTATTTACGTACTCAATATATATGTTCTAGGGTGCAATTAACTGGAACTAGTTTTTCTATGTGCATTAATGAAAAACTAGCTGGATTTTCTCGTAAAAAGTATGGACACAATGTAAATAAATCATCTGCAGTATAGCTTTGTACGAAAATTCCTTTCATACGAAAATTCATTTCAGACAAGAGACTCGAAGCACTTCTCCGACTTTTGGTGGGATTTGACCCACATCTCTAATCCTGATTGAAAATCTCGTACAAAATATGCTTGTCCAATGGTCGGATATGTTCAATGTGCATTGATGAAAAATGTTACTTTTCTTGGATAGATATGTTCTAGAATGCACAATTAATTGTTCCAAGTAGTTTTTCTATGTGCATTGATGAAAAACTAGTTGGATTTTTTGGTAAAAAGTTTCAACAATGTAAATAAATCGACAAAGCAACCTATTTGAGTGCATTAACGACATTGACCCAAATTCAACAAACATATATATGTACTAGAGACTTATATTTCCAATCAAAATTAAAGGGATAATTTGTACATATATCTACTTCTTTAAACTCTATTTTCAATTAGAGCTCAATTGATATATGGTTAGTTGCATTGAAAAGCTATGTTCTTCCTATTGGAAATTTTTGTGTTTTCAATGATATTAATGGGTCTTTCCATCTTGATAATGGTGAGGAAAGTATAAGAAGGGAATTTTGAATTTAACAAAGATTATTGGGCTCAAGCATGGTGAGATATGCAGTGGCACACGACATAGGACCTTTCTATGGGATGTTTGGTCTCTCAGTAAGATATGGTTAGATCATTATTTAGTTTTAGGAATTAATGATGGATCTACGAACCCAGATCATGGTCAAGAAGGCATACAAATTACTTATATGAAAAAATAAATGTTCTAGGTTGCAAGTATTACGAACATGGAATTCAACCATGACACATGTCCTCTCTATATAGTCTCTAACACCCAAGTAGTATTCCTTGTGTGACTAGTCATAGCAGGGATGAGCCTAGGGTATTGACTATGCCTAGGAGAGAAAAGTAGGTCCTAATGCTTAAGATTTATGTTTGAAACATAATTCGTAATAATGAAGCGAAAGGAAGCATCACATAGTTATGAATTTATGTAATAAAACACATGAGAATTACTATTAATGCACATACATTCTTGTAAATTCAAAAAATTATGGCCTTGCCTCTTTTACTATATGTGTTATATGAGTTAGATATTTTGTTTCTAGCTTCAAATTAGCAAACATTTTTGTTTGAGTTGCATAAAAAAAAGCAAATCCATTTTTTTAACACCCTATTCTTATTTCTATTGTCAACAAAGTATTTTAGATATAATCTACATGATTGTCAGGGATGAAATTGTGCACTCTTTAAATATTTGTAAGAAGATACAAGATATTTGGTCATTTCAATTCAAAATATATGAGAATATAGAATAAAACGTAACATACCACAATTAGAAGAATGTATTTTTTTAGTTTATCAAATTTTCATAGATGAAAGTGATTATTTTCCAAAAACAAAACTATTTTTCACGCCATATCCTAATAAGTTGTGCAAGTACACATAATAAGTCCTAGTCAACATATTGTTGTTTTCTATATTTCCATTACAAATAAAGCATCATGACACAGAAGCATTAATTTTCATCATGTCAACCCAACACATGAAATAAGTCCTAGTCAACATATTGTTGTTTTCTATATTTCCATTACAAATAAAGCATCATGACACAGAATCATTAATTTTCATCATGTCAACCCAACACATGAAATGGCATAAGAAGTCATAGCACAAGCAATGTAATACAAATATGATTCGAAAATTTAATTCTAGTAGAGGATTTGTTCAAGTTTAATACACAAAGTCTAAGTGGAGCTTCAGAGATAGGTTATGGAGATATGATAAACTAGTTTGGATTTAAAGGCCCAACTGCTCATATGAATTGCCTATATCCCCTTTCTCAATTAGGATAAGTGATGGGGCCATATTGACCCTTTTTTTTTTTTCTTTCTAAATCTGACTAATTCTATTTATGTAAGTATAATGATACAAAACTGCCTCAGCTCAGCTGGACTAGCCTGAGACTGGGCTTGAAAGCCAAACATAGTTCTGGTTCGAAGCTGCCCATATAGGGAAACCAGCTCGAGAGCAACATTTACACCGCCCATGTGCAGGGAAACCGGTGGATTATAAGTGTTTGTTATATCACAGTAGCAAAAAACTAACATTGACATAAACAGAAACCAGAGAACTGTAATGTACTGTAAAAAACCAACATTGCTAACAGGAAAAACGGGTTGAACGAGCCTACTGCGTCCAGACATAGCAATTTCAGATGGAGTTGGAAGGCGATGGCTGCTCCTCCACTATCGGGCAGCTGTAGGCAGCTCCAGGATCTTCTTCAACGCTTTGCTTGTTGTGCTCATCCGCAGCCTGTTCAGCTTCAGTGTTGACCTGCGAAGGTGAGGGAAGCGCTACACCGGAGGGTGGTGTGGCAAAGGTTGCAGGTTCAGGGAAGGCTGCATTATGAGAGGGAGCAGGGGAGGGGCTAGGCTCGCCAGGAAGGGGGGCACGAGGAGACAGAGGAGCATCAGTCCAGGAGGGCGGATTAAGAGTGGCTTCCTCACGCAATGTGATGGTGATGTACGCAGTGATAGTTGGCCGATTGAGGGCGCTATCGAACTTCAATTCTGCTCTTTGAGTGGTTTGCCGAATAAGGCGACTGCTGGCAGATGGAGTTGCAGGGGAGGTGGTGCGATGAGTAGCAATGGGAGTATGAGAGGCAGGGGGAGGGCCATAGTCACAAGCCAGGGGAATTTCAGAAAAGAGCCTGCTGGAAGAGGGGTTATCGCTCGTCGAGCTGCCTCTGGAGCTTCCGCGCCTCGCTGTCATGCGTGGCCTGAGTCGAGGCATTGCAATGTCGCGAGGCTGGGAAAGCTGGAGTGAGTCAACAGCAGTGATAGAACCCGGACCAATCTGCAAAGGAGCGCGGGGAGGATGCTGTGTAGCACTGTGCACACCCGAACAGAAATCACTGTGGGAGAAGTGAGCGCCCGATTCAAACTCAATGCAACTGTAAATTGAGCATCTCCTGCCCGTGCTTGTGCGTGCGTTCGGCTCCGCGCAGTGAGGCGGGCATGCACTATTCAAAGGCACCATACATACACTCAGAACACAGAGCAGGGTCACCATGCGAGCATGTTGAGAGACGGTGGTCTTGTTCAACCAGAGAGGGAGAGGTATAATGCTCACGCCAGGCAGAACAGAAGGCTTGTAATGCCGGCGTTGGAGCGAGTAAATGCAGCCTGCAACCATAGTAAATGCAAAGGTTGTGGCGCCGTGGAGGCCCATGTGGCTACCACGCGCCGAACGCCTTGGGAATTGGCCGGAGCCAATGAGCGCCATTTTCTTACTGTTCATCCGCATCCGGAGGGGCCATATTGACCCTTAAACAAAATAGATAATTCAATTTTCTTTGTATGATATTACAAACTCTTATGTAATATGAATGTTTTTATTAGATTATAATTTTCTAAGAAAAAGTTTCACAAAGGATGCATGTCCTTCATATGGACAACTAGAGACCATTTCAAATTTATTTTGGAATCATCACTATGCTCATTGCTATTGCAATTTTGTTTAGAACAAGTTGAAGTACACTTTCCTGAGTAATATACACTAGAAAGAGACTCTATTAGGGAATGAGGATTGCATTTAAGTGTAATATAACAACAAAATATACCTCCCTAATGGACACATATATTATATTGGGTCAAAAATAGGTTATATTTTCTATAATTAGGATGGTTATCTTGACCATATACATTTAAGAAAGACTGCCTTCACTATTAGGGATGTAGTTTATATATTTTCTAAAATCAAAGTTGGGTATCTTGACAATAGATATTCAAGAAAAACTACCTTTAATGTCATGGATTACCTTTCTACCTAGAATATCAAATTTCATTTTTTTAAATATATAAATTGTATATGAAAATTAAAAGTAAAATTAGAGATTTAATTCCACCAAGGACTAATCAATTTATGGTTACATTTGTAAATTAACAGTTATATTTCTAGAAACAAACATTGAAAATATAATCTTTTTGAAACCTAAAATGAATATTTCTTAATAAAAAAATTAATCTTTGCACATTAAATTTAAAGCATTACATATATATGCACATTAAATTTAAAGAATTACATATTAAACTTCACATTCCATGCCAATTATAATTCAACTATCCAACAAAAACATTTAACATTAAATATTTACCTGCCAAAAGTACTAAAAGCATCCAAAAATTAAATAAAATAAATTATATAATAACAATGTAATAAAATATGTCCAAAAATTGTAAATCTCACAAGTATCAAACTGTATCAAGTTTAACAAATTTTAAAACCATCTAAATTTTGAAATCAAATCTACTATAAATCATGTCTATCAAATGGAGGATCTAGCGTCTTCCCTACTAGGGTCTCAGTCCGCGCCCTATCCTGTGAATGGGAAACCTACATACACAATGCACATGTACTTGAACATTAAAATTTGAAGTTTCAAAAATGAATGAGAATATATATATCTAGAACTTCATGTAAAAAAAAAAATATAACAAAAAAATCATGCAATACCTCGTAAGGTTCCCTCTCCATTTGATGAAGAGGTTCTCCCATAGGAACATCTCCAGTGGTAAACTGTACAATATACATGTACAGTTAAATATATATATATATATATATATATATATATATATATATATAAATAAAAAACTTCAAAATGAAAATGCACGTGTACATATATAAACTCATTTTCAATAATATTAAAAAAAGGAACTAAAGACAACTTGTTCAAATGCTGTGGATGTTCCTATCTCCATCGCTAGAGTCCTCGGATTAAAGAAATCATCTATAGGAACCTAAATTCAAAAAAATTTAAATAACTCAAAATATAGATCTCTCTCTCTCTCTCTCTCTCTCTCTCTCTCTCTCTCTCTCTCTCTCTCTATATATATATATATATATATATATATATATATATATATATATATATATATATATATATATATATATATATCTCAATTTTTAATGGAAATTTTTGAGGTAGAATATATATATATATATATATATATATATATATATATATAACTTTTAAACATAAATTTTAAACTTGTGAAAAATTTTCCATACTTGTGGCTCATCTCCCAATGAAGTAGCAGGTACATCTCCTAAGGAAGAAGAAGGTATCGCCATCCCAAAAACATTAGATGGAATCGGTACATGTTAAAACATTTTGTCAAATTATATATATACATACATGTAAATGTGTGGCAACAATTATTTATTTTAGAGTCACTTAAAAAAAACTAACATGTGCCAACATATCATGATGGTCAGACCCATCTGCATCGTTTGAACCGAAGGTCCCAAATGTAATATTAACATTTTCATCACACATCATGCCTAAGAACTGCAAATGGTGTTTTAACATATAATCATACATTTTTGTTAGATTAATGTACACATACAAATAAATGTATACATGTACATACACATCTATTTATTACAACTTGTACACATGTATATGTAAAAATAATTTCAAACCCTAAGGTCACTAACACATACCGTTCCAGTGCCCTCTTCCTCATGAAAAATTAGGTCTTGCAAACCATTGCAAAAATTTATTGCATATGTTCGGAGATCTTCAACATTCATGATGTAAATCTCCTCATCTATACGATAAACAAAATTGGCACGTGCATTTTCACGTGCTCTTTGTCGATTTAAACAAAGATGACTCACTCAATGTGTAGGGACATTAGATCCATAACATCCTGCCTTCTCGACTGTTGAAATTTGGCATCATCTGGTCAGGACTGGGCTTTCAACAGTCGACTACTAATGAGTGCTTCAGGCAGGCAACTCCACATCTGCTTAGTACCTTATGATTTATATATTAATTCTCAGACAAAAAGTGAAGAGGTCAGACAACAGTTGAGTTCTTTAAAAAAAATCCCTTAAACATCTACAAAATAACAGGAACCCTCTTGATTCCATGACCTTCAAAGGCTCCCACAGAATCAGATGTGAATAACAAACTATGCAGGATGCAGCTCTTTTTTTGCTCAATATTTTCTTTACATTTTCATATAATTAACATTGACAACATCTCACCTGCTTTTTGTTGTCCCCATTGCCTCCAGGGACCCATCACTGTTTCTTTTCTCTTTCTCATCATTTCTACAAATGAATCAGTCGCTGGCCCCAGATTTCTGTACACTTTCACCATTTCACCCAATGAATGTGTAACTATTTCAAGGCTTTGCCGACTCTCAGTAGGTAGAGACAAAGCCACGAGATCTCTTTGCAATTTTGCATGAAGGCTTTCACACCTTTTTAAGGTGCATTCCGCCATGTTGGTTTCCCATGGTATATCAGTAATCTCGACCGGATAAGTTGTGCTGGGTTGACAGCCTTCTTCTTGAATGTAGTGGGATGCCCTGCGTCTATTTTAACCACTAGCTCGAACATTTTCAGCCTCTGCATCAATATATATAAAATTTTGTATATTAGAAAAACATGTGTAAAAGAAGTTGTACAAATTTAATGAAAAAATATTGAAATTGATGGCAACCTTGATGTTGTTGGTTAACATCTTCTCCAACATGACCCTGCTAAGAACCAGACCCAGAATGACGCTGCTGAGAACCAGACCCACAGTGACCCTGTTGAGAACCAGCTGCCGTTGATTAGCCTTCGGGGGAATAAATATCACCCCCTTCCCGCAACCTGCTACCACTCATACCTCGACCAGTTGAACCTTGGCCACGCTCCATGGATGGAGTAGAAACCCTTCTCCTCTTGCCTCCTAAAAATTAAAATATGAAACTTATTAACAACTAATTTAACTCACAAATTTAATAAAAAATCAATTCCATATGTACACACATGTATGGAGATTCAAGATTATATTTAAATACTGTGAACATCCCCTGATCCTTGAACCTCCATATGGGATTTGGCTGATCTTTGTCGTTCATCCTCCATGATATATATCTATTGGTCGAATTTTACACAAAATATATTTCAAAAAATCAATTTGTAATTTAGTGTACACAAATTATGTAGAACACAACTTTCAAAGCAATAATTGATCATGTGTGAAACTAAATTTAATCGAAAAAGAAATTATAAAAATGATAAGTTCACCAAATTGCGCTTTAAATGGTGGGAGCACACTTGGTATTAAATTTACCACTTATACACTTTATTTTGTGGGAGAAATGACACATGTACATAGTTTACCTTAAAGTTGTCGTGTTTTATGGATATTAAAATGAAGAACTTTTGTTTAGATCCATTCCAGAGATTGACTGTAGGGGAATTTACTAGATATGCCACCTTTCATAAAAGATGAGATCCAGAGGCTACCTGGCCCTTTACAGACTCTGCCTATAGAACTTGTAGAAGTAAACACTAGAGGCATTAACAATATCAAAGAGCGTTTTCATGCTCAGACATGGGAATGTGTCTCTTTCCCTATGCAAAAAAATAGTTCAAGGTAGTTAATATTCATAGACATGTCATCAAGCAGGTCAATGTGATCATCCCCAACTTACTTTTCATGAAATTAGGCTTGGAATCCTCTACAACTTGGTGGATGGAGTTGAATGGAAACTAGGTCAAGGCCTTTACAAAATACATGCTAGTGAATAACACTTACTAGGTTATGCCAACAAATAAAGTGGGAGAAATGTTTTCTCCTCAAGGTTGTCCAATTGGGTGTGTAATACCAACTTCACCCATTTCCTCACAGGTTTCTCTCTTAGGTTACAAATGTCTTCCACCTTATTCTAGCTATATACTTTTCAATTTCTCATGGATTCCTTGAATTTTTTCTCCTACCATCTCCCTCTCTCACTCCCCAAATTATTGTCATCAAACATGCCCCATTGAGGATCTGGAGCATGTTTGCGCCATAATTAGAGAATTGTCATTGCTGCTAATTGAAATTGGAGTCATGTATACTAGATTTCTTGCTTAAGTGGCTCTTACTTGGACAATATCCTGAGATGAGTTTGACATGATGGTCATATGAAGTTGGAAGCTACTTGGTGTAATTTTCCTTAAATCTTCAAAAAAAAAACAGAGCAAAAATGTCATTTTCGATCATTTTTTATTAGCTTTTGCATACATAAGATGTTATCACAATTGCAACACAATCATGTTCCATGACCATGAATTATGAATGCTGAAATTTAATTCAATGTCTCTTAGAGTCGCAAGGTGGAATTGATAGAACTATTTGATTTCTTTACCATAAATGGATATCTCCTTTCATCTATACCTTTCTCTACCATCTTATTTCCAAGTGAAATGGGAATTTTCACATTTTGAAAGCCATTACCATGTAATTTGGTAGCCTTCTAGCTAGACCTATCACAAGTAAGGTTGTCATACCAAACTATTTCTCTTGCTCAACTTGGTGACCGTGACTCTCTTCTCACACTGCTTACCATATAAGATCTTCAATTGTACATGTCACACAAAGTTGGGGGTTCTAGGTCTACACCTATTAGGTAAAGTTACATATTTTATGTCATTGTGGTCCTTAAATTTGGAGGTGTTCCACCTGAAAAAGTAGGCATTAAATATGGATGAAAAGGATTTGTTTTAACTTTGATAGAATTTCCTTGTGGAATTACTGAATTTCTCAACGACATCATGCTAGCTTTGCTTAGAGAAGAAGGTTTTGGAGAAATTGAATTATTTCGACTTATTTTTGGCATTGAAGTTTGAGATAGTAGTTTTGATGACTCCATTGTTGACCTTGCTGAGGAATTTGATGCACACAATATTGACTTTGAAGATGGTTTAGAAGATTTTGAAGAAGTTGTAGATTTTGGTGTTGTCACTGAATGTTTATTTGTTGTTGGACTTGATCAAGACATGTAATTTAAATTTACGAGCAGATTGAAGACCTTGAAGAGGTTTTAGATTTTGTTGTTCTCACTGAAGGTTTTTGTCTAGTTTTGTTTCTTAAACCATCATTTCCATAGGACATTTTTGGTGAATAGATTCTTGACCTTGATGAGAGGATATGATACCTTGAAGAGGCTACATCTTTTGGTGATGTCACTAATTGATTCTCTATTATTATGTTTGTTAAACATCTCGCTTAGGGTGAGGCAACTCCACATATATTGTACACAGTTTATGGGATAGAAATCAATATGTAGTTCAATATTCACTTGGTTTTTATAATTGGATAGAGGAATGACTTAAAATGACCTTGTATGTCTTCTCATTTTAGAGCTAAAATTTTTAGGAAGGATTTAAGTATCCACCTTTCAAGAATCACTAGAAGAGGTTGATATTTAGAATATAGGAAGACAAAAAACTAACCAATGGTGTACTAAATGGATTTCTTGGGAGGTAGATTGGCATATGGACTTTTGGTAGCTAGAACTTTTCCAAATAAGTGAATGTATTTGAAAACCAAACCTCTAGTTTATTTTGGTTTAGACAAGGTATAGAATTTGAAAAGTGAATTCCCTCTTTCTTCCTCTTACATGTCCAATGATAAGAATTTGGATTGAGGGAAAAGATTTTCCTAGAAATAAAAATTTTGCATTGTATAAATGTGTAAACATGAGTTTTTAAAATCTAATTAACTCATAAATTTCTCAAAAAATACACTTAGAGATTGACACATAAACCCCTTCCCAATTGGCTAACTTTAGATGATCCTAAACATATTTTTATTTAACTAATGAGGGATATAGCCCAACAAAACTAGTTTTTCCATATTCAAATCAACTTTGTATCAAAGTACAATTTAGCTCATTTTAGTCAGGATTAGTTAGAAGAATTAGCTATTGGTTTCTATCTTCAATTTCCTCTGAAAATGAATGTGTACGTGCTTTTGAGAGACACACTAGAGGAATAAGGTCCAAATTTTTGATGAAAATGTGCTATGAAAGCAAAGGGTTTTAAAGGCAAGCATGTACAAGGCATAGTTGAGTACAAGGCATAGTTGAGCCAAATGTTCTCAGGAAGGGCCTAATTATTTGGGTCTTGGTTATGGAAAACATGGAAAATGCTCCAAATCCAAGGAGGCACGTGAAGCTGTTCCAAGAAGGAATTTTATTTCGTGTTCATTACCTCAAGCTTGTGAAGTTTGTGTTCATGATGAATGGAAAAGTTTGACACCCACTTTGCAAGAAGATGTTAATAATCATGCAACTAATGAGAATGTAAAAGAAGAGGATGTTGAAAGCTCTAGAGTAATTGAATTCATTGCTAGTATTCAAATGAGAGCCACTACCTCATGTCAAATTCACCTCCTCAAGAAGGCGACAATGGTGAATGTTCAAGGTATAAATTTGCCTCTAATCAAATTGCTTTTGATTATGATAAACATGGTAAATATTCAAATAAGATATAGAAAAGAACTTGCATGTTCCTTTTGTGGTTTGAATAATCATAATGTTTATAGATGTTGGAAGAAGATATCCATGCACATGAAACTTTCTAAATAAATGAGGAAAAAATTCAAAGGCCCATTGGACAAGGAAAATGATGTTGAAAATAAGTTGAAATTGTTTATTACTCATTGCCATAAGAAAGGTCACCTTTTAGAATATTTTTCTACATACAACACTGAACATTTTTAAAACATAAACTAACTTCTAGCAAACAATAATATTAAATTAGATTTAATTGTTTGTGCAGTTGAATTGATGTGCATAGAAAAACTGGGAATAGATATCTTTGATACATACAACAAACAAATGCAAAATCTTAAAAGATAAATCAATCTTGCAAATAGAAGGGTATTTAACTAGACAGAAATGTCCATATAGATTCAGCCAGAAACCCAGACCTAGTCAAAGAAAACATGAACCAATGGTTTATTTCAGCTCTACATCAACGTTGAAAAATCGAACTATTATGATGTGTTACAAATCAGCCTACATGGCAAAGTGTTGGTCGGCTTAAAAGGAAGTAATTCTATCTATATTTATATACCTTGTCTATGGCTCTTTTAATAAGGAATAACTCGGCAATCTCTGAAAACAGTTTACAGATTCTTGTAAGATTCAGTATGAATATGTTGATGGGCTTTCAGTGTGAAGTTTAAAGAGTTTGAAAATAGTGTGGATCTATTGTTCGGTCATCTTTGAGGCAGATTGCGGATAGTATAGTATGAAGCAGATTGCGTATAGTGTGAAGCAAATTGTGGATAGTCTAAGGAAGATTACAAATGCCTGAAACAAATCTGTGGATATATGTTGCAGGATGCAGCACCAACTAATTTTGTTGATAAGACTGTTAAAATAGAGACAGAGAACGAACCCAAGGGTTTATCTGAACCTGTTGTGTCAAAGGTTAATGTTGTGGATAAGACTGTTAAAATAGAGACAGAGAACAAACCCAAGGGTTTATCTGACCCTGCTGTGTCAAAGGTTGATCAAAATAAGAAGAAAAAATAAGGTAGCAAGGAAGCAAACAATGAAGATGGCAATGGAAAAGATAAGTTTTCCAGCTTGATTTTTATGTGTAATTATCAAACAAAGCAAGAGTGTTTCTGATACAAAGTGTTTGGGTTCCCACCAACCAAAAAGGAGCTTGTAGAAAAGGTGAAGCCCGGAATGAAGCTCTTCTTGTATGATTTTAACCTTAGACAAATATATGGTATCTACAAGACATCGTCTACTGGAGGAATGAATGTGGAACCAAATGCTTTCAGAAGTTGTAAAAGGCCACTCCTAGCAAAGGTAATCTTTTTATACATGAAAGGGGTGCATCAAGCTTGTGAAGTTTGTATTCATGTTGAATGGAAAAGTTTGACACCCACTTTGCAAGAAGATGTTAGTAATCATGCAACTAATGAGAATGTAAAAGAAGAGGATGTTGAAAGCTCTAGAGTCATTGAATTCATTTCTAGTATTCAGAGGAGAGCCACTACCTCATCAAATTCACCTTCTCAAGAAGGCGACAACGATGAATGTTCAAGGTATAAATTTTCCTCTAATCAAATTTCTTTTGATTATGATAAATATGGTAAATATTCACATAAGATTTGGAAAAGAACTTGCATGTTCCTTTTGTGGTTTGAATAATCATAATGTTTATAGATGTTGGAAGAAGATATCCATGCATGTATGAAACTTTCTAAATAAATGAGGCAAAAGGTCCAAGGCCCATTCGAGAAGCAAAATGATGTTGAAAATAAGTTTCAATTGTTTATTACTCATTGCCATAAGAAAAGTCACCTTGTAGACAAGTGTTGGACTTTGTATCTCTCTAATTGAAAAGAAAAGGCATCTTCATTGATCATTAATTATTATCGGAGAAAACCCCTCATGTATATCAATATGGTTGACAATATGTAATTTTTGTTTGTGGATAATCGTTTAGAGTTACATTGATTTATTTTTTAATACACTTATTGGAATATTTGGGTCCCAAGTGCAGATATGTGATGAAGTTATAGTGAATAAAATTAAAGCAATGGGTTGGACTAGAATTTCCTAGAGAGTTCCTTTATGACAAGGGTAACCTAAACAAGAACTTTTATAGGAGAAGTTGGTAAAGACTTGTTAGGTGAGGTGAATTATGGTTACTATTTCTTTAAATACTTTCTCATTTAGTTACAATCAACCTATGAAGAGAGAAATTATTAATTGCTATATATAGTACCTTTTAAATTGTGATGACCTTATGAATTATCACTTTGGGTCCCTACATAGATGAAATAAATGCATAAAGTATCAGTTAAGAATGGATTTTTTGAATTTTCCTTATTTAACATTTGTGACATCATCATAATCATCATGAAACTTGGGTACTAATGTAGAGAACTATGTTTAAATCTTTAGCATTTAGGAAATTTGAATATTTACATATTTTACTATTGGATACATCTAATTATGCAATCCTTATGGTATGAACTACTAAATACTATATATAATAATTAGGGTCCCAGCTAACAAGCACATGCCTTTAATTTTAAAAAAGTCTTACATATCAAAAATATTAACAAATTAGGGATTTAGAAATTTTATAACTATACCCGAGCCAGAAACTTAAAAACTACTATACACAAATTTTTAAAAAGTATAATAAAAAAATTGATGAAAAAAATAGACATTGATTACTTTAATCAATAAAAATCTGCACTCAAATGATTTCAACATAAAACTTATTAATTAAAAATTCATCAAAACAAAATTAATCAAAATATAAAATAAGCCTATGCATCCATATTTACATTTGTGACTTTAATCAAGACTGTAGACCTATATAAATTTGTTACTTTAATCAAAACTTACACCTAAAATGATTTGGAAATAAATTGTTCGTTAAAAATTCATCCCAAAAATATATCGAACTATGAAATTAAACATTATACCTCTTCTTAGTAACCTTTCATTAAATTCTAATTTTTTATTAATTAAAATTTTAAAATAAAAATTTGTTATTTTATATATTTTAATCTACAAAATAATAACTTTAATTAAATAAATTTAAGTTATTTTTTTTATTTTACTGGTTGTGAAAAGTTAATGTTTTGTCTAATGTTGATCATGTCGTTTGGATAAGCAATATTGACTTTGTGTCGTGCAACTAGCTTCTTTTGGTTTCAGAAAATTTAACATTTGTGCGTTAATAGTACAGTGAGGAAATGGTGATGAGGCCATCCTATACAGTGACTTGTGATTCAGTTGATGTTTTCATGGAATTTTCTTCTCTTCATGTCCAACAGACAGCCACAAGACTTCTATAGCCTTCAGAATAAGCCCCATGTTAAACATGCACACAAAACAAAGAGAACTAATTCCCTTTTATGTCTAAAATGTTTCTAATCATCCTTTGGTTGCCTAAGAATAAATATATATACGCATCAACTTCTGTAGATTTTAATTTAATTTATTAATCAGTTGTGGCAGAAATGGCTTTCAGGCTTACTGTTCAAAGGTTTGTGGGAATAATTCTTGCCGCACTGCTCTTTGTTGGTTCTCAATTTGTGTTGGGTGACTTGGATTACAAAGATGCTCTACACAAATCTATTTTGTTTCTGGAAGCTCAACGTTCAGGAAAGCTGTCCAGCAGTAGCAACATGATAAAGTGGAGAGGAGATTCTACTCTCACAGATGGACAAATCCAAAATGCAATGACATAATTACTCATTTTTGTGTAGTTATATATTCTTCAATGCTATAGAATTGTTGTTAATCATACCCAAAATCAGAAAATAAAGACGCTGATCAATGCATGCTATTGTCAGTTTACAATCTTTTTGAAATAGAGATAACAGGTTTCCTAATTTACAATCTTTTGAATTAGAGATCAAACCATAATGATGAAACCTATTCAATATGGTAGTAGTATAAGGAGTACAAAGCTTACATATAGCTTACACCACTGTATGTGTATTACTAATAGTACCAGTATAAGCAATAAGGGTCTCATGGCTCTTAAGCTGGGCTTGGTTACTTATTACCTTTTATTACCATTACTGTTACATTATTTAGTACTATTATCGTTAAGCTGGGCTTGTATACATATCCTTGTTATTCATTATGCAATCACAGTAAGGTGAGGTTTCTATGTATATTTTGAAGTAATAGTGAATCTGGTGTGAGGTGTACCTGAATTCATAGTGAATCCAGTTGGGACCTTCGATGCAGAGTGCACCAGCCATAGTGGTAATGGCGACATCGTGTGCTGCAGGTAATTAATTCATGAAGTTGCAGGGCACAAATCAATAAATAAAGTGTCACAGGAAATATGATGTTGTTGGTCTGCTTAATTATAAGTTCAATAAGGCTTGAGAACTTATAATATCCATTGATAATTCCCTCTGTCATCCCTAAGTAATGATGGGCAGCGAATCCTAGTGAGATTGAATCGGATGAGATTTGATCAATACAGGAACGTACTTGAGGAATTTTTTTTTTTTGAAATATTGATGCAATGTTGTACCATGGTTTTGCTCATGCTTGTCTCGGTTGGATAGAATTCTATGTAACCAAGCATTGTAATGGTACATCAGTTTATCTCCATTTCATGCATTTAAATGCACAAGTAAAGGAAATTTAAAAGCAAACTCCATTCATTTTTTTGCATTATAAAAAAAAATCTGTTGTTGAAGCATTTACATCATTTTCACCTTCACGTCACATAACATAAGGATTTCAAAATATTTTAAAAATTGAATAGTATGGACGAGGATTTCTAAAATTTTATACATAGCCTTGTTATTCATTATGCAATCACAGTGATTAGTATCCCAACCATTTCAACCTTTTTAAACATGATGATGTTCATATTGGTTACCTAATTAAAAAGAAAACATACATTGTGGTTTTGGTAGAACATACCCGATGAAAGCACACGCCGATGAGAGGAGCAACAGCACTGAAGGGAGTAGCTGGAACGCGCGAACAACAACAGCACTGAAGGGAGCAGCCGGAAACACAAATTTGCGGGAATAATGAAACAGGTAAAATAATAGTCTTCGCGGGCGATTTATTTATAGGAATTAGTTCGGCTGAACTATTTTAAAAGTAAAATTTCGGCCGAACTCATAGTTCGTCCGAACTTTTGTTAAGAGTTCGACCGAAATTTTGTTCCTAGTTTTCCAATCTCCGGCAAAAATTATGTTTGCCCGCACCATATATGTGTCGTCAATCTTAACGGAATCAAGAGTTCGGCCGAACTTTCTAAGAAAGTTCGGCTGAACTATTACAGAGTTCGGCCGAAATTTAGAAGAAGTTCGGCCGAACTATTGCCGAAAAAAGTTTTTGGCCCCTGATTCTCACAAAATTGTAACCCAACTTCACGTTTCCACCCGTAAAAGAAAACAAAATTTATGTACAGGTTTCAAGAAAAAGTATTTTTTTTTATTTTTTTATTATTTTTTTCATTTTAATTCTTTTACAGAATTGGTGCTGCCAAAGAATTTCCTTCTATAACTGAAACTTTCATGGTGGGGTCCTTATTGTGCAATATAAAATGGAACAGAAAATAAAAATTGGATGGATCAACACCAGAAACACAAAAACATAAAAGAAATCAGAAAAGAAACAACACTTTATTAAGTTACAACAACTATGATGTTATTTCCTAAGGGAATATCAACCTGTTAATGGAAAAAAATGATCTTTTTGAAAAATGTTTTGGTAGCAGTGACATGAATCTTCAAATGGAAACAAATTCTTCATTTCTTCTTGTTATAAATCTTTTAAGTAATGAACTAGATGATATGCCCTTGTTTCACTAAAATTTCTCTCAAGAATCGCTCGTCCATAAATTGACCTTCTTTGTTCTGCTAAGACGTATGAAAAGACGAGTATCTACCTGCAATAAAACATTAAATCATGGAGAAAGAGAGGTGAGAGGGCTCCCCTAATCCAATAATTATGAAAAAAACTAACAAGTAGTTACTCTGTAGAACAAATCCATGTACAAAGTAAAATTAATTTATTACATGCAGGAGAGCAGTGACCAATAATGCTAACCAGCAGTGTTTCAATCATAACTTATATTTTTTTCATCCTATTTGAATGATTCCAAATCCAAATGAGAGATAATTCAAAGGTTTATATCCAATGGAAACATGTTTTAAAAATTCAATGCTATGATATGTCAAATTTTCTTAGAACAACCTACATAATAGAGTCATTTTTTATTTTCCAGATCAGACCAACAGTTGATATTTCAAGCATAAATTTTTCGTTTGATAGCGGATTGAATCGATTAAAATTGAAGATTAAATTAGATTCATTTATTGATCTAAAATAGAAATATTTTTTGAAGACAATAAGAATTGATGGGTCAAATACGTTAATGAACAATCGAGAAAATAGAGTTTCAAGAGTGCTGATTTATGATAGGCAGTTAGTATTTTGGCGATAAATTCTGCATACGATATCTAAATTGAGTGATTCAAATTTTTTTTTAAACTAGATTCATAGAGGAATCTTCCATAGAAACAAGCTGTAAAAATATAGTCATTTAGGCCTCCAAAAACTGACTGTCCCAACTCTGTTCCTGAGCTGTCTACTAGACACCCCATCAATGTTTTGGTTCTAACTTTTTCGTTTCAAATCAAAATTGAGTGATTCAAATTGGGTTGGAAATTAAACATCAAGGGATACTTATTACAGAAACAATTTTTGAAAATATTCACTTTTGGTCTCCCAAAACATGACTGTCCCAACTGTGTTTTCAGAAATTTCGTCAAGCCCGCAAGCCAAAAAAATATGATATTCAAGCAATTTTTCCATATTGATGATAAAAATGAATACAAGTGTTTCTAGAATTGATATTTGCAACATAATTCATCTAAATACACAAATAAATTAGAATATTTATCATCAATGTTTATTTCACAGCGTGTTGCAACAAAGAAACAACCATTTTTACAAAAATAAACAAATGTGTTTGTTTTATTTCCTTATTTATTTTATTTTCTCCACTATCCTACTCTTCTTTGAGAATCAAATATGTTTATGTATAATATTATTTATAGTGGAACCATTTTATAAATGATGCCTCTAGTATGTACATACCCAAATTTGAAAAATGCATGTTGATAAAAATTAGGGTATGAGAAGCCAACTTCCCTTAAAAAGATGGTGCCAAAAATTGTTGAAGCATAGAGTGATGTTGCAAACAAATGATGGAGTGAAACAAATATTCAATGTATCCATTACTTTCTTGATTTCCCATAGCCATCTTATCATGAAGTTCTTGAGATTTTAAAATTGTTTGTTGGTGCAAACTAGAAGAAACCTCATTTTATTTCATAACTTCTACAATTTTTGGATTTGATTCATTCTGAGTCTCAGTGTAAGTTTTTTCCAATAATGCATGTGAGATAGAATGGGTGGGAAGGGTGGGTAAATTTTGCAGTTCAACATTGTAAGCATGTTTTACTGGTTTATTATGGTGAGGCTATGGAATGAGTTGAGCAAGAGATTGTGTAGGGAATGGAGCCTCTTGATGATGTAGTTGATTATGTTGAGTGGATGATTTCGATGGGCACAGAAGATATTGTGGAAGAGATGAAAGATGTGTTTGTTCTACAAGATGAGGGAGAGTAGTCATGCAATCATAAGATGAACCATGCCAAACTTGTAGACAAGATTGGTGGTGGTTATATTGAGATTGGCATGGCTGCCCTAACATATGAGTATTCCATAATGGATTATGCAAGTAAGAGAATGGAGAGGAAGTGTTTTGAATCATACATGTAGGCCATGATTTCCATGGTTTTAACCTTGTTGCAGCTTCTGCATCTCTTTGATATGCTACTTCCAAATTAGATAAGGAAGAGTGAGTATCTATGGGATGCTCTTTTTGGTAATGAGGGCAAAGCACTTCATCAAATTCTTGATTTCTCTGAACCTGCAAAACATTCAATTGTGAATTTAGAGAGCTAATAAAATCAACTTTAAAATTTTCAAATAAAACATTGATTTCAACTCTTATGTCTCTTTTTCTTGTAGTAAATTTAGAAAAGAAAGAAGAAACTTCTCTAGAATTCTTATGAGCCTTAGAAATTCCTCTTGAATACCTTATGCACAATTCACAAACTTCATCATATGATAATTGAAAAACATCACCTTTTCCTATCAGATTTAAGAGTTCTAAAAAATCATCTTTGATTCCTTCAAGAAGGAGTGTTTTCAATATCTCTTTTTCCAAATGCTTATGCTTTGATTTTTGAAGGTTGTATCGAAATCGCTCTACATAGTCCTCCAAGCTTTCATCTTCCCTTTGTATCATACCGAAAATATCTTCATTGGATTTGCAGTAGTCTTGGTACTTTTTCAAGAATATGTTCTTCATGTCCTCCCATGTTTGGATGCAGTTCCCACCTAGGCTCATGAACCATCGGAGAGCTACTCCTTTTAGAGTAAGAGGAAAAACTTTCAATCTTTCATCATTAGTACAATAATCATATCCTCTACAAAATATTTCAAAATTAAATAAGAATGTATATGGATCTTCATTTGTCAAACCATGAAAATTTGGTAGAGACAATTGGGGAATTATGTGCATTTGTGTCACTCCTCCTAGATCCTTGATAGGAAATTTGAAAGTTGCAATGTGAGCCATTTCTTACCATAATAGAAGATGTTATTGATGTGTTTCTTTAAGGATCCTCCATCCAATGTTCCCGTCAATTGGTTAGTGAAATGGGTGGTGCTTACATCACCACTCGAGTGGAATTACAAGATTTTTTTTTTCAAAAATTATACCTCTAAAATTCAAGAAAATGCAAGAATTCATTCCTACCTTAAGCTTTCACTCAATTCTGCTGTGAAGCGAGCCAGTGAACTAGTGTATTTCTTGCTCGGTGCGCAGGTTCTTACCTTCTGTCTTTAATACCCAATTCTTCCCAAGCAGAAAAAATTAAATATGCATCACTCTTTCTAAATGGCATACACTCTCCTCGGCAACGGCGCCAAAATGTTGGGTGCATAAAAGGTGTCTTTTTAATGCCTATTTATCCTACATTAATTATCAATCCGGGAAAGACTTTTTATTTCAAGAGTGTACTCAGTCTAAGGCAGCAATTTATCCAAGAGTAATGCTCTTCAATATGTAGTAAAGTGTTCTAAATGCAAGAGTAAATGGATGCTTGAAAAATAAATCTAACTACAAAAACATAAACTCAAATGCTTTGAAATCCAGCTATTCACTCAGCAAACATCAATCGAGGATACAGTTGCAATAACTCATTCCTCTAGAAATTTATGCAATTGAAATCAAACTGGAACAAGACAATCAATCTAGGAACGAGGAAGCAATAACCAATGTTCTCTACAATTGACAGTCCTACTTTAAAGCAATTAAAATGAAATAGAAATTGAATTAAAGCTGCTATTGAAAGTAAACTAGGAAAACTCTTTAAAAGCAAACTCTTTGCAATTAATCAAGAGAAATGAATAGCAAAGTAAATGGACAACAAACTGTAATTAAAGGAATTAAACAACAAATCGTATTTAATAAATATGAACAACAAACTCTAATTAATGGAATTGAATAACCAATCCTATTGAACAACAATCTGTAATGAATATCAATCAAACGGAACAACAAGTGGAATGAAACCATAATGGAAATAGAACAAAAAAGCTCTATTAAGGTATTAACAAGATAAATTATATAGTGTTGAGATTCTTGTTAAATAATAAAAGAACAGCAATGTGATTCATTAATATAACACACTGATATCAAAGAAATTAAGCAACAAACTAGTTAAATTGCAAACTGTAATAAAAGAAAATATGAACTATCTCACAAAAATAATGAAAAGGTAGAGATAAAAACATTGGATTGATCCACTAGGGCCAAGCCCTCAACCACTAGTGAAATGCCGCTGAGCTACTGCAGAACTAAGAAGTTAAATAGCAACGCGTTCTTGTATTAATCATGCATAACATCATTTACAAACAATCGAACTCTGTTTAATCAATGAGAGTCGATGAGGAATTGTATAATTACAACAAGAAACCTCTGCAACTCTCATCCATCCTCCTCCAATACATAATACATGCTCTCCTTTTATAATCACAAAGAGGATAAATTAAATAGTAAATATGATCTCTCGTAGCAATATGGGATTGTTCCTAACCAATTGATCAACAAGAAAATATATTTCCATCCATCTTTCAAAAAGAGCAAGTCAAATTTGGATTTGCAGCTGAGATAATTTGGAGGATGGCCGCAACAACAAATATGAGAAAATCGTGCTCAAAGAACCCTACGTTTCTCTCAATACATACTGATTTTAGGCAAACCGTTCTTTAAAAAAGTTAATTTGGTTCGTTCTGGACAAAACTCATGTTCCAGATTTTCCAGATTCTTCTTCATTTGCCCAGAATATCAACCGCAAAACTATCACTTCTTATTCCAACGAATTTTTGAGTTAGAATATTTGATGATGATTTGGAGGTCAAATCTGCAATCTAGGAAATATATTGGAGGCTAAAATGGTGAGTGCTATTACAAAATATATTAATAAACCATCATTGATAAAATTATTCATAATAATCATCAGTTTATTAAAAATAAAGGAGAAGAAATAATATTCATCCATAAGAGCATAAATCATTATAAAATGGATTTATATGATAAATTATAATAAATGACATGATAAAGAAGAGTAAAAATGGATGAAATAAGTGTTAAAAAGTGGTTATGTTCACGGCCCATCATACTCCCAAACTGAATATATTGCATGTCCTCATGCAACCCAGAACTGAATATACTGCATGTTCTCATGCAACCCAAACACAAAACCCATGCGTTAACCAAGAAAAGAAAATTGTTCATACCAACTCATGAAATGGATAGAACAAATGAATTTTTCCTCAAATAATGAATATTCAATTTTAGCAATCTTGATAAAGGCATAACAGTTTTTACAATTGACATTCAACTATATGTATATGAAGTTGTAGAAAAATGTGACATAAGTAACAACAAACTTCATTAACCATTTTCTGAAAAACCAGATTGTTTTGATGCATGGATCATGAGATATAAACTAAATGGTTATAGGTGATAGTGCATAATTTTCGAAATTTTATGAACTAATTTAGCGTGAAATTATCTGGATTTGTGTATTTTAATGATATCTCTTTCTTATCCAGAAATCACAAGAATTCAGTTCATAGTTTTAAAGATATATGCAAAACAATTTATGTACTATATAAAAATGAAATTGTATGCCTTGAATGAGAAAGAGAGTAGAAAACATTCATCATGTGTAGCAATTCCCCCCCCCCCCCCCCCCCAAACTGAAGAATTAACATGTCCTCATGCAATGCAAGAAAACAAAGAGAGGTGGTTGCTACAATCTATTGAAATCTATGGTTGGTGTAAAAGAACATGGAATAAGGGAGGTGTTGAGAATGAATAAGAATATAAAAGAAGATTACTGACATGGTCATAAGAAAGAAATGAAAGAAATCAACACTCCCCCAAACTGAAAGATGAGACATGTCTAAAAAAATGGGAAGTGGTAAAGATGTGGAATGAATGATGATAAACAATGTTCAATGGATTTTCATGAAATTATCCTAAATTCATAATAAATCAGAAAATTATGCTATTTTACCTCAAGTGTTACCTTCAAAAAAATGTGAAAGGACATGTAGGGACTGCCCTTTGTTGAAGCTGATGTAGACTGAGTGGATACTGAAAGTGATGCAAAAGGTGGAAGCCATGCAAGCACCTCATGTCTGAAGAATTGTGCGTGTTTTCAAGTTGCGTGGGCCTTTACTGTTAGTTGCAATAGTGTGGTCGTGCTGCGAATAGAATTTTCCCTCATACTTGTTGTTCTCCTGTAAACAAATCATGATTCTGTATGCAATTTTTTTGAATCCACAGTGTTAATTTTGAAGAGCAACAGATAAGATGTATGCCAAAAGTTCAATTAGCAAAAATTCTATAGAAATGCAATATGAATATTGTGGCAAATAGAAGAGCATCGTATTGCTTAGCAATTGTATAGCATGGAAAGACATACATACTTATGATATGATCAAAAAATTATCACATTACTGAAATCAATGCATATTTTGAAATCGTGAGTAGATATGGAAATGTTTATGTAATGATTCAAAAATAAGGGAAAATGACATCTGATGTGAAAAAAAATACTTATGCGGTCATTATCCACATAAACCATTATGATCGATTTATAAATAAATTTCATGCATAAGTGGTTCTAAAAAAAGGGTTTAGGGGCATACTCTCATTTGTTCGAGAGGAACAACAAAAGTTCGCAGCAGAAAAAGTAAGAATGGTTCAAGAAATAGAATTTTATATAGAAAAACAAGAAAAGTAAAAGAAAACAAACTTTATGTACAGGTTTCAAGAATATATATATATATTTTTTCACAGAATTGGTGCTGCCGAAGAATTGCCTTATGTAACTGAAACTTGCATGGTGGGGTCCTTATTGTGCAATTGCAAATGGAGCGGAAACTACAATTTGGAGGGATCAACACTTGAAACACAAAAACATAAAATAAATCAGAAAAGAAACAACACTTTATTAAGTTACAACAGCTATGCTGTTATTTCCTAACAGAATATCAATCTGTTAATAGAAAAAATGATCTTTTTGAAAAATGTTTTGGCAACAGTGACATGAATATTCAAATAGAAACCAATTCTTCATTTCTTATTGTTATGAATCTGTTAGGTACTGAACTGGATGAAATGCCCTTGTTCGACTAAAATTTCTCTCAAGAATTGCTCGTCCATAAATTGACCTTCTTTGTTCTACTAAGACCTGCAAAAAAATAAGTATATACCTGCAATAAAACATTAAATCATGGAGAAAGAGAGGTGTGCGGGATCTACTAATCCAAGAATTATACAAAAAATTAACAAGTAGTTACTCTTTAGAACAAATCCACGGACAAAGTAAAATTAATTTATTACCTGCGGGAGAGCAGTGGCCAATAATGTTAACCAGTAGTGTTTCAATCATAACTTCTTAGTTTTTCGTCTGATTTGAGTGATTCAAAATCCAAATGATAGCTAATTCAAATTTTTATCTCAAATAGAAATAGGTTTTAAAAATTCAATGCTATGATATGTCAAATTGGCTTAGAACAACCTCCATAATAGAGTCATTTTCGATTTTTCCAGCTTAGACCAACAGTTGATATTTCAAACATAAATTTTTCGTTTGATAGTGGATTGAACCAATTAAAATTGGAGATTAAATTAGATTCATTTATTGATATCCAATAGAAACAATTTTTTAAGACAAGAAAAATTGATGGGTTAAATACGTTAATGAACAGCCGAGAAAATAGAGTTTCAAGAGTGCTGATTTATGATAGGAAGTCAGTATTTTGGCCATATATTCCTCATACAATATCAAAATTGAGTGATTAAAATTGATTTTTAAACTAGATTTGTAGAGGAATATTTCATAGAAATAGGTTTTCAAAATACAGTCATTTAGGCCTCCAAAAACTGACTGTCCCAACTCTGTTCCTGAGCTACTTACTAGACACTCTGTCAATGTTTTGGTTCTAAATTTTTCGTTTCAAATCTAAATTGAGTGATTCAAATTGGGTTGGAAATTAGACATGAAGGTATAATTAGGATATAAATAATTTTTGAAAATATTCACTTTTGGTCCCCCAAAACATGACTGTCCCAACTGTGTTTTCAGAAATTTCATCAAGCCCGCAAGCCAAAAAAAATATGATATTCAAACAATTTTTCCATATTGATGATAAAAATGAATATAAGTGTTTGTAGAATTTTTATTTTCAATACAATTCATCTACATACAGAAATAAATTATAAAATTTGTCATCAATGTTGATTTCACAGCGTGTTGCAACAAAGAAACAACCATTTTTACAAAAATAAAAAAAATATGTTTGTTTTATTTCCTTATTTATTTTATTTTCTCCACTATCCTAATATTCTTTGAGAATCGAATATGTTTATGTATAAGAGTATTTTCAGTGGAACCATTTTAGAAATAAGGCCTCTAGTATGTACATACCGAAATTTGAAAAATACATGTTGATAAAAATTATGGTATGAGAAGCCAACTTCCCTTGAAAAGATGGTGCCAAAAATTGTTGAAGCATAGAGTGATGTTGCAAACAAATGATGGAGTGAAACCAATCTTTAATGTATCTGTTACTTTCTTGATTTCCCATAGCCATCGTATCATGAAGTTCTTTACCCTTTAAAATTGTTTGTTGGTGCAAACTAGAAGAAACCTCATTTTCTTTCATAACTTCTACAATTTTTTGATTTGACTCATTCTGAGTCTCAGTGTAAGTTCTCTCCAATAGTGCATGTGCGATAGAATGGGTGGGAAGTGTGGGTAAATTTTGCAGTTCAACACTGTAAGCATGTTGTACTGGTTTATTATGGTGAGGCTGTGGAATGAGTCGAGTAGGAGATTGTGTAGGGAATGGAGCATCTTGATGATGTAGTTGATTGTGTTGAGTGGATGATTTTGATGGGCACACAAGATATTGTGGAAGAGATGGAAGATTTGTTTGTGCTACAAGATGAGGGAGATTAGTCATGCAATCATAAGATGAACCATGCCAAACTTGTAGACAATATTGATGGTGGTTATATTGAGATTGGCATGGCTGCCCTAACATATGAGTATTCCATAATGGATTATGCAAGTAAGAGAATGGAGAGGAAGTGTTTTGTACCATACCTATTGACCTTGTTGCAGCTTCCCCATCTCTTTGATATGCCACTTCCAAATTAGATAAGGAAGAACAACTATCTATGGGATGCTCCTTTCGGTAATGAGGAAAAAATACTCCATCAAATTCTTGATTTTTCCGAACCTGCAAAACATTCGATTGTGAATTTAGAGAGCTAATAAAATCATATTTAAAATTTTCAAAGAAAACATTGATTTCAGCTCTTATGTCTCTTGTTCTTGTAGTAAATTTGGAAAAGAAAGAAAGAAATTCTCTAGAATTCTTACCAACCTTGGAAATTCCTCTTGAATACCTTATGCACAACTCACAAACATCATCATATGATAACTGAAAAACATCACCTTTTCCTATTAGATTTAAGAGTCCTAAAAATTCATCTTTGATTCCTTTAAGAGGGAGTGTTTTCAAGATCTCTTTTTCCAAATGCTTATGCTTTGATTTTTGAAGGTTATATCGAAATCGCTCTACATAGTCCTCCAAGCTTTCATCTTCCCCTTGTATCATACCGAAAATATCTTCATTGGATTTGCAGTAGTCTTGGTACTTCTTCAAGAATATGTTCTTCATGTCATCCCATGTTTGGATGCAGTTCCCACCTAGGCTCATGAACCATCGGAGAGCTGCTCCTTTTAGAGTAAGAGGAAACACTTTCAATATTTCATCATTAGTACAATAATAATATCCTCTACAAAGTATTTCAAACTCAAATAAGAATGTATCTCGATATTCATTTGTCAAACCATGAAAATTTGGTAGAGACAATGGGGGAATTATGTGCATTTGTGTCACTCCTCCTAGATCCTTGATAGGGAATTTGAAAGTTGCAATGTGAGCCATTTCTTATCATAATAGAAAATGTTCTTCATGTGTTTTTTTAAGGATCCTCCATCCAATGTTCTTGTCAATTAGATAGTGAAATGGGTGGTGCTTACATCACCACTCGAGTGGAATTACAAGATTTTTTTTTTTCAAAAAATATACCTCTAAAATTCAAGAAAACACAAGCATTCATTCCTACCTTAAGCTTTCACTCAATTCTGTTGTGAAGAAGGCCAATGAACAAGTGTGTTTCTTGCTCGGTGTGCAGGTTCTTACCTTCCGTCTTTAATACCCAATTCTTCCCAACAGAAAAAATTAAATATGCATCACTCTTTCTAAATGGCATACACTCTCCCCGGCAACGGCGCCAAACTGTTGGGTGCATAAAAGGTGTCTTTTTAACGCCTATTTATCCTACATTAATTATCAATCCGAGAACAAATTTTTATTTCAAGAGTGTACTCATTCTGAGGCATCAATTTATCCAAGAATAATGATTTTCAATATGTATTACAATGTTCTAAATGCAAGAGTAAGTGGATGCTTGAAAAATAAATCTAACTACAATGACATAAACTCAAATGCTCTGAAATCCAACTATCCACTAAGCAAACATCAATCGAGGATATAGTAGCAATAACTCATTCCTCTATAAATTTATGTGATTGACATCAAATTGGAACAAGACAATTAATCTAGGAATGAGGAAGTAATAACCAATGTTCTTTACAGTTGACAGTCCTGATTTAAAGCAATTAAAAGGAAATAGAAATTAAAGTAAAGCTGCTATAGAAATTAAACTAGGAAAACTCTTTAAAAGCAAACTCTTTGCAATTAATCAATAGAAATGAACAACAAAGTAAATGGACAAAAAACTGTAATTAAAGTAATTAAACAATGAATCCTATTTAATAAATCTTAACAACAAACTCTAATTAATGGAATCAAATAACCAATCCTATTGAACAACAATCTGTAATGAATATCAATCAAACGGAACAACAAGTGGAATGAAACCATAATGGAAATAGAACAGCGAAGCTCTATTAAGGTATTAACAAGATAAATTATACAATTTTGAGATTCTTGTTAAATAATAAAAGAACAGCAACACGATTCGTTAATATAACACACTGATATCAAAGAAATTAAACAGAAAACTGATTAACTTGCAAACTGTAATAAAATAAAATATGAACTATCTCACAACAATAATGAAAAGGTAGAGATACAAATAGCAGATCGAGCCACCAGGGTCAGGCCCTCAACCACTGGTGAAACGCCACTGAGCTACTGCAGAACTAAGAAGTTAAATGGCAACACGTTCTTGTATTAATCATGCATAACAGCATTTACAAACAGTCGATATCTATTTAATCAATGAGAGTCAATGAGGAATTGTATAATTATAATAAGAAATCTCTCCATCTCTCATTCATCCTCCTCCAATACATAATACATGCTCTCCTTTTATAATCACAAAGAGGAGAAATTAAATAGTAAATATGATCTCTCATAACAATATTGGATTGTTCCTAACCAATTGATCAACAAGAAAATATATTTCCATCCATCTTTCAACAAGAGCAAGTCAAATTTGGATTTGCAGCTGAGATAATTTGGAGGACGACCGCAACAGCAAATATGAGCAAATCGTGCTCAAAGAACCTTGCTTTTCTCTCAATCAAAACCGAATTTGGGCAAACCGTTCTTTGCTAAAGTTAATTTGGTCCATTCTGGACAAAACCCATTTCTGGAATTTCCAGATTCTTCTTCATTTTCCCAGAATCTCAACCGCAAAACTATCACTTCTTATTCTAGTGAATTTCTGAGTTGAAATATTTGATGATGCTTTGGAGGTCAAATCTGCAATCTAGGAAATATCTTGGAGGCTAAAATGGTGTGTTGTTACAAAATATATTAATAAACCATCGTTGATAAAATTATGCATAATAATCATCAATTTATTAAAAATAAAGGAGAAGAAATAATATTCATCCATAAGAGCATAAATTATTATAAAATGGATTTATATGATAAATTATAATAAATGACATGATAAAGAAGATAAAAAATGGATGAAATAAGTGTTAAAAAGTGGTCGTATTCACGGCCCAACACCCTTCTTCTCACTAAATTAATCCTCTACAATATAGTGAACTAGGGCTAGTTGGTTGGCCCACTTGAATGTTAATTCAGTCCTTCAAAGTCTGCACATCCTTAGGCCCTATACACCTGCCCTTCTACCAATTATGTTGTCCTTCACCAGAACAAGAGTCGGGGCTCTTCTTTGACAGTAACCTAACAACCCTCCAATTGTACTTGGCCTGCCATCAATCTGCCCAACCACAGTCAATTCTTTTTACTGATCTAGGGCCCACAATGTTGTCTTCATATAGGGCTCTTCAAATCTTCCACCTAAAAATGGTTTGAGTCCTCTCAAGATCATTGTTCTTGCGTATCGAAAATTTTATCTTTGTTGTCCAATATATGAACAAATATGAACTACTCCTCTTATCATACTTATAACAATCTGTAGATGACTGAACTAGGGTCACAAATCAGCCACTAATAGTCCATTTACTAATTGTTTATAGGTTTCTTTAGATCTTTGTCTAAAAATATATGGAAACTCCACCAAAATAAACTCCTCTGCATGTCAATCCATTCTTCATATGGTACATTTCTTCTACATGCTCAATCTTCTGCTCAGGTTCCACCCTCCTTTGGATCTGTTGTCTCCACACATACTGAATCTGCAAACCATCTTCCAGATCTGCGATATTTATTGCAGAAATAATAAACCTCGCTCTAAGGGTCACAACCCATCTTCTTCTATGCAAATTTGTCATAGTATTAAGGTCATACCTTATGAACTAAACATGCTAGGAAACTGTCCTAACTAGGGCATTATACTTGTGTACTTCTAATTGTTGTAGAAAAAATGCTATCCACACATAGAAAAAACATGACTCTTGCCTCCATAAGAGACTCAACCTAGCTCATATGGATCCATAGATTCTAGGCATTTCTTTGACTGAATCTTGACATGAACTTCAGATCTCAATGTCGACCCTCAAACTAGGGTTAACTAAGTCAATATTACACCTGCGTCGACTTCTGTTATGGCTCTAAATTACAGTGCAAGCCCTCCTCCATTTATGTTGGTGTTTATCACAGACCTTACGGCCTACTAACCAACATAAGGCAAGATGGTATCAACCCTCTCTTCTATTTCATGTATAAAATCTAACCAATGGGATTCAATCTGATCTTGTAATCATGTACTAAAACGAGATACTGAATCCTTCCTACAATTTGTGCAAACAAAACACAATCGCACAATCACGTATAAGTAAGAGAAACAAGTTATCAATCACACAACACAAGATGTATCTGGAGAAGAAACTGCTGAAAACCCTTTATCTCTACTTTGTATTAAGTCAAGGAATCATGAAACAGCACAATGCTTAATCTCTCTCAAGATTCTCCAGCTCTCTGCCAATTGTCTCCTGCTAATATAGGAAAATTCGGTCTTGTACTTATCCAATTATCAGCCTTCCTTCAGCCTGCCTTGCACATGCAATTCCTATGGAATTATCTCCATATTAATTAGGAGAATCAACCTTCCTTGATTGCACAATCCATCATGGCATCCTAATGACTTTATAATTTCACATGGGAAATTTTCTATAAATACAACTGATAGTTATGTTCCTCTGAACTGTGTTACAATAAGGATCAAGGGTCTTTTTATTATTTAAAATAATATAAAACCATAAACAACCAAAACCCTATCCTGAGGAGATGTAACACCAAGAGTTTATGGGCCCCGTTAGGGTTAGTTGGGTAGCCAACTTCCCAGGGTCATAACTTGGTCATATGATCTTCCTTTGACGCACATGATACCTCGTTAGAAAGATCTCTACGAGGAATACAAATAATAATATGATTTATATGAAATATTCAAAACTTTCATGCCCAAAAAACATCGTTTGGGGCCTCAAAACAGCTTCGAAAGTTCAGGACCCGAAAAACTGACAAAAATAGTAAATTGTGCTATAATTAAGGAAACTGAAAAAACTGAAAGAGACAATGGCGAGGGCCCAAGTGGAATAGGAGGGTGGCCACCAATATCAACCTCGATCACCTTAAATCAAATTTCTTGAGCTAACTCAATCACCATGACTTAGTTAATTGACACAAGTTGTTATGAGATGAAATTACAATTTATTGTCCAATTTATTTAAGGGAAAAATAAATTAGACACCTCACATTCCTCACTCCTGGTACATAAAAATTCTTCACCAGTGTGGGTGCATTTTTTTGTCCTTTCTAGTCACCAATTTGACTGTTTCTTGTTGCAAATTTCAACACTCCCTCTCAACAAGAAAGGAATTCAATCTATCCCCATCCGGTACCTTTGGAATGTTCTGCATGCTACACTTCTCTAGTGTTGTTTGCACCTGCAACTCCTAAAACTGAATAGCCTCTGAAAAACTGAATCAGTATAATGCATCTGTCATCAGAGTCTTCTGACTGCTGCTAGCTATTGCACCTATCTAATACTAGATTCCCTGCACTACTGCTGACATCTACATCCGTGCCCCTTGAACTATTACTAACTCTATTTGTGCTCCAGTATTTGACATCTGTCACTATGATTTCTGTCTTGTTGACATCTGACTACATCAATCTAACTGATCCTTCCTACTACTGTTGTACTGTGGGCTCCTCGTAGCCAGGTTTGATCCATGAGACATGCCATCTCAATGGAGCTTGCCAAAATTTCTTATCTTGGGATTATGTCTACACATAACCCCACTTTACACCTCAAGGTATGGCTTCTCCCTCTTCCCATCTGGCTCCAAATTTTCCCCTCATGGAGGTCTTTGCTTGAGTGGACGCTTCCACTCGGTCTCCTCTCTTCTTCTCCAATTATGGTAGCTACTCCACAACCTTCTGAGACTACTTCTCATGAGTATGCATGTTGAGAGGTAATTTATGCTCCCTCTAAACCATCAAGTCTCTAACTTCTTCCTTTCTCCTCAAAGCTTTGCATGCATCCGGTACCTCAAGTGCATATAGGTTCTTGACTGGCGCACATTGTAATTGTCCCGAAGTTACAAAAATTTTCTAAAAAAGAGTTGATTTTAAATCGATGATATCTCCCTCATCCGAGCTTCATTTTGACCGATTATTTTTCCATTTGGGTAGATTTTCGCAAGGAATCCAAATATTCTATTTGTTTTCGAAAATTTTACACCAAAATATTCAAAGATTCTCTACAAACTCGCCGCCCAAAAAATTCCTTCTCTGATACCATGTAGAAAATCTAACCAACGAGATTCAATATGATATTGTAATCTACTAAAACAAGATATTGAATCCTTCATACAATTTACGGAAAAAAAACACGATCGCATAATCATATATAGGTAAGAGAAATAAATTATCAATCGCACAACAACATGATGTATTTGGGGAAAGAAACTAATCAAAACCCCTCTATCTCTATTGTGTATTAAGTCAAGGAATCATGAAACAATACAATGCTTAATCTCTCATGAGATTCTCCAGCACTCTGTCAATTGTCTCCCATCGATCTAGGCAAACTCAATCTAGTACTTAGCCAATTATAATCTTTACTTTAGCCTGCCTTACTCGTGCAATTCCCAGGGAATTAAATCTTTATTAATTAGGAAAATCAGTCTTCCTTGATTGCGCAATCCATCATGGCATTCCAATGACTTTATAATTGCACATGGGAAACTTTCTCTGAATAAAACTGATAGTTATGTTCCCTTTAACCTCTGTCCCAACTAGGTATTCCTCAAAACTGACATGCATGCAACTATTAAAAGTGAATTATCAGTTATCTGATTAATCTCTCATTGTGAATTAAATCTAAT
Source organism: Pinus albicaulis (assembly GCA_034641835.2). Taxonomy (NCBI): domain Eukaryota; kingdom Viridiplantae; phylum Streptophyta; class Pinopsida; order Pinales; family Pinaceae; genus Pinus; species Pinus albicaulis. The sequence goes on from CM076578.1 coordinate 778,432,989, forward strand.
TTAATTCACTGGACCTCTCACTAGCTCATCACTCAGTTAGAACTAGTTAAACTGATTTTAACTCATTTAATTGAGTTAATTACACTTGCACCCCACTAATGCATCAACATCAACTGGACCCCAAAAATATTGGAATCCCTCTAGATGCCTCATATTAGACCCTCAACTCTAATTTCTTGAGCTAACTCGGTCATCATGACTTAATTAATTAACACAAGTTGTTATGAGATGAAATTACAATTTATTGTCCAATTTATTTAAGGGAAAAATAAATTATACGCCCCACATTCCTCACTCCTAGTGCATCAAGATTCCTTACCAGTGTGGGTGCATTTTTTTTTTCCTTTATGTTTTCCAATCTCACTGTTTCTTGTTGCAAATTTCAACATTTCAGAATTTGATGCGGCTTTCACACAAAAACACCATTGAAATCACATGCCCAGATTCTCATGAGAAGCCTCTCTTAAGCTTGATCTGCCAGAAGAGAACCAACAATATTCCATCCTACTTCCTAGCGCAAACTGACCATTAAGGTATGCAACATTATTTTGAACCCTCACATGATGATCTTGCTCTTGGAGGATGATCATGACCTCCCTTTAGAAACCCTTACTCGGCCCTCATACTCGACCTAATTTAGGGCTACATCCCTCTTCACCCCCTTGATGTGCTAGATAGTGGGAATACATGTCAAACATGCTAAGATGTGCAAGGGTGTGTCAACGCGTGTCAGGGACTTTCAAGACAACAAAAGGGAGAAAAAATTTAAACTATAAGGAAATGAACACATAAGAGGGTTAATAAGTCATCAATTACCTTTTCCAAGAGGGGCATGCTAGGCACAATAACACTAGGCGGCAATAGGTTCCAAGTGCAAAGTCTTAATGCATTCTAAGTGCCAAGTATTCTTTTGTTGCTTCTCATCTACTTTCCAACAATTGATCATCACAAATAAATTTAATATTAAACCATGATAAATCATACCAAGGAATCTCAATGTATTCCATACATGCTAAGACTTTCCAAGTGCTAACATGTGCCAAGCACTAATATGTGTCAGGGAATAGTGTTATCCATGTTATGAAGTGGAAGGGAATATTAAAGAGTGCTAAGGTGTTCTAGAGAGTGATAATGCATGTTGATGAGTGTTAAGGAGTACTAATAAAAAACATTAAGGGAGAACTAGGTAAAAATTCATGGAAGTTAATGAATATGAGGAACATGTACTGCCAGAGACTAGTGTTAATGGTCAATGTTAGTTGTCATGCCAAGGAGGGAATGACAAGGTATGCTAAGCATTGCTAAGGCATGATAGGGAATATCAAGGCATGTTAAGAATTCCCAAAGTGTGCTTGGGACTTCCAGGGTGTGCTAATTATATCATGTGCCAATTAATAGTGCCAAGATATGCCAATACATGCTAGGTGCTAAGGATGTGGCGCAGGGTGCCAGGGTATATCAATATGTGTCAAGGAAACAAAAGGAATAACCAATAAGAGGGTTAATAAGTCAGGACTTTATCTTTTTGAAAAGGGGCATGCTAGGCACACTAATAATAGGTCCGAATACATGCCAAGTGGCATTGTGTGCCAAGTGCTAATGTATGTCAATGCATTCAACCAAGGTGTTCCAGGGCATGCTAGGGACTATATGCAGCATGCCAACACATGCTAGGAGAGTTCCATGTTGTGCTAGCACATTCCACCATCTGCTTGGGCATCAATGTCATCACAAGATGTTCTAGGTACAAAGATGTTCCAAGACATGTGGGTTAATAAGAAATGTTAGTGTGTGCCAAAGCAATAATTTAAGGTGTGCCTAGATTGTTGAGGATTGTTAGGTCTTTCTCATTAATAGAATTTCAGAGCTCGATTACGTATTAAATAATATGTTTCCTACACACAATAGTGGAACTTTATCTAAATAGAATTTGCTAGATAATAAACTTAATAGATATGAATCATGTGTTGACTCATAGAAATATCTATTCGACTAGTCATTACTTGAGGGAAATGATACACGCTTATTACTTCTTAAAAAATTGACTGACCCTAACCACTATGGCCTTGGACATATTATAAAAAATGCTCAACAATAATGGTATTAAATCGTTATCTTTTGACAAAAAATATATTAACAGGCACATAGTGTCATCAAAAAATCATTGGAATGATCAATGATGATGGACATTTTTTTATCGTCACCAAAAGTAACAAAAAGAGCATTGGTGAGGGTCATTAAAAGTTTGTCACTAGAAGTGTCACCAAAGAGAGAATTAGTGATGGGCCTCTAACGACCCTCACCAAAAGTGAAATGTCTTTAGTGACGGACCATAAAGGACCATCACTATATACCCTTACAGTGACGGTTTTAGTGATCAATGATGATGAACATTTTTTGACCGTCACCAAAAGTAACAAAAAGAGCATCGGTGAGCGTTATTAAAAGTTCGTCAGTAGAAGTGTCACCAAAGAGAGAATTAGTGATGGGCCTTTAACAACCCTCACCAAAAGTGTCATTGAAAATTTCTTTGGTGACAAACCATAAAGGACCATCACTATATACACTTACAGTGACGGTTTTTTAATGACCGTCACCATATGTGACATTGGTGATGGACCTTAAAGGTCCATCACAAGCATGACCCTCACCAATGTGATTTTTTCTTGTAGTGGTAAAAGATAAGAAAATATAAATTGGACTAATGTATCATTCCATGCGAACATGATACCCATTCGCCCTCTCACACACTCAATGTGAAAACTTTGTCTCCTAAAGGACACGATTTGGGTAGTATATCAGTTGCCTCAAAAACTTAGGTTCGATTCAATTCTTCATGCAACATGATGCTAAGAAGTTGCTAAGTTGTATCCTATTATTATGCTAAATTGTCCAGCATCAATTCAACAATTCTAGATGATTCTCATGGTGTTGCAATGTTATTTAATCTTACAAGTTGGCATACTTTCTTAGTCCCACAATGCTGAAAATATTTCCTCCACTATTAATCCTAAAGAAGCCCAATAATGGGTGAACACGGATATTCCAGCTTGATTTTTCTCACATGTCTTCCATCTCACCTAGACACTTATTTTGGGAACTCTTATACATTTACTATGTCATTTTGCTAAGGCCTAAAATGGGAAAAATAAATAACAAGTGTGTGCAAGCAGCAACACACTTGACTAGATTGAACTCGGCCTAGTCTTATGATGGATGTACATTTTAAGGGCTTCTTTCCTAATTCAAAATTGCTGAAGATATATAAACTAACTATTTCATTTGTCCTACAATTCCAATAGTGCACATGGAAAGCTTCTCTGCAAATCTCTTTTGTTGCATATGGTAGGCCTCTGAATAGATTAAGCTTGTACTAGCATAATGCAAACGTGACCTGCAAGTCACCACTGTGTTTTAGTTTCTGAACGTTATTGCATTATTGACTGACTAGTGAAGTATCAACCATTGAATAAGTTTCAAGCTTTGGAGAAGTCACAATATATATTATAATTTTGTCTTGCAGATTGGCCTCTTGACCAATTTTTTCTGGGAATGCCTCTTATGAAAAAATAAGTTCTTTCCTAATAGGTTATGACCCTCTTGAAAATACCAGGTTCACTAGAACATTGGAAGCAAATATCTAATGCACACATCATGCTACCACTACAAGCCATTGCAGAAAATAGAAACCAAGGTGAAAAAGGATCTACAACTACATTGTAGACATGTTACAGTGAAAATACTTTCTTGAATGTCTATTCTCCAATATCCATAGCATTACTACAAATAATCATAGTTTTTATTTAACTCCAAATAATATACATTCCAATAAGAAGTTGTCAATCATAGTTTTACCTTGTGGCAATGATTTTCCTTATGTCCTGCTCTCATTTTCAGTCAAAAACTAGATTTCCTATATTGGTGACATTCCTACTATAATATGACCAACTATCAGACAACTATCTCACTGTAATTCTAGATAAAATGAGTAGTGTACCAAAATAATAAATAAACTGAAAATGATAGTAGATATTGCAGGTTAAGCAACTAAATAGGTAGTACGCATGATATGCTATTCCATAATTCACTATGTTTCCCATTTATAAAATAGTTTCTACAACAATTCTGCTGCATATTAGTTCTTTATGTTGCTATTTATTGAGATTTTGGCTCACACGGGGATTACAATTAGCCTTTCCACAGGAGATACATATGGCTTATGCAATTGGCATACCAATGCTGTTACTGTAACTAACATTTCATGATAAGAAGTTACAGTTGAAACATTGCATTTACTTGTTTTGGCTTACTAATTTTTATGTATGGCATATATAATACCAGTTTTCCATTGGGATTCATACGTGACCAAATGAAAAAGTGTTTAATTGTTGCTAAAAGAAAAAAAGTGACATGCTAGGATTGGAGGGATTTTGTGCAAATTATAATGAAAAATAAAAAATTGAAGGCCTACACCTCGAGTGCAGTGATAGTAGGGTTTCCTACTTATAATCATCTAGATTTATTATTATTATTATTTGTTCATTTCTTTCTGGTTGTTTTTCCCTGGTCAATGTGTTTCTCAAGTTTGTCATCTCTGAATGCTAAACACGTTGCTTGATGTCTTGCAGTGGAAACACCTCACATCTTAGCATAGGTCCAAGATCTAGTTCTGGTACAATAGCGCAAATTATGGAAGATTTGGTAAGTGCCTACTACTGAAAGCCTTGCCACTGTGACCCAAGTGCTATTTGGCCACAACTAGAAGGTCAGTGCATTGAACAAAAGATAATGTTGTGTGTGTTGATGCTGCACATAGGGCATATTTTTGCAAGCCCTTTTTCCCATCATGTGCAAGAGCAGTTTGAATCTGCAAGATGCACATAGCATTCTCTTTTCCCAATAAAATAACCTTCTAGTGTTGCATGCGTTTCTAGCCTCTTTAGACTAAGGAACTATCCAGAACTTTGTCGCTCTTGGTTCATAGTTATCCTATGAGTTTAGTCTGATTGCAAGACTTTTTCCTTAACATTCCTTCTCAATGTTTCTGCCATAACCTTAGAGCTAATCGGGTTTGGGGTTGTTCCATAGATATCTCTTGCGGTCTGGCCCAACCTCCTGATCTACTGGCGGCATTTCTATACCTCCAGCAGGTATATCACTTATCATAGGCATTTTTGTTTCTCGAAAATGTTGTTACTCTCACAAAAGGGTGCATTATAATTTAAAGTTATTTCTCCCACAACTCAACATGTTATGTGCAATGTGGTGCTTGTTTGGTGATTTCGATGGCTTCTACAAAATAGTAATTAGACAATGTTTCTAACCTCTTAGGAAGGAGCTACTTAGTGGTGGCTACCTCTTTGAAAATTGCTGGTATTGATTGTTCATTAGTATATTGAAAAATTAATCGTCGGGGATTAATGTTTCAATTTTATTAAGTGTCTCCTATTTCATATTCAACACAAGATGGAATTTTCATGCCCTCAGTTCATTGGAGCAAGGCTTTCTGGCTTGCCTTGAATATTGAAAGAAAGTTACCGAAGCGATCCCTAAAGATGGAGCATCATTGAAAAGAATTCAAGCTCCTCTCAGTGGATGTTTTCTAATCCCTCTTCTTCTGCTCCTTCCCCTTGTCATCTTCATTTGTTTACAAGGCATGACAAAGATACCCATAAGTCTAAGTTTTAGCCCAAAATCAATTGTAATGATAGTGGAAATGTTATGAGAATATTGTGATTATCACTAATGGTCTACCCATTCTAATGAGGGATGTCTTAAGCAAAGAGTTCTCAACACATATTTCAATGGCTGACCAAAAGGAAGGAGAAGGTTAAAATGATTATAGTCAACAATCCCACTTACATAAGTGGTTGTTTTGGACTTCCCAATCCATGGTGGAAATGCCTCTGCTACTAAGTATGGTAATTCTAACAATTCAAAAAAAATGGAAAAACAATTCTAAGCCCACAATTAGTCTTAATCATCATTGACTACTTCACTTTAGACAAGGATTCTTTGTTTGTGCAAAACTATTGCATTATAGTTAATGGTAGTGATAAAAATATTATTTCACAAGATCATGTGGCTTTTCTTAATTTCCCTTCAAAATGTTAACCTTGGTCTAAAATTTTAGGGTTGGATGAAGGATAATGAACCAATGCAAGTTATGAAGGTCCGTCAATTCACTTTTTCTATTGACCACTCTTTGATAGTATTAAGTATGATGTCACTCTTGTTGACTACTGTGGTCTTATTCCTTGGAAGGTTTTATCAACATGATTGCCATGCAAGCTATTATACATTGTATTGAAACTTCCCTATTTTTGCAGAGAAGTTAGCGTCATGCTAGTGATTAATTTGAAGCTAAATTTTAGTTGAAAAATTCACTATTTTTTGGTGGAATAGATCATAATTTATTCTAATATTTTTTTGCAAGTGTACTATTCACGATGATAAATGTGTGGTTTACTTTAGAGGGTTCTTAGTTCTTTCTAGATACGCTTTTCATCATTTGCTTTGAATACTTCTCTAGTGCTTTACCTTCATATTTTATCCCCTTCACAATTGCTCCCGAGGTCCATGTTGTTATGTTTAAGGTCCATGTTGTTATGTTTATTGGCCATTTCTGTGGAAACTTTTTCCTGAGGTTCTGCAAGGTAAATCAAAATGCAAAAAAATACTATTTTACATATTGATATTTGTTCAAGACATTCTTGTGTGATGCTTGAATTTCATAAATCTAGATTTCTATTTCGTTATCTATATCAATGTATAAGAACAAGCCCATGGATTTTTCATATTTCTCAAAATATGGAGTTGTTCCTTTCCTATTGCATGTTCTTTTATATTTTTATGTTGTGATTCAAATTTCTAGTTGTGCTTTTCATTTATTCTCCTACGTAGGACATGCTTTGTTAGATTATATCAAAATTTATTCTTATTGTCTTTTTATTATGTATATTGAACATATTATTTCTAGCAACTTTTGATTTTCCTAGATTTTCTATTCCTTTGGTGTATCTTTGAACCTTTAGGGGAAATTGCTAGTTTTAATGCTAATTATTTAAAGGGTGCTAGCTCAATGGAAGAGCACCTGCTTTACAAGCAAGAGGTTGGTGGTTCAATTCCAGTGTGCCCTGATATTCATAGGGAATGACGACCATCATTTTTTGGTGACGGATGCTCTTTTGACCATCACCAATGAGCATATGGTCACATTTTTCTACCCTCACCAAAATATGAAATGGTGACGATCAACGAACGCCACCATATATATGCATCAATAATGACGACCATTAAAGGTCCATCACCATAAATATTTGTTCTTGATATGAAGTGGTGAGGATCATTGTTTGTCATTATAGTCATTATTCATGATGGACCTTGATGTCACCATGAGTTTATGGTGACGGTTAATGAACATCACCATATATATGCACTAGTAGTGACGGCCATGAAAGGTCCATCACAAAAATCGTTGGTGTTCATATGAAATGGTGACGGTCACTATCTGTCATTGTAATCAATATTTGTGATGGACCTTGAATGTCACCACAACACATACTTTTAGCGACACCACCTTTGGTGACGTTCAATTTTTTGGTGACGAAGGCAATTGTCCATCACCATTGCTCATATGAAATGGTGACGGTCACTATCCATCACTATAAATCATTATTGGTGACGGACCTTGAATTTCACCACAACACCTATACTTTCGGTGACACCACCTTTGGTGATGTTCAATTTTTGGTGACGAAAGCTCTTTTGACCCTCACCAATGAGCTTATGGTGACCATTTTCGCCCCTCACCAATGTCATTTATTCTTGTAGTGCGGGACCTCCAAGAAAGCAGCAACAAGAAGTAACAATGTATTTTTGTAGCAGGTTAGGGTTCGAAGAACCAGACCGTGCCTTCAATAGCAAGCAAGAGTCGTACTGCTATTGAGGAAGCCATGGCAACGGCCCCAGGAGGGTTGTAGACCCCATCCTACAAGAGTGTGACTGCGGAGGAACAAAGTAGTAGATCAAACCCAGGTATGGGTGGAGGAAACCAAAAACGAGGACCAGTACTGGGGGCAGAATGGCAAGAAAGAACTAAGCAGAAATGCCTTCCTCGGGCATTGAAGAAACCTAGGTTTTTTATACCACCAAATAAACTAGCTAAATATAGGGGATATATGAAAGAACATGCACTTATATGTAAATTCGTAGGTATCTGGCCAACAGAGAAGGATTTATTGCAGTGGATTAAAAAAAAATGGTAACCAAAAGGACATTTGGATCTCAAGTTTGGCCCCAGAGGTTTTTTTACAGTTATTTTTAGAAAACTTTTAGATAAAGAAAGAATATTTGAGGGTGGCCCATATTTTTTTAACAATGCAGGGCATTTTCTTAGGTAGTGGGAGGAATGTTACAACCCAGATGAGGAACAATTTTTGGCTGTCCCAGTATGGGTTAGATTATTTGCATTACCCATGGATTTCTGGGACCCTGAGATTTTAGAAGGAATAGGAAATTCCTTAGGTAGCTTTATGAAAATAGCGGAGATAACCTGTAGAGGAAGATATACGTCTTTTGCTCAAATCTCTGTTTACATGAATATATCTGAACCTTTGCCTGAATCGATTGAACTTGAATGTGAGGGAAATATATGGCATCAAACCCTAGACTATGAGCATATCCGCTTCTGCTGTCGGTTTTGTCATGAATATGGGAACTTATATAAAATGTGCCCTTAGAATATGATCAATAAACTAGAGAAGAGAACAAATAATAAGGATGTTGCACAAGAAATGGAGGAAGTATTTGTAATTGTAAATAGCAAAAAAAAAACAAATCGAATGTAGAATAACCAGTCTAGTGGAAATAAATACAGATATTTTGAAAGCCCATTTGAAATTTTATAAAAGGAGGGTGAAATATCTAGAGAAATAGAAGACATGTCTGCATCCACTGCGGTGGAAAATACACCTCAGAAGAACCTCGTAGGAAAAAGGAAAACAATGACAGAACAAACTGACAAAACAGAAAAGCTAACAGAGGAACAAACGGCAATGGAGATTGAAACACATAAAGATGACCTATGCGCTGAGGAGCAAGTCATGAAATGTTTACTGCAGGAGTGGAAAAATCTTGAGGATAAATTAATACCACATGATTAAAAAACGTTGTATAAAGAAACTTTTGAGAATTACTCGACACAACAGGTCAAACAACAAGCAAATACAGTAGAGAATAGTGCCATAAAAGCACCACATCCCCCAAAAATAGGCAAGAAAAAAGGGAGGAAAATGATGCAAGAATCCATCCAATTAGTAGGTGAAACATTGATAAATACAGGGAAGATAGCACCGTTAACAATGGTCTTTCAACCAATCACTAAATTTTCTCAATGAAGGTTATCTCTTGGAATATACGGGGCTTGAATAGTCTCTTTAAAAAAAGATACTTAAAAAAAAAATTGAACATGGAAAAACCGCAGGTTATGCTTATTCAAGAGACGAAAGTTACAACTAACAAATTCGAAGAAATTTTACTGTCTTTTACACCACATTATGAAGTAATGGCGAATGATGCTACAGGTATGGCGGGAGGAGTTACAATCATCTGGAACCTAGCCGAGATAGAAGTGGATGAATGGATTGGATCATCATGCACCATTTTAGGTAGGTTTCGACAAATTCACACCTGGGAAAAGGTAATGATCACGGCACTATATGGTCCCTCTATTCAAGGAGAGAAAACCGAGTTCTTAAATAGCATAAGAACCTTGAGATCCCAACATACAAAGTAATACTGGATGACAGGAGGGGATTTCAATATGATTTTTAATCTATCAAAAAAGAAAGGTGGAATCAGAAGAGAAGATCCTGAAATGGAGTTTTTCAGAGACCTCATAACAGATTTAAAACTTGTTGACATCCCCATGATTAACAAAATCTTTACTTGGAACAATCGAAGGGGGGAACGACATCAAGTTGCATCTCGGCTTAATCAATTTTTAATTTCAAAGGAGCTGCTGAGCATTGATGCTTATTATGAAGCCACAATCCTACCAAGCACTGGCTCTGACCATTGGCCCATTCAACTGGAAATTGATATTAAAGATATCCCAAAAAACAGACCATTTCGTTTTCAACTATTTTGGCTAAGAGATGCTGCTTTCATGGAACAAGTGAGAGAATGGTAGACATCATTCAATACACAAGGTAGAAACTGAATGCATACCTTCCAACTAAGACTGAAGCAATTAAAAAATGAAATCAAAACCTGGAATAAAACACAGTTTGGTAATATATAGGCTACAGTAATCGATCTCCAAAATCGCATGAAACAAACTCAATAGGAAATGATTTCTTATGGTCACACAACAGCTCTGATTGATCAAGAAGGAAGAATTCTTAGTGAATTAGAGGAAAGACGAAAACAGAAAGAAATACTATGGAAACAGAAATCAAGGGTGAACTGGTTAAAGGAAGGGGAGAAAAATACCAGCTTTTTCCATAAATCACTAATACATCGACAAAATCACAATAGGATTTTCTCCCTCAAAGATGAAAATGGGAACAAAATTTACCAGCATGATGAAATGGAAAACCTGTTAGTTAGACATTTTCAATATATGGTCACTGAGTCGAATCATAGTAGAGTAGCGGAAATACAACAAATTACCACTCACATACCTCCAAAGGTCAGTCGGGACCAGAACCTAGCATTAATGAGGGAGACAACATTATTAGAAGTGGAAGACGTAGTTAAAAATCTTCCAAAGCACAAAGCACCTGGCCCTGATGGCTTTACAACTGAATTTTATCAAGCTAGCTGGCCATTCATGGGATAAGATATCTGGGAACTGGTGGAAGAATCAAGGCATACAAGGTAGGTATACCCAGCTCTAAATTCCACACTTATTACTTTAATTCCAAAGAAAACCAAAGCTGATACCCCTGCAGGATTCTGGCCAATAACCTTGTGTAATTTCATTTACAAAATTCTATCAAAAATCATGGTGAATCGACTGAAACCTCTCCTGCATGATATCATTTCACCTGAGCAAACTGGCTTTGTTAAAGGTAGACAAATTTTAGATAGAATCATAACAGTGCAAGAAGCAATGCATTCTCTCAAAGAGAAAAAAGTAAAAGGTATGTTAATCAAACTTGATCTTTCAAAAGCATATGATAGATTAAGTTGGTCCTATTTGAAAGAAATATTGGCAGCTTTTGGTTTTGACCCCAGATGGATACAGTGGCTTTTCTCTTGCATTTCCGCTCCTAACTATTCTATTCTACTCAATGGGGCTCCAAGAAAACCTTTTAATGCATCTCGAGGGCTGCGTCAAGGAGATCCAATTTCACCATTTCTGTTTATCATTACTACTGAAGGCCTTGGCCACTTAATTAAGGCTCAGATTAGAGAAAATAGCTTGAAAGGGTTGAACTTATGGGGAAGGGATCTTAATCTCTCACATCAACAAGTTTTTTTTGATATTCTTCTCTTCTGTCATGTGTCATTAGTGGAAGAGAAATCTATTCTTAGAATCCTTCAAACCTTCATGATGCCTCCAGAACATTAATTAATAATGATAAATCAAATGTTTACTTCTTTAACACTTCTGTAGCAACTGAACGATTTATATCAAGGACCCTGGGATTCCAAATTGGAACCTTACCCATGAAATATTTTGGATTTACTTTGAATAAATCCTCCCTAAAAACTGTAGGGTGGTTAGATCTAATGTCCAAAATCCACTCTCGGCTGCAGAACTGGACTTTCAGAGAACTTAATGCACCTATCATAATTATCTTATTAAAATCAGTTCTTCAATCAATTCCAATATATCAGCTATTAGGCAGAGCGGCTCCAAAGACTGTTTGTAATAATCTGATCAAAATTTTTAGGAAATTCCTCTGGCAGGGAGTGCAAGACATGATGAAATGGGCACTACTATCCTGGGATAAGCTTATTAAACCTAAAAAAATGGGAATATTAGGGATTCGTGACCCATAAATTCTCAACCAAGTTAAGGGAGATAAGTTATGGTGGCGATGGATTCAAGGTGGTCCAGATCTATGGAAAGCTCTATGGGAAAACAAAAATGTAATTCCTAATACCATTGTGGGGAACTTGAAGGTCGATACCACTCCTAAAGGTTCTGACATTTGGAACCTCGTAGCTAGTAACATAGACCTAATACGACATCATAGCTTCTCGAAAGTCCGTGGCGGTAGCTCAGCATTGTTTTGGGAGGATTCATGGCAACAGAGAGAGAAAATATTCAGTCACCTTGATCTTGGGGAGATCTTCTTATTCAAAAACACTCCAGGCCACATATTAATAGACAAGTACTGGAATACTGCAGAGGGAAGTCAATGGAAAATATGGAAAAGAAGATAGCAATGGCCAAATGCACCACACATGGACCAACGGAATAATTTTGATAAAGAAATGAAAACAAGAACAGTGCTGAAAGCAACAGGGGATGACATTTTAAGGTGGGGTTACCGAACGAAAGGGATGTTCACAATTGAGGAAGCCTACCACCTGAAGGAAAATAACCATCAAGCACTGATTGGTCCAATGGAATAAAATCTGGAGTGTCAAATTCTAGCCAAAGGTCGAATATTTCATATGGCTATTAACTCATAGAAAAACTTTAACATGGGACCATATTCAACACCAAGGCATTCAAGACCCATCCTGGTGTGTTATGTGCAAAAGGGAGGTGGAGAATATAGAACACCTATTCAACAACTTCACGTTGGAAAACAAAATATGGAAAATTAATGAAGCAGTCTTTGAACAGATGGATAGAGATAACACCAGCATTAATAAAACTATTTGTAATTGGAGGAAAGGAGGGTATAAGAGCGAGGTGGTTAACTGTGCTTGGCGACTATCCATAGGATTCCTTCTCTGGGGAGTTTGGAAAGAGCGAAATCATCGTATTTTCCGTGGGGAAGAAAAATAGGTATACATGATATGGAGCATCATCATTGAAAATATACGTGAAACCATTTTGGTATAATGTTGGTTGGAAGAGGATTGGAAAGTAGAGGATACAGAGGCGAGGATATTAGCTAAATTGAATCTAAATCCTCAAATTTTATCCCCATCATTATGGAAATTCAAACCCAATCTAGAGAATATAACGAAACATTTTCAGCCACCACCACCAGGCTTTCTAAAGCTTCATTTTGATGGTGCCTCTAAAGGAAATCCAGGACAAGTAGGGATAGGGGGTATATTTAGAAATCCGCAAGCATCCATTGTTAGAATTTACTCATTCCCCATAGGATTTGCAACAAATAATGAAGATGAATTAATGGAAATCAAACACGGTCTCATTATTGCAATAAGGGAGAAATATCAAAGACTTATAGTAGAAGGAGACTCTGCTATGACAATTGGAATCCTTCAAAAACCCCAACAAGGAAACAATTGGGAAAATATCAGTAAAATTTGGAGAACAGCTCAACTAATTGAGGAAATCGGTAATCTACTCTGGAGAATAGGATATGTCATTCCAACCTATGTCCTCAAAGAAGGTAATCAAGAAGCTGATTACTTAGCAAATTGGGCCTGTAAAAGTGAAGATCGGAGGCTGGATATTAATCACATTCACCAAGTTTGGAATGTCAAACTTCATCCTTTACAGATTATACTGGAAAAAGATACCCCTGATTGGGGTGATCATTATACAAGCCCGTCAGCCATACCCCAGGCCAAGTGGCATTCTCAACGCATGCATATTAATAAAATGTAAGTACGAGCCGCCCAGTGCGATCTCATGGCAGCAAGTGACGGTTAAGGGAAAGTTGGCAGGGTGGGTGAGACAGCCTGGGTTGTCAGAGTTGGAAGAGGGAAACAACAGTAGTCCCGTTACATTGATCAAGATAGGTAAAAGACATATCAGAGGGAGCAAGTCCTCAGTTGCAAAGAATGAATAGACACACACAACGAAGGTAGCAGCCCTCATAAGCACCAATCTCTTTGTTCTTCTGGGGTATGTACATTTCCTTTCTAAAACCCTGCTCATTACTACAAACAGGGAAATGTCTCTTCTTAGGAAGAGCTCAAGGCATCCTTGATTTAAATGTTCTATTTGGTTTGTATTAGTCCAATTAAATTTGGTTGAGCCTTGATTTTGTGACCCCTGCCCTACGAAGTTCAAATATTACCCTTTTTATGTCAGTAGGCGTCATAATTGTTTTACTTTTAGTATCAGAGGCTGCATGGACGACTTGTCTAAGATAAATAGCATTGATAGAAATGCAGGCTGCAACATTCAGGGATATAGCAATAACCCCAGCTTACTTTATCTGGCTTTCAGTTTTAAATCCTGCTTCAAAGTTACGTTTTATGGTTTTAATGCCCAACTCTACAAGCTTAGGCTAGGATGTGCTTGTGGGATTATTCTTCGGGGATCACGATTCTGTCCTTACTATGCTCTGTGTTATACACTATCTCAACCTCATACCTATCCAAACATGCTCTGTCATGACTTAATTGTTGGTCGTCGCTCGGGTTTTCACTGGGTTCATATGCTCTGTCACGACTTAATTGGTTGTAAACGCTTGGTTTTTCATTGGGTTCTTTACCATTTTTGGGCTCAGTGCAATGAAGAGCTTCACAATCATACAAAACTATTATGGGAAAAAAATTACAAAGTTTAACTATTGTTTTCTTTTCTTATTTACTTGTTCTCATTCCAGAGCACAGGCTACTTAGTCAGTTCATAATGACAAAGAGACAAACAAGAAACTCGGCCTATACTAATGACAAAGGGAAACAAAAGGTGGCACAACCAACAGAGAAGAACAGGAAAAGAGGGATGAAGAAAAAGGAAGAGGTGTTACTGAACCTCTCAACCACATACTCACTTGGAAACTCCTCACAAGTCAAACAGGAAATACAAGGTTGAGAAAGAGAAATCCAACAGAATGAGGAAGATAATGCCACTGAGGCAGAGATCCTAGAATTTGTGACTGATCCTGGCAAGACTAGGGATCGCTTGTCACTTTTTAATCAAACAATTCATACTTACTAGATTGTTAAATGTTTGTTAGCCAAGGCAATACAGAGCTTTCACCCTAACACTGAGAAGCCAGAACCAAAGCTGATAGAACTAATGCAAGATATTGATAACCAGCTGCAACACATTAAGGTTACTCAGTACCAAGCCATTGACCGCATAAGCAGAATTGATGATCATCTTGGAAGAATGGAGAAACAGATCCAGGTATTGCAACAAGTTGATATGCCAGGATCCAATGCAAAGGATCCTACCCCAATTGAGTGCTCAGATGGATAAAAGTTTTTTTCCTTTTATAGTATATCTTTTGGCTTTCTGAATAGGACTATAAGTCCAAACAGTTACTTTGATAAAAGACTTAATAGTCAGATATCGCATGAAACAAGGAGTAGAATGAAATTTTTCCAGTTTTGGTTTGCTTTTAAGGTGTTAAGGAGGCCAATAGACCTGGTTTCCTACGAGCAGGTTGAGGCCACAAAATTTCTATCTCTGTAACCTACTTTTTACATATAAATAGAAAATAGCAAGGCACTACTATATTCACAAAAAAAAAGTCAAAAAAAATCAAACATAAAAGTAGAAAAAGAAAAGAAAAGCAAATTAACCTGCAAAGATAAAGATAAAAATACAAATATAAAAATATAAAAAATATAAATAAATAAATAAATAAATAGTGAAAGATATAATTAAAGAAACAAAATTAGCCAAAGAAACAAAAAAAAACTTTATTAGACAATTCAAAATTCAAAAATAAAAATATTAGATAACTAAAAATAAAAAAAAACAATTATAATTATTTTTAAATAAATGAGAAAAAAATAAAAAAATAAACATTGAAAAAATTAAAATTAAAATATATAAGGAAAAAAACGTTAAAAAGAAACTAAAGCAAATTGAAAAAATAATCACAATTAAAATTACTAAAAAATCATTAAAAAATAAAAAAATGAGCACACATATAATTAAAATTAAAAAAACAAAAATAAAAAAAATAAAAATAAATTAAAAATTTTAAAATATTAATAACATATATATCAAAAAATAAAAATAATTGTGGCCCTCAAGCCTCTGGGGGCTCAACCCGATTTTTTAAATCGAGGTGAGCCTGCCGAGCGGCCCCTTGGGCCCTTGGGTGGGCTCAACCAATTCTAAGAATCAATTTGAGCCTGCTTAGTGGCCCCTTGGGCCCCTGGGCGAGCTTAAATCGATGCACAGAATCAGGCTGACCTCGCCCAGGGGCCCAAGGGGCTGAAAAATGATTCTCAGACTTGACTGGGTGGCAGTCAATTCTCAAAATCACCTTTGAGCCCCCAGTGGGTGGCGCGCGGGGCGACCGACGGAGTTTGGCCAGCACTGCTGGCCCACGTCGGCCACCCGACGGGGCTGGCCAGAGCCTATTCTTAGAATAAATTAAAAATTATATATTGAAAAAAAATAAAAAACATTGAAAAAAAATAAAACTTAAAAAAAAATATTTAAAAAGAAATGAAAAAAAAGAAGAAGAAAAAAGAAACCTAAAACAAATTTAAAAAATAATCACAATTAAAATAAATAAAAAAAACATTTAAAAAAAATGAACACAAATATAATTAAAAAAAATTAAAAATTAAAATTAAAATAACTTAATGAAACATTAAAAAAAATAAAAAATTAGAAACAAAATAAAAGTTCAAAAAAATTAATAACAATTATATAAAAAATAAAAAAATAAAAAAAATTGTGGCCCTCAAGCCTTTGGGCGGGCTCAACCACCAGGAAAATCTGATTCTCAAAATCAAATTTGGCCTGCCGAATAATCAAATCTGACTATGAGAATTGGATTGGCAGATCGGCAGGGCAGATTAGATTCTGAGAATCAAATTTGTTGGTCGGCGGGGAAAATCCGATTCTGATAATTGGATTTTTCCAGTCAGGTGGGCAAATCCGATTCTTAGATCAGAATTGGCGGATTGAGGGTTTAGATCATAATTTTAGTCACATAGGTGAATGCAGAGTGGCTGCGCCATTTCCGAAAACTAGTTATAATAAGCATTTGGAGCATTATTGAGTGTTTTTTTTCCACTTGAAGTTTTTTTTAGATCTGTTACCTTTTGTGCAGAGTTCCAAAAAAAGAGTAGGTATTTGGGTTCCTCTCACTGAGCTATCTAATTTCAAAAACAAATCAGCTCAAACAAAGTCCCAGAAGCAAAGTTATTGTTGATTTAATATTGGTAGTTTTTTCAGGTTCTACAAATCTAATTCTCAGAATCGGATTTACTTGGCCAGCTGGGTAAATCTGATTCTGAGAATTGGATTTGCAAGCTAGCCTACAAATCTGATTCTGAGAATTAGTTTTGCTTGGCTGGCAGGGAAAATCTAATTCTGAGAATCGGATTTGCCCGGCTGGTGGGGAAAATCCAATTCTGAGAATCATATTTGCCCGACTAGCAAGGAAAATCTGATTTTAAGAATCAGATTTGCCCCATCGGCCTGCAAATCAGATTCTGAGAATTGGATTTTTCTGCCCATCTGGGAAAATCAGATTCTCAGAATCGGATTTTCCTCACCAGTCAGGCAAATCATATTTTGAGAATCAGATTCGCCCCACAGCAGCCGCCCTCGAGCTACCCAATTATATACAATTATATATATATATATATATATATATATATATATATATATATATATATATATATATATATATATATAGAGAGAGAGAGAGAGAGAGAGAGAGAGAGAGAGAGAGAGAGAGAGAGAGAGAGATTTTGTTTTTTATTTTTTATTTATTTATTTACTTTTTTTTTATGATTTCAGTTTTTATTTTATTTTTTAGTAAGATTATGTGATTTTCATTTTGTGTTTTAAGATAAGAGAAAATACATTAAAAATTTGTATAATGTTATTTTCACTTCATTCTCATGTGAATCATTTAATTTTTGGGAAAAAAATGTTATTATTATTAATATTTGACATAAAATTCATAAAAATTGCTATCTTTTCTACTTATTTTGGTTAACTTTTTCTATCAAAATGGTTTATTTGACATGTCACTTTTAGCAAAAAGACTCAAAATGTGTATTTTTTTAGTTATATCTATATTCAAAATGTCTATTTTTATGTAAATCGTTAAAAAATCTTGTTTTTTAATGACAAGTATTTCATGGGAAATGAAATATTATTTAACAATATATAATTAGATAGAATATCAAAACTTTAAAATTTTGGTTTCTTTTTTAACACTACAAAAAATCAAATATCTCACTACAAAAAAAATGAAACGGTAAAAACAAAAAAAATAGAAACATGAAAAACACTTAGAAAAAATATGTAAGTGAAGAGGAATAAGATGAGTACTTCAAAAATTGTTAAATTTAGAAAATAATTATTAGCATTAAATACATTAGAAAATTTAAAGTAAAAAGTAAGTCTTCTAAAAAAATGGAAGATGCTCACATCGACACTTTTTAAAATCAACATAAAAATCACTAACATTTTAAAAATAATGTTTATACTTGGTACATTAGAAAATTTAATGTGTAAAAAACATGCTAAAAAAAATTACGAGTATTCTGAATAAGCACTTTTAAAAATCAGATGATTTTTTGCTACCTAAAAAATGTGAGTACTTGTTTCTATTCTCGTTTCGAAATTTACATGGTTTAAAATATAGGTTAATAATAGTATCAACTATTGAATATTATTAATGTCATTATATACCTTTATATGTAAATTCTTTTTTGCAAAATTTATTACTAGTTATGTAGTGCTTGATCAAGTTTACTTTAAGTTAATATAAAACAATAAATAATACTAGTAGATATAAATTATGTTATGATTTCTATTTTATAATTGGTTTTGATTTTAAAAGAATACATTTAAATATAATATGAGTCTTATACAACATTTTTTCTTGTAGATTATAAAATGTTATCTACCTCATAATATAATAAATATGGTACTCAATGAATTTTTTTTTTACTAATTGTAGTATCTAAAATTAAAATATTATGGTAACAAACATATTATAATTAAATAAATTTTATGGACACTTTAAAATTGTTTCAACCTTCTACTTTAATAGTATCTCAACACATAGTGTGGTATAAACTATATGAATTTATAATTAAATTGGTTAATAATATTAACATGTAAAATATTACTTTCATCAAATAATATTAATCAAATTTTTAATATGAACCATAACCGAGTCTAAGATTAAGACGTCAATTATTTGCTTCTATAAGTTTATAGAAATTTGTTTCATATAGTTTATCATGACAATTTTATCACAAAACATGGTGATATTTTGGATGAAATGATGGAAAATAATAGTGGAGTCTCCAAGAATGAGAAAATATTGAATATTCTCTCTAGTTGCAAAGTATAGGCCTTACAGAAGGCCATAGGCCTTTCCTTGATTAGTTCCAAAAATTGGATTTCTAGTTTATCATATAGTGCAAAACCACCCCCCACTATTTAATTATTAAATAAATAATTAAATTAATTAATTAGTTGCTTAGTTATTTAATAAAAATTATTAATTTATTAATGAATTCTTAATAATTAGTATATTATTATTAATAGTTAATAATAATAATTATTAATCATAATAACTATTAATAAATTTCAAATAATACTAATTAATTAAAAATGAATCATGATAAATTTTCAATGAAAAAATCAATAATAATAATAATAATAATAATTAACAATAACTTATTATTATTCATTAAGACAAACAATATTTTCTTCAAGTTTATATTAATTTCTATTTTATGGTTTATTATGATAATTTTATCACAAAAATAGTGAATATATCCTTTCAAAGTACTGAATTAAGCAATTTTCTAATTTATCATCTTGGAAAAACTCAATCTAGTTAAAATAAAAAAAAATTTAGATCAAGTAAATAATTTCAATTTTAATGAAATATGTGTTTTGTGAATATTGAAATACTTTACTAATTATATTAGAGTGAATACAAATGAACCATATAAGCAATAGAAAAATATTTAAAATAATTTTACAATCATAGTTTCAACCATATAAAACTTTGTAAGTTACATACATACATACATATATATATATATATATATATATATATATATATATATATATATATATATATAGTAAGTCGTTTTGATTGAAATTTCATATATAAAATTTTCATTTAAGTTCACCAATACATAATCTATAATAAATATTATTTCATAAAAATAAAAATCATGATGATAACAATCTAACAAACATACACATCATTTACGATACACATTCAAATTCACTACCATCATCTAATTATATACACCTCTAGCACATATAAACACCATTAGCTAACACAAAAATCTAATAATCTACCAAGGCATCATCATCGTGTTCATATCTAACAAAACACAAGAATTTTTAATCAAACAACATCACCACACACATCCTTAAATTAATATAAATCTCATGTCAAATAACCATTATCACATAGACATATATCTACAAGCACATTAAATGAACATATCTAGCAGGACCTAACAATATACACATCAACACCAACATATAAATTAAGTACATAAACATGAACCAAAAAAATGCATCGTATCTATATATATATATATATATATATATATGGATATGGTATTCAAACTTAACCACTAGTAGGTCGTTGGGTTGTGTTATAATCAGGCCACTAGGAGGAAGAGGAATTCCAATCTTTCAAGTGAATTTGTTCCATAGCTACATAAAAATAGCCAAGAGGGACAAGGTGTAGAGAACACGGAGAGGATTTGTGCACTATAGCATCCACGCAGCACAGACCATACTTCTTTGTGCTCATAGCCATATTTCCATACAGGGAAAGAGAGAGGAGCAACCTCACCTTACGACTAGGTTTTTCTCCTGAAATGGTTTCCCAAAGAAACCATTGTGTCTAATTTGTATATAAGTTTTTATTTTATTGTTCTCTATTTTCTGCATAAGTTTTATTTGCATGCATGCACTATTTATAGTAAAAAATACAGATATAGAAATCTAAGAAAACTATAATAGTGTATAATTTCAGATTTTAAATATAATATTATCAGATCTGTTGTGATGAATTGCCTTATGGACTCTCCATGGTAGTTTACAAATTAGGAGCACAAGCGCTCATTGAGCCATCCAGCTATCCAGGAATCCAAGAGTTCAGAGATGTAAAAAAAAAATGACCAAAATAAAATAATTGGATACTGCATTTCAAGAAGAGGATGGGAAGTGGCCATTATTCCAATGGTCATGGTTTTGTATCTTGCACCATCTAGATATTCGATAATCCTGGAGAATAGAAGTTTATTTTCACATCTACGGGGTGCCACATGTCATCTTGTACATGTGACCAACACATTTTTTCTTGTACATTTCATTTCCATTTGTCATCATCTCATCAGGCCACATCATCTCCTTTGCATGTTATATTGGCCTCTTTCTCGCCACCCATTGGCCATTGCAAATGTGTGCACATTGTTAGAACTAGCAGTCTAATAAGAACATTGGTGCTTATGCCAATAAATATGTGACCATGTTATATGATTGGAAGCCTTACCATCCATCATTCCTTGACTTTACGCTTCCAAATTTTCAATTTTTTTGTCAGTCCAATTGGGGACCCATCCTACAACCATGATCAACTAGAACCCTACTTGAACTGCGAAACTTCGACCTTGATTTTTTTTTTATCCCTATGGAGTTTTATCAACTTCCATATACTATTGGAAATGTATCATAGAGGAATATCCATATAAAAACTTACTTTTCTTATTTGGCTACAGAACTAAAGAATAAAATGCCTTCAAATATATTATCTTTGTCCTTGACCTCAAGCTAGGATGCAACACACATAAACACATCAATGATAACACACATACTAAGCTCCCCCTAAACTCTACACTTGACATCAATGGCTTAGACTTGAAATTAATGACAAAAATTGCGAAAAATCTCAACATTCTTGGAAAAAAGACTTAGATAGTATCAATCCAAGCAAAGATTTCATTTCAAGAACCCCTTCCGCTTGCGCAATTGGTAAGAATAAGGAAAAATCACAATTATATAAAAAAATATCACAAGGGGTTTTTTCTTGTTGTATTTTGATTTGATAATGACTTCATCCACATGAGTAGTTGAGTCCCAATGTTCCTCTAGTTGAGAGAAATTGAGTCCCTATGTTCCACTAGTTAACATTCAAGTTGTTTTTCTAGATCGTGTTCCACATTAGAGGCTTATTTTGCAACTAATGATCTATAAAATTTCTTGATTTCGATCAATAGTGGTAATAGATACCACCATCCATTTTTTTTTCTTACATTAAAAATAAAATTGTTTTATTTTCATTGATACATGTAATGTAGGAATGCAATATTTTTGTCCACTTGCCATGTGATTAATAGGAAATTATTTGGTTAAATGAATCTAAGGGTTTGACTTAATTGAATTCTTCAATGGAATAGATTGATGTTTGAAATTTTCAGTGAGACCTCTTTGAATGTAGAATATTATTGATTTGATATATAAGGCATATGTGACAAAATAGTCATCAATTCCATGTTTTTTTAGATCTACCTATAATATAATAATCACTAGTCACTCCGTAGTATATATTAAGAATGGATCAACCAATATTCGAGAGGGATCGAATCTCATTATATGAAAATCTCTTCTTCTAATGTAAAACTTGAAAAAAGATGTACACGGCAAAAGATTTAATCTCTTTTACTGATTGATAAATATGTGATTAAAATGGATCTATAGTACTCGTTTTCTCTCTCAAATTATAGATCGACCATAGTGTAATTTTTTATTGGTTAAATTTATTTTTTAATATTTATTATTATTAATAATTTATATTAAAAATTGAATGAGTTACACATTTTGGTATCATTAAAAACAAGGCAAATTATTTTACCTTTAATTATTTTTTCCTTGTGAATATTCAAATATTTAACTAATTATATTAGAATGAATACAAATGAATTATCTAAGCAATAGAAAAATATTTATCTTAATTTTACAATCATAGTTTCAACCATACAAAACTTTCTAAGTTATAAAAAATATATTTGCATTTTTTTATAGTAAGTCGTTCTGATTGCAATTTCATATATATAATTTTGATATAAGTTCCCCAATACATAATCTATAATAAATATTATTTCATAAAAATAAACATCATGATGATGATAACGATCTAACAAACATAAACATCATCTAAGTTACACATTCAAATTCACTACCATCATCTAATTATATACACCTCTAGCACATATAAAGGTCATTAGCTAACACATAAATCTAATAATCTACAAAGGCATCATCATCATGATCACATCTAACAAAACACAAGCATTATAATCTAACAACATCACCACACACATCCTCAAATTAATATAGATCTCATGTCAAATAACTTTTATCACATAAACATATATCTACAAGCACATTAAATGAACATATCTAGCATGAACTAACTATATACACATCCACACCAACATAAAAATTAAGTACATAAACATGAACCAAAAAAATGCATCATATATATACAGGCGCTATAAATTAAGTACTAATAGGTTGTCAGGTTGTGTTATAATCGAGCCACTAGGTGGAAGAGGCATTTCATTCTTTCAAGTGAATTTGTTCCATAGCTATGCAAAAATAACCAAGAGGGACAGGGTGTAGAGCACGCAGAGAGGATTTGTGCACTATAGCATCCCACGAACTAGAGACCATAAATATTTTTTCTCATAGACATATTTTCAGACAGAGAAAAAGAGAGGAGCAACCTCACCTTAAAACTGGGTTTTTCTCCTGAAATGGTTTCACTACCATCATCTAATTATATACACCTCGTGCACATATAAATGTCATTATCTACAACACAAATCTAATAATATATCAAGGCATCATCATCGTGATCACATCTAATAAAACACGAGCATTCTAATCTAACAACATCACCACACACATCCTCAAATTAATATAGATATCGTGTCAAATAATTGTTATCACATAGACATATATCTACAAGCACATTAAATGAAAATATCTAGCATGACCTACTATATACACATCAACACCAACATATAAATTAAGTACATAAACATGAACCAAAAAAATGCATCATATATATATATATATATATATATATATATATTGGCACATATAAATTGAGTACTAATAGGTTGTCGGTTGTGATATAATCGGGCCACTAGGAGGAAGAGGCATTCCATTCTTTCAAGTGCATTTGTTCCATACCTACGCAAAAATAGCCAAGAGGGATAGGGTGTAGAGCACACAGAGAGGATTTTTTCACTATAGCCCACAAACCGCAGACCATACTTCTTTGTGCTCATAGCCATATTTCCAAACAGGGAAAGAGAGAGGAGCAACCTCACCTTAAAACTGGGTTTTTCTCCTGAAATGGTTTCACAGAGAAAATATTGTGTCTAATGTGTGCGTGAGATTTTATGTTATCGTTCTATATTTTCTACATAAGTTTTATTTATATGCATGCACTATTTACAGTAAAATATACAAATCTACAAATATAAGAAAATTGTAATAGTGTAGAAATTCATATTTTAAATATAATATTATCAAATATGTTGTGACGAATTGTCTTATGGAATCTCCATGGCAGTTTACAGATCACAAGCACAAGCGCTCGCTGAGCCATCCAGCTATACAGGAATCCAAGAATTAAGAGATGTAAAAAAAAAATTTGACCAAAATAAAATAACTCGATACTGCATTTCAAGAAGAAGATGGGAAGTGGCCATTATTCCAATGGTCATGGCTTTTTATCTTGCACCATCTAGATATTTGATAATCTTGGAGAATAGAATTTTATTTTCACATCTACAAGGTGCTACATCTCATCTTGTACATGTGACCAACACATGTTATCTTGTACATTTCATTTCCATGTGTCATCATCTCATTAGGCCACATAATCTCCATTGTGTGTTATATTAGCCTCTTTCTCACCGCTCGTTGGTCATTCCAAATGTGTGCACATCATTAGAAATAATAGTCTAATAAGTACATTGGTGCTTGTGCCAAGCAATCTGTGACCATGGGCTATGATTGGAAGCCTTAATAGCCATCATTCATTGACTTTATGCTTCCACCTTTTCAAATTTTGTGTCAGTCCAATTGGGGACCCATCATACAACCATTATCAGCTAGAAGCCTACTTGAATTATGAAACTTCAACCTTAGGTTTTTTTATCCCTAGGGATTTATATAAACTTCCATATACTGTTGGAAATGTATCGGAGAGGAACATCTATCTAAACACTTATTTTTCTTATTTTGGCTACAAAACCAAAGAATAAAATGCCTTCAAATATACTACCTTCATCCTTGACCTCAAGCTAGCATGCAACACACATAAACACATCAAAGATAACACACATACTAAGCTCCCCCTGAACTCTACACTTGACATCAATGACTTAGACTTGACATTAATGACAAAAATTGTAAAAAATCTCAACATTCTTGGAAAGAATACTTAGGTAGTATCAATCCAAGAAAAAATTTCATTTCAGGAACCCCTTCCGCTTGCACAATTGGTAAGAATAAGGAAAAATCAGAAGAATATAAAGCAATATCACAAGGGGTTTTTGCGTGTTGTACTTTTATTTGATAATGAATTCATCCATATGAGTAGTTGAGTCCCTATGTTCCTCTAGCTAAGAGAAATTGAGTCCCTATGTTCCACTAGCGAACATTCAAGTTGTTTTTCTAGATCACATTCCACATTATAGGCTTATTTTGCAACTAAATCTATAAACTTTCTTGACTTCTATCAATAGTGATAATATATTGCACCATCCATTTTTTTTTTTCTTCCATTAAAAATAAAATCATTTTATTTTCATTTATACATGTAATGTAGGGATGCAATATTTTTGTTCAGTTGCGATGTGATAAATAGGCAATTATTTGGTTAAATGACTCTAAGGGTTTGATTTATTTGAATTTTTCAATGGCATAGATAGATGTTTGAAATTTTCAGTGAGACCTCTCACATCATAGTATATAAATAAAAATGACAACACTTAAGCAACCAAAGAAACAAAGATGATGACTTACATGTTCATCATGAGGATCTCGATAATAAGCTAGTAAAGCACTTAAACTAGTTAGATAATGATACCAATTAATGTGAACACCAAATGTATATAGAATTTCATCAATTTGTAAATATATTGTTGACCTAAATAACTATTCCATGCATTGATAGAGATCATAACACATTGAGAAATCATAGAATGCTAATTTAAGGGATATTACTATGTAGTCAATTTCATCATGGTACAAATTGAACATTCATATAGTAACATTTTAAGAGCTAACACCACATATTTAAACATCAATTAATCATTAAAAAATCAATGGAGCCAATTCTAGTCATTCAGCTCATGCATAATAAACAATGTTAATGATTACCTCATTCTTTAAGATTAGCTTAGTCATGGAATGCACAAACATGGTCAAATATGGCCACTCAATATAACCCAAACATAGCATATCTAGTGGTAACCTCCATCCATATTATTTAGGTTCAATCCTCACTATGGTTCCTTTTGGGCAATCTTTATCCTTCTCCTTTTAGTTCAATCTACAACATGGATCCTAGTGATTCAACAATAAATTGGAAATGCAATATTGTTTTTTCACACTCGCTACTACTCTTGTTGTCATGTTCTATGTTTTTTCTTGTGATTCATTTTCAATCATCATTTTGTTTGTCAATTGATTGCATGCTTCCATATATATCAAGTCTTTTGTATCACAATGAGCATTTAAACCATCAATGTTATGTTTTGCACGTGTCACAGGTCACATCAACCTTTTGCAGGATCTCATATACATCACATGTTGCATCAATATTTCAAATAAGATCCTTTCTATCAGAACATACATCAACCTTTCAAATGATTTCATCTATATCACATTTTGCATTAGTCTTCTATATGAGATCCTTTATATCACAAATTGCATCAACATTTTCTGTGAGGTTATTAGCTACATACATTGCATCATGCATGTCATCAATTTGATTCTATTTTTTCTCCTAATTTGTTCTAATGTGCATTAATTAATTGATCCTTCATATTTATTTTAGCTTAAAGATTAATTAGCCAATAATGCAATTCATTTTTATAATCTTGCGATCCCTAGACTTCCTAAGATATGTTTTGTAAATGTTTTATTGCTTTACCCATTTGTCGTTATTATCATGTTTTCTTGCATTTATTATTTTGATTATACATATTTATGTGTTGCCCTTGATTTATTTCTCTTTTAGGATGAATTAGATGAAGTCTCGAACTAGAATTTGTCTTTTAGGATCAATAAAATTACTTAAAATCCATTTTAAAATCTATTATAATATTATTATGGGATAAAAATAATATTTATACATGTTTAGTAGAATTTTTTTGAAGTAGTTATATATTTTCTTGAGATGAACAACATGTTGATTATGTTTTCCTCTTCCATTTACATTTTTTCTTGAATTGAAAAGGATTGTATCATTTTCCATTGTGTGTAGGATGATTGTAGTGGTGGGGCTACTCTTAGTTGGTGCTTAAAAAATACAATATCCTTTCAACTATATGGGTGCACTTGTGCAAGAAAACTCTTTTGCAATCCACTTTATTTCTATGAATATGCTTTTTGTACGTATTTTTTAAGTGAGTCAATCTATCTATAATTTTACAAGTGTCCACACCCTTCAACATTTCTAAATTTTACATCTAATAGATGTGTGCACTTGGATTGATTGATTATTTACATGTTGAAATTTTATTTCTAATAGATGCAAGGACTGTCAGATTGAGTGATACCTTCACTGCTAACAAAGTTAGTAAATGAAGTTGTGGGATACATCACATTACTTATGTAGTAATAGCGTGATCTCTTGGTGTCAAGCTATGTGCTCGCTAAAATTATTTCATGTAAACACTATAGTAACAATACTTTACAACATCAAAACTTCACATCCAATACATTGGATTGGTGAGGGCTTGCGAATTGAGAACAAAAATTATGGATATAGATTAGTCATTGGGAACTAGTGTGAATTGATTAAATATATGATTAATTGTGACAAAATGCCCATATTATTATTAATATATACTATAGAGTGACAAGCGATTATTATATTGTAGGTAGATCTAAAAAAAACATGGAATTGACGAGTATTTTGTCACATATGCCTTATATATCTAATCAATAATATTCTACATTCTGAGAGGTCTCACTGAAAATTTGAAACATCAATCTATGCCATTGAAAAATTCAAATAAATCAAACCCTTAGAGTCATTTAACCAAATAATTGGCTATTTATCACATCTCAAGTGAACAAAAATATTGCATCACTACATTACATGTATCAATGAAAATAAAACGATTTTATTTTTAATGGAAGGAAAAAAAAATGGATGGTGGAATCTATTATCACTATTGATAGAAATCAAGAAATTTTATAGATTTAGTTGCAAAATAAGCCTCTAATGTGGAATGTGATCTAGAAAATAACTTGAATGTTAGCTAATGGAACATAGGGACTCAATTTATCTAAGCTAGAGGAACATATGGACTCAACTGCTCATGTGGATGAAGTCATTATCAAATCAAAATACAAAAATAAAAAACCCCTTGTGATATTACTTTATATTCTTGTGATTTTTACTTATTCTTACCAATTGTGCAAGCGGAAGGGGTTCTTGAAATGAACTTTTTGCTTTGATTGATACTACCTAAGTATTATTTCCAAGAATGTTGAGATTTTTCACAATGTTTGTCATTAATGTCAAGTCTAAGTCACTGATGTCAAGTTAAGAGTTCAGTGGGAGCTCAGTATGTGTGTTATCTTTGATGTGTTTATGTGTGTTGCATCCTAGCCTGAGGTCAAGGATGAAGATAATATATTTGAAGGAATTTTATTATTCAGTTTTGTAGCCAAAATAAGAAAAATAAATGTTTAGTTGGATATTCCTCTCTGATAAATTTCCAACAGTATATGGAAGTTGACATAAATCCCTAGTGATAAAAAAAACTAATGTTGAAGTTTCGCATTTCAAGTAGGGTTCTAGTTGATAATGGTTGTAGGATGGGTCCCCAATTGGACCGACACTAAATTTGAAAAGGTGGAAGCATAAAGTCAAGGAATGATGGATTTTAAGGCTTCCAATCATAGCCCATGGTCACATATTTCTTGGCACAAGCACCAATGTGCTTATTAGACCACTAGATCTAATGATGTCCACACATTTACAATGACCAACGAGCAGCGAGAAAGAGGGCAATATAACATGCAAATGAGATGATGACACATGGAAATTAAATGTACAAGATAAAATTTGTTGGTCACATGTACAAGATGACATGTGGAACCTCGTAGATGTGCAAATAAACTTCTATTCTCCAGGATTATTTAATATCTAGATGGTGGAAGATACAAAACCATGACCATTGGAATAATGGCCACTTCCCATCTACTTCTTGAAATGCAGTATCCAATTATTTTATTTTGGTAATTTTTTTCTTAAATCTTGGATTCTTGGATAGTTTGATGGCTCAACGAGCACTTGTGCTTGTGATCTGTAAACTACCATGTAGATTCCATAAGAAAATTCATCACAACATATCTGATAATATTATATTTAAAATTTGAAACTCTATACTATTACAATTTTCTTAGATTTCTAGGTCTGTATATTTTACTGTAAATAGTGCATGCATGCAAACAAAAACTATGCAAAAAATAGAAAATGATAAAATAAAATCTCACACACACATTAGACACAAGGTTTTCTTTGTGAAATCATTTCAGGAGAAAAACCTAGTTTTAAGGTGAGGTTGCTCCTCTCTCTTTCTTTGACTGGAAATACAGCTGTGAGAAAAAATAAGTATGGTCTTTAGTTCGTGGGCTGCTATTGTGCACAAATCCTATGTGTGTGCTCTACACCTTGTCCCTCTTGGCTATTTTTGCATAGTTATGGAAAAAATGCACTTGAATTAATGGAATGCCTCTTCTTGCTAATGGCCCAATTATAACACATCCTGACAGCCTATTAGTACTTAATTTATATGTTCATATATATATATATATATATATATATATATATACGATGCATTTTTTTGGTTCATGTTTATGTACTTAATTTATATGTTGGTGTTGATGTGTATATAGTTAGGTCATTCTAGATATGTTAATTTAATGTTCTTGTAGATATATGTCTATGCAATAACAATTATTTGACATGAGATGTATATTAATTTGAGGATGTGTGTGGTGATGTTGTTAGACTAGAATTCTTGTGTTTTGTTAGATGTGATCACGATGATGATGCCTTGGTAGATCATTATATTTGTGTGTTAGATAATGACGTTTATATGTGCTAGAGGTGTATATAATTAGATGATGGTAGTGAATTTGATTGTGTATATTAGATGATGTTTATGTTTGTTAGATCATTATGATCATGATGTTTATTTTTTTTAAATGATATTTATTATAGATTATGTATTGGTGAACTTATATCAAAATTTTATATATGAAATTGTAATCAGAATGACTTACTATAAAAAAATGCATATATATTTTTTATAACTTACAAAGTTTTGTATGGTTGAAACTATGATTGTAAAATTATGATAAATATTTTTCTATTTCTTAGATAATTCATTTGTATTCATTCTAATAAAATTAGTAAAATATTTGAATATTCACAAGGAAGAATAATTAAAGGTAAAATAGTTTACCTTGTTTTTAATGATACCAAAATGTGTAACTCATTCAATTTTTAATATAAAATAATAATAATAATAATAATAATAATAAATATTCAAAAATGAAATTTAACCAAAAAAATATTACACTATGGTCGATCTATAATTTGAGAGAGAAAATGAGTACCATAGATCCATTTTAATCACATATTTATCAATGAGTAAAAGAGATTAAATCTTTTGGCATGTACATCATTTTTCAAGTTTTAGATTATAAGAAGAGATGTTCATATAATGAGATTCGATCCCTCTCGACTCTTGGTAGTTCCATTGTTAATATGGAACTATTGTGACCTTATCGGGGATGGCCACGTGGTCCACTACGGTTAGTAAAAATTATTAGTTGGTGACCAATAAGTTCCGCGGGGTTCAACCTAGTGACCTCTTTTCCACGCAATATATGCCCAACCAATCAGTCTGCAAGTGGTTCTAATGTAATATTTTCAGTGGTTTATATTTAAATTTCAACAGTGGATTGGTTGGGGGATGGGCGGGTCGAAGGGTGTGCTTGATCGGCCCGACCCTTGGTTTTTGACAACCCTACTCGTGCCCAATTCCCAAGCCATATGAAAACCAGGAGACCGAGAGTGGTTCCACAGAGAGCATGTGGCTTATGTCCTGTACTCCTCGGTATTTTAGATGCAACGAGAGTGTTATTTTTGCAGATTGAAGCTTGCATATTTATGTGTTGGGAATTTTAGCATATAATAAAAAATACCACCATTAGAAGCTAGACTTGGAGGCATAGCTCAGAAGAGGTGAGTGTTTGATAGCCCAATATATGGCACATGTGTAGATGTAATGTAATAAATGTAATGTAAGTAAACATCGAAGTATAGAGCACATGTGTAGATGTAATGTGTGTAATTATTTGAAGTGTCTCCTCAATTATAATCCATATAATTGTAATAATTTATATATTTGTAATAATTTCCCCTTCCTATTATCTCAATTCGAACACTCAAAAAAGAGGTATGGTAAATAAATAAAATTATAAATAAATCGGTGTTATGGTAAATAAAAAAAAACCTCTTTTTATACTTAGTATGGTAAATAAATATAAATATAAATGAACTAGAGGTATGGTAAATAAATAAAACCACTTTTTAAATTTACTTAGTAAACCTGTTTATATTTACGAAAAATCAAAAAATAGGTTTCATTTAAGTGAATCGTAGGCACCAAATACCATGGGACAAATTATTATTAATACAATGGGCTAAATACAATGAGCCAAATACCGTGGGACAAATTATTATTAATACCATGGGCCAAATACCATGGGAAAAATTATTATTAATACCATGGGCCAAATACATAACGAGTAGGTAACATAAGCACTTTACAATTTATTCTTGATTGGACTTTGAAGAATTTCTCTCCAGGTTTTTGTGAAAGTATGGCTGCCATCATGACTAGATTTTCCTCATTTTGGCTATGACGGGGGATGGATGGCTTGGTGGGAGCTCGGATGTGGAGATTCCAACGTTTCTCCCTTCCCATGATGAGGAAATCACCGATGACCGCCAGGGAAAATTTTAAGGATGGATGTTTATCTTAAAGTTTAGAAACATTGGCGAATCTTACTAGTACTGAATATGTCAATTGTAAATATTTTAATTATATTTTTGTAAAAATATTTAGGATTTTAATTATTTTATATTAGTATATATAGAATTTTGGCGATTTTTAGGGTAAAATAATTTTATACTATAAAATTTGGGCTAATCAATTTTAAAATAAGTGGAAATTGGCGAATAATTTTTTGGAAAAAGCATGGAAAATTAGCCCACCTGCGAATATTAGCCCCTAAAATTTTCCTTGATGACCGCTGCCTGGACTTCTCCTTCCATAGGCAATAATGTCTAAGGCATATTACTTATGAGGAAGGGGCACTCTCCATTCCATTTCCGGATGTCTCCAATCATTTGATGAATATGCTGAAGACAATGGTGAAGAGGTGACCATTTTTTGAAATCCAAAGATATTTGGAAAAATGTGAATAGGAAACCTTTTTTAGCAGTAAGCCATGGACAATAGGGCTCAAAACACTTGCTTCACGTGTGAGTTTTGGTAGCCCTCGATCCCCAGTTCTTATAACCCCGCCTTTGCAGATACAAATCACTCTTATGTCTACGAAAACCATACTTCTTTGGGTTCGCTCTTCGAATTTGGTGAACAACCTTTTGTATTCCCTTGAACTTAGGTTGGGGATTCCATATACCCTTCAAAAATGTCTCTATGGCGGTAAACAACTAGAGGATTATTTTCCGCTCTCATTTTATGATATTGAAAAAGAAGCTAAGGTGATTTTAACCCTTCGTCTGCGAGGAGGGGAAGTAGGTCAGCAATATTCCACTAATTATTTCTCTTACAGGGATGATGTCCATGCACAAACTCCCAAGAAAGCTGCTCAACCCTCTGAGGCTCCCAAGCCATTTTTGGTTGATAAATTCGAGGATGTATCTTCTGTATAAATTTCCCACTTGACACTTGAAAACTAGTTTCAAATTTATGCAGAATCTCTCATTATCTGTAGATTCAATGGATTATGGCCTCACATGACAGATCTCTACCAATGGATTCAATCCATATGGAAGAATAACATCAAGTTTATTTTATGCTCGAAGGGTTTCTTTATAGTGTTGTTTTCTGTCAGTTAATATTATAAAAAAGCCTTAACTAGTGGTCCATGGTTTTAGGGAAAAGAAGGGTTATTTGTCACCCCCTGGTTCCCAGAATTCAACCCTTCTACGAAATTCATTACGAAGCTTCCTATTTGGGTCAACATTTCAAATCTACTTGTTCACTTATGGAACTTTTTTGTCTTTCAAGGAATTCGAAACTCTGTGGGTCACTTTCTGGTAACAGATCTTTCTAGGGGGGAGAAGGGAATTTACATTTATGGTAGAATATGTGCCGAAATTGACATAAGTAAAGGTATACCTAATAAAACCAATCTCAAAGTTTGTGATTTCCATTGAACATAGTCCATAGACTATGAAAATACTGCTTTCCAATGTTGTCACTGCCATCAAACATGGAATTTTCAAAACTCCTCTACTATGTTCCTTGCCCAGAAGAAGAGAAGTAATCACAAATCCAACTCTAAAAGTTGAAAACTTTGTGATCTGACTCCCATGGATGACAGTGTGTCCTTTAGTTTGGATGAGGATGAGATAGAAGCAGATGCAAATGTAGCAGAGCAGGAGAATGATAAGCCCTCAACAGATATTGGGGGGGCCAATGTTTCTTCAGGTGCTCAGAAGCGAGCACATGAGTCCTCCTCCTCCCACTCAGATAAGGAGACTCTACCTTTAGTCAACAATAGTCTTCAAGTGGTTTTAGCCCACTCGATCCATGACAGTTGGGTTAAAGTTACAAAAAATAAAGGAAATAAGGGTTGTATTGAGGATTTATCCCATTCTGGGTAAATTCTTGTGTCTGTCTCTTATAGTTTCCATGTTTAATTTTCCTCCATATTTCTCTCTTGTATGATTTTCACAACCGAGGTTGATATTTTATCATTTCCGACTTTCGCGCTAGCTAGTCTCTCTTGATTGTAACTCTATGCTTTTTAAAAATATAATTAGTCTCACTTACAAAAAAAAACATGGGCCAAATAACATATTTATAAAAAAAAGGTATGATAAATAAATAAATATAAAATAGGTATAAAGAGGCATGGTAAATAAATAAATAAAAATACATCAAATAGGATTATAAATGAATATTTCATTATATGTCAAGCCTATGGACCAAATGCCATGGTAAATAAATAAAACCTCTTTTCATATTTACTCTATAATATGCTTTATATTTACAAACACTCAAAAAACAAGTTTTATTTAGGTGCATCTTATGGGCCAAATACCATGGGCCAAATTATTATTAATACCTTGCAAAAAAAAATTATTAACCCTAATATTAGTATTAGATTTTTTTATTATTATTATTAATAAATATAATATTCATATTAATATATGTAATATTAATATTATTAAATTTAATAACTTTGGATTAATACAATATATATATATATATTTAATATTATAATATATATTAATATATCATGATATATATTAACTCTAGATATATATGGAATGTAAGAACATAGACATAGAGTGATAGAGGTGTAGAGATATGGGAGTGACTAAGGGAGAGATGGACATAAGCCGAAGGAGAGGGGAGAGGAGGAATGAAGAGAGAGAGAGAGAGAGAGAGAGAGAGAGAGAGAGAGAGAGAGAGAGAGAGAGAGAGATAGATAGATGAGTGAGAGAGGTAGAGAAGGGTAGGAGAGGGAGATGGAGAACCAAAGATGGATGGGGGAGAGAGAGGAGAGAGGGAGTGGGATAGTGAGAGGATTGGAAGGGCATAGAGAGAGAGAGAGAGAGAGAGAGAGAGAGAGAGAGAGAGAGAGAGAGAGAGATGGGAGAGATGGGGAAGAGAGAGGGAGGTAGGAGAGATGGGTTATATAAATCCCTAGGGATACAAAAAAAATTAAGGTTGAAGTTTTGCATTTCAACTAGGGTTCTAGTTGATAATGGTTGTAGGATGGATCCCCAATTGGACCGACACTAAATTTGAAAAGGTGGAAGCATAAAGTCAAGGAATGATGTCTTTTAAGGCTTCCAATCATAGCCCATGGTCACAGATTGTTTGGCACAAGCACCAATGTGCTTATTAGACCGCTAGTTCTAATGATGTGCACACATTTGCAACGACCAATGAGCGGCAAGAAAGAGGCCAATAAACATCCAAAGGAGATGATGACACATGGAAATGAAATGTACAAGATAACATTTGTTGGTCACATGTACAATATGAAATGTGGCACCTCGTAGATGTGCAAATAAACTTCTATTCTCCAGGATTATCGAATATCTAGATGGTGCAAGATACAAAACCATGACCATTGGAATAATGGCCACTTCGCATCTTCTTCTTGAAATGTAGTATCCATTTATTTTATTTTGGTAATTTTTTTCTTAAATCTCTTAACTCTTGTATTCTTGGATAGTTGGATGGCTCAATGAGCGCTTGTGCTTGTGATATGTAAACTACTATGGAGACTCCATAAGACAATAGCTCACAACATATTTGATAATATTATATTTAAAATCTGAAACCCTACACTATTACAATTTTCTTAGATTTCTAGGTTTGTATATTTTACTATAAATAGTGCATGCATGCAAATAAAAATTATGCAAACAATATATAATGATAAAATAAAATCTCACACACACATTAGACACAAGGTTTTCTTTCTGAAACCATTTCAGGAGAAAAAACCAGTTTTAAGGTGAGGTTGCTCCTCTCTCTTTCTCTATCTGGAAATATGGCTGTGAGAACAAAGAACTATGGTCTCTGGTTCATGGGGTGCTATAGCGCACAAATAATCTATGTGTGCTCTACACCCTGTCCCTCTTGGCTATTTTTGCGTAGCTATGAACAAATGCACTTGAAATAATGGAATTCCTCTTCCTCCTAGTGGCCCGATTATAACACATCCCGACAATCTATTAGTACTTATTTTGTATGTGCCTATATATATAAGATGAATTTTTTAGGTTCATGTTTATGTATTTAATTTATATGTTGGTGTTGATGTGTATATAGTTAAGTCATGCTAGATATGTTAATTTAATGTTCTTGTAGATATATGTCTATGTGATAACAATTATTTGACATGAGATCTATATTAATTTCAAGATGTGTGTGGTGATGTTGTTAGATTATAATGCTTGTGTTTTGTTAGATGTGATCATGACGATGATGCCTTGGTATATCATTATATTTGTGTGTTAGCTAATGACATCTATATGTGCTAGAGGTGTATATAATTAGATGATGGTAGTGAATTTGAATGTGTATCTTAGATGATGTTTATGTTTGTTAGATCGTTATCGTCATGATGTTTATTTTTTTGAAATGATATTTATTATAGATTATGTATTGGTGAACTTATATCAAAATTTTATATAGGAAATTGTAATCATAATGAATTACTATAAAAGAATGCATATATATATTTTTTATAACTTACAAAGTTTTGTATGGTTGAAACTATGATTGTAATTATGATAAATATTTTTCTATTTCTCAGATAATTCATTTGTATTCATTCTAATAAAATTAGTAAAATATTTGAATATTCACAAGGAAGAATAATTAAAGGTAAAATAGTATACCTTGTTTTTAATGATACCAAAATGTGTAACTCATTCAATTTTTAGTATAAAATAATAATAATAATAATAAATATTCAAAAATGAAATTTAAACAATAAAATATTACACTATGGTCGATCTATAATTTGAGAGAGAAAATGAGTACTATAGATCCATTTCAATCACATATTTATCAATCACTAAAAGATATTAAATCTTTTGGCATGTACATATCTTTTCATGTTTTACATTATAAGAAGAGATGTTCATGTAATGAGATTCGATCCCTCTCTACTCTTGGTAGATCCATTTTTAATATGGAAATATTGTGACCCTATAGGGGATGGCCATGTGGTCCTCGACGATTAGTAAAAATTCATAGTTGGTGACTAATAAGCTCTGCGGGGTTCAACCTAGTGACCTCTCGTCCACGCAATATATGCCCAACCAATCAGGCTACAAGTCGTTCTAATCTAATATTTTCAGTGGTTTATATTTAAATTTCAATGGTGGATTGGTTGGTGGATGGGCAGGCCAAATGGCATGCTTGATCAGCCCGACCCTTGGTTTTCGAAAAACCTACTCGTGCCCAATTCCAAGGCCATATGAAAAGTAGGAGACTAGGAGTGGTGCCACAGAGAGCATGTGGCTTATGTCCTGTAATCCTCGGTATTTTAGATGCAACGAGAGTGTTATTTTTTCAGATTGAAGATTGTATATTTATGTGTTGATAATTTGAACATATAATAAAAAATGCCACCATTAGAAGCTAGATTTGGAGGTGTAGCCTCAGAAGGGGTGAGTGTTTGATAGCCCAATGTATGGCACATGTGTAGATGTAATGTAATAAATGTAATGTAAGTAAACATCGGAGTATAGAGCACATGTGTAGATGTAATGTGTGTAATTATTTGAAGTGTCTCCTAAATTATAATCCATATAATTGTAATCATTTATATATTTATAATAATTTCCCCTTCCTATTATCCCAATTCGAACACTCAAAAAAGAGGTATCGTAAATAAATAAAAATATAAATAATTCGGAGTTATGGTAAATAAAAAAAAAAAAACCTCTTTTTATATTTACTTAGTAAACCTCTTTATATTTACGAAAACTCAAAAAAGAGGTTTTCTTTAGGTGAATCTTAGGCACCAAATACCATGGGACAAATTATTATTAATACCATGGGCCAAATATCGTGGCACAAATTATTGTTAATACCATGGGAGAAATTATTATTAATACCGTGGGCTAAATAACATGGGCCAAATACATAAGGAGTAGGTACATAAGCACTTTACAGTTTCTTCTGATTGGAATTTGAAGAATTTCTCTCCAGGTTTTTGTGAAAGTATGGCTGCCATCATGACTAGAGTTTTCTCATTCTGGCCCATTTGCAAGGCTATGACGAGGGATGGACGGCTCGGTGGGAGCTCGGATGTGGAGATTCCAACGTTTCTCTCTTCCCATGCTGAGGAAATCACCGGTGACCGCTGCCTGGACATCTCCTTCCAAAGGCAATGATGTCTGAGGCATATTCCTTATGAGGAAGAGGCACTCTCCATTCCGTTTATGGAAGTCTCCAATCGTTTGATGAATATACTGAAGACAATGGTGAAGAGGCAACCATTTTTGAAATCTAGAGATATTTGGAAGAATTTGAAGAGGCAACCTATTTTAGCAGCAAGCCATGGACAACAGGGCTCAAAAATATTTCTTCACGTATGAGTTTTGGTATCCATTGGTCCCCATATCTTATAACCCAACCTTTTCAGATAAAAATCACTCTTATCTCTGGGAAAACCATACTTCTTTCGGTTCGCTCTTCGAATTTGGTGAAGAACCTTTTGTATTCCCTTTAACATAGGTTGGGGATTCCATATACCCTTCAACAATGTCTCTATGGAGGTAAACAACTAGAGGATTATTTTCCGTTCTCATTTTATAATATTGAAAAATATGCTACGATGATTTTAACCCTTCGTCTGCGAGTAGGGGAAGTAGGTCAGCAATTTTCCACTAATGATTTCTCTTACAATGATCATGTCCATGCAAAAGCTCCCAAGAAAGCTTCTCAACCCTCTGAGGCTCCCAAGACATTTTTGGTTGATAAATTGGAGCATGTACCTTCTGTATAAATTTCCCACCCGACACGTGAAAACTAGTTTCAAATTTATGCAGAATCTTCCATTATCTACAGATTCAATGGATTATGGCCTCGCATGACAGATCTCTACCAATGGATTCAATCCACATGGAAGAATAACATCAAGGTTATTTTATGCCTGAAGGGTTTCTTTATAGTGTTTTTTTCTTTCAATTAATATTATAAAAAAACCTTAATTAGTGGTCCATGGTTTTGGGGAAAAGCAGGGTTATTCCTCACCCCTTGGTTCCCAGAATTCAACCCTTCTACGAAATTCATTACCAAGCTTCCTATTTGGGTCAGGATTTAAAATCTACTGTTTGACTTATGTCACTTTTTTGTCTTTCAAGGAATTGGAAACTATGTGGGTCACTTTCTGGCAACAAATCCTTATAGGGGGGAGAAGGGAATTTACATTTATGGTAGAATATGTGCCAAAATTGACATAAGTAAAGGTATACCTAATAAAACCAATCTCAAAGTTTGTGATTTCCATTGGACATAGTCCTTGGACTATGAAAATACTACTTTCCAATGTCGTCACTGCCATCAAACATGGCATTTCAGAACTCCTGTACTATGTTCCTCACCCAAAAGAAGAGAAATAATCGCAAATCCAACTCTAAAAGTTGAAAACCGTGTGATCTACCTCCCATGGATGACATTAAGTCCTTTAGTTTGGATGAGGATGAGATTGAAGCAGATGAAAATGTAGCAGAGTAGGAGAACGATAAGCCCTCAACAGATCTTGGGGGGGCTAATGTTTCTTCAGGTGCTCAGAAGCGAGCACATGAGTCCTCCTCCTCCCACTCAGATAAGGAGAATCTACCTTTTAGTGAACAACTATCTTCAAGTGGTTTTAGCCCACTCGCTCCATGACGGTTGGGTTAAAGTTACAAAAAATAAAGGAAAGAAGGGTCTTATTGAGGATTTATCCCATTCTGGGTAAATTCTTGTGTCTGTCTCTTATAGTTTCCACGTTTCATTTTCCTCCCCATTTCTGTCTTGTATGATTTTCATGACCAAGGTTGATAGTTTATCATTTCTGGCTTCCCCGCTAGCTAGTCTCTCTTGATTGTAACTCTATGCTTTTTAAAAATATAATTAGTCTCACTTACAAAAAAAAAAAAACATGTGCCAAATAACATATTTATAAGAAAAAGTATGGTAAATAAATAAATATAAAATAGGTATAAAGAGGCATGGTAAATAAATAAAAAACACATCAAATAGGATTATAAATGAACATTTAATTATATATCAAGCCTATGGGCGAAATTCGATGGTAAATAAAAGAGGTATGGTAAATAAATAAAACATCTTTTCATATTTACTCTATAATATGCTTTATATTTATGAACACTCAAAAAACAATTTTTATTTATGTGAATCTTATGGGCCAAATACAACGGGCCAAATTATTATTAATACCTTGCAAAAAAATATTATTAACCCTAATATTAATATTAAAAAATTATTTTTATTATTATTAATAAATCTAATATTGATATTAATATATGTAATATATTATTATTAAATTTAATAACTTTTGATTAATATAATATTAATTTTTTTATATTATAATATATATTAATATATCCTGATATATATTAAATCTAGATATATATGGAACGTAAGAAAAAATACATAAAGTGATAGAGGTGGAGAGATATGGGGGTGACAAGGGAGAGATGGACATAAACCGAAGGAGAGGGGAGAGGAGGAATGAAGAGAGAGAGCAAGAGAGAGATAGAGAGGAGTGAGAGAGGTAGAGAAGGGTAAAAGAGGGAGATAGAAACACAAATATTGATGGGGGAGAGAGAGGAGAGAGGGAGTGGGATAGTGAGAGGATTGGAGGGGCATAGAGAGAGAGAGAGAGATGGGGAAGAGAGAGGGAGGTAGGAGAGATGGGGGACGAGAGAGGGAGGAGGAGAGAGAGGATGAGAGAGGGAGGGATAGAGAGATGGAGTTGGAGGGGGAGAGATTTAGAGAGAGAGAGAGAGAGAGAGAGAGAGAGAGAGAGAGGGAGAGAGAGAGAGGGAGTGACAAGGGAGAGATGGAGAGAGAGTGTGTATGTTTAGGGGTGAGATAAAGAGACAAATAAGGAGAAATAGAGAGAGAGGGAATGACAATGGAGAGATGGAGAGACAGTGTGTATTTTTTGGGTGAGATAAAGAGACAAATAAGGAGATATGGAGAGAAGGGGGGAGATAAGGTGAGAGGGAGGGATATAGTAACAAATTTTTAGGGTGAAGAGAGATAGATAGAGAGGTGGGAGATAAAGGGAGAGAGAGGATGGAAGAGAGAGGATGCGAGACAGTGGAGATGGGGAGGTAAGAAGAAATACATATAGAGAAAGGTTGAGAGAGAGAGAGGAGTCAAAAGGAAGATGGAGAGAAAGGGAGGGAGGAAAACAAAAGGAATGAGAGATGGAAGCGAGAGAGAGGGAGAGAAGGGGAAGATAGAGATATAGCTTGAAGGTGAAGAGAGGGAATACGAGAGATATAGTTAGAGGGAGGGAGGGACAAAGAGATTGATAGATATAGAGTGAGAGAGTATGTGTGTTTGGGGGGCGAGATAGAGAGACAAAGAAGGTGAGATGGAGGGAGATATGGATATAGATGGAGGGGGAGAGAGGGAATAATATTTATTTCATTAGATGAATTGATTTCAGTGTAGATGGTGATTTATAATCCTATTTGATTGCTTGCACTAGATGCATTTATTTTAGTGTAGATATTGCTTTCTCATGATATTTGATTTCTTGCACTAGACATGTTGATTTCAATGTAGATTATTTTGAATCCTATTATGATTTCTTGCACTAAATGCATTGATTTCATTGTAGATGGTGATTTCTAATCCTATTTGATTTCTTGAACTAGATGCATTGATTTCAATGTAGATGTGGATTTCTAATTATATTTAATTTCTTGCACTGAATGCATCGATTTCAGTGTAGGTGGTGATTTTTAATCCTATTTTATTGTTTTCACTAAATGCATTGATCTCAATGTAGATGTTGGTTTCTAATCATATTTTCTTACTTGCACTAGATGCATTGATTTGAGGGTAGATGTTGATTTCTAATCCTATTTGATTTATAGAATTATTTGCATTGATTTCAGTGTAAAAGTTATTTTATAATCATATTTGACTACTTTCACTAGATGCATTTATTTCAATGCAGATGATTTCTAACTATTTGATTGCTCGCACTAAATGCATTGATTTTAGTGTATATAGCGATTTCTAATCCTATTTGATTGAATGCACTAAATGAATTTATTTAAGGGTAGATGTTGGTTTCTAATCCTATTTATTGCTTGCACAAGGTATGATGTTTACTACAACATCTCGAGCCAAGGATTTAAATGGTTTACGATTTCAACTGTCCTTTTCATACAATCAATATGAAAAGACGACAAAAATAATAAGGGTGACAATATTAATACTAGTAGAAAATATTTTTATATTGATCACAATGAAGATAATTATGTACTTTTGCAACTTCATCCATTACCCATAAGACATAAAATTACTTGCAATTTTGTAATAGACCTTAAGTTTTTAAATTTATACCATCAAACTTGTACCAAAATCAAAGTTGTGCCCAACTAAATTTATGAGCATGATTCAATTTACGATCATCATCCAACTGGATTTGGTAGAACTTCCTCTAGTAGAAGAATTCAACTTCTAGCTAGATTTTAAGTTTTTCCAAGAACTACACTATGTGTTCAAGAGTTGGTGGTCAACCTTAAAACAAATATGGCTTTGATCACTTCCTCTTGCAAGTGACTTTAGCTTCTAGCTAGATTTGGAAGATTTTGAGGAACAATACTAAGT
Organism: Pinus albicaulis; assembly: GCA_034641835.2. Lineage (NCBI taxonomy): Eukaryota > Viridiplantae > Streptophyta > Pinopsida > Pinales > Pinaceae > Pinus > Pinus albicaulis. The sequence goes on from CM076578.1 coordinate 778,476,003, forward strand.
GTTCCAGTGTTGGTGGTCATCTTTAAACCATTGAAACCTCAAATTATACCACCTATACCTCATTTCAAAGAGCACAATCATCCAATTGCTACAATTCATATTTTTCATATTTGTATTATGGCTCTCTTCTTGGACTCATATATACCTCCTCGGATTAAGGGGGAGAATGTTGGACACCTAATCTGCTTACGACATGGTAGAATATGAACAATCAATAGAGTCCAAGAGGACTTGGAAAATGAAACCAACGGTCACATAACATATTTTATTTAGATATAACATATTTCTGAATAATAATAAGGTATTTCATACTTATATTTCATATATGGTTGCACATTCTGACACTAATAATAAGAAAACATAATTTTAGCTACACTAAAAAAACTAATAAGAAAAATAAGTTGATTTAATTAAGTTTGTTATATCTTAAATTTGTTTGATTAAAAAATTTATGAGGAATTTGATTTGTAAAATTCTTAATACACACATGACATTGAAATGAGGAGAAAACATAAAAAATGAGTTAGTAAACATATAACTAGCAATTGCACCAAATGTTGCAAAGGGAATGTCGTAAGTATATCATATGAAAAAGAGCATATATGAAGAGTGATTCTTCACCACATAAGTATATTATTTGAGGGAACACCCACCTATGCTTTGGAGTGAATGTTTTCTTATCCTTCTCAAGGAGAAATGCATATTGGACATTCCCCATTAGTTCAACTTTCAAAAGCATATCAGTATTTTATTTCCAAAAACAATGCATTTTTATTTGTAAAGGAACCATCAAAGACATAAACGAGATTGGGGATATCTTAACATATTAGCATTTAAATGAATAATTGATAAGGTTTTATCATAAACAATGATGTGTTAAAACATAGAGGAAAAGGATTGAGTTACAAACTCATAGATGCATATCGATCAAGTGGCTTGTAGTTTAAGCTAAAAATTTGTGTGAAGTTGTTGAAGTTTGGATGTTGAATAAAAATATTCCAATCACTATAATTCATCATGTTATTAGAGCTTGTGATAGGATTTTCACTCTCCAATACTCTTTGTAGTTTAGCTTGACATGCTAATTTATTCTGACTAGGAAGATTTGAGAAGTGCATTGTACGGGAGGAGATGTATTGCTATTAGTGGGTGTTTATACACCCAGACTCATCAGAAGTGGGGAATATCTCGAGGAATATCTCTTGTAATGAATTTAAAGTCCATGATTTGTGTATGTTTTCAATTGGTTCAACTAAAAAAATAAAAATAAAGAGGACTCTACCAATTTGGATAGGGTCGACATACTCAATACAAGCTCCAAGAGAAGTGAGATTGTTGTGACAACCACATGAACGTGTAGGGAAAGAGACAATAGTGTCATATTTGTGACACAACAATTGAGAGTCCTCTCAGCCAAGAACTATGAATATATACAAATCACATTCCAAGTAAATGCAACAAAACAAAATTCACCACATTACATTGATTTCATAGGAAATCTAAATTCAAAATGATATGGATATCATTAATGAATTAATATTTCCAACGTTATTAATTAATGAGCCATAAAATATAGGTTACTAAGCCATAAAATATGGGATGGTAACTATCGAGTTCTCCTCAAATTTTCAACTACACATAAGGCGGGGTTTTAATTTTTAAGGGATGTAGAGATAACCTATTGGACTTTTATTGCTTACTATCATTTGGGACATTATTTTGGAGTGTGTTCAACATCGACACTAAAATTCTGTGAACAAAATCATAAACTTCAACTACAATTCACATGGGAATGAACTACTAGGTTCTTTAATTTACATTATGCATAGGGTAATGGGACGCCATGTTTATTGTATTTGGTAAAATAGGGTTAAACTTTTTTTATCAGTGAAGACATGTTGTAGAAAATTAGGGTTAAGAATTCTTATCATAGGCCAAAAGGGGTCTAAAAACTCTACTTTGTTCCATAAAAACACGTGTAAAAAGGATAACTTAACACACTCTACACATGGAATTAGAGAACCTAACACACTATACACATGGCATCGACATTTGATTTGATAATTTTCATGTGTTCCGAAGTGGGATTTTGTACGTCGAATTCATATTTATCGGGATTTGGAATTTCCAATAACATGATAAAGGAGGAATCCCTGAAAAATATTCCTTCTCTTTGTTTCATTCGGGAAGCCTTATAGAGGATGGGAATTCAATATCATGGCATGATATGATATGGAGCAATAATAAATCCCATAAAAAAATATTGGTTGTATCCAGGTCTCACTATCATATTGAACACATCTCCTCCCAAACTTATATCTGATCTCACCTGGTTTTGCTTCACTTGGAAAACATCAAATATTTTCAGAACTTGGCATGGTCAAATGAATTACTTTGAGCGTACATATTGAATGTAACAAGACCTCATTACATTTCTTCACAAGGTTGAAGAAACGCTTGGCATAACATCCTCCAACATGGTAATGTAGAAACTTCTCCTTTTGTCTTTTAGCTGAAGAAAACATTCACTTATGCAAAATTACTTTTTTTATGTTAGAATATATGGCATCCTTCTCAGAACAAACAATTTTTGGGCATCCCAAAACTCTCCTAAGAATCCTCACCATTCATTTTGTAGACTCAAATTATTGATAGTTGATACAAGACTGATTTGCAAGTGTTGTAAGAGAATAATCAAAAAGTTGTGCCTTTAGTGAATTTTTGAAGAAAATTTTACATTTATGATTCATAATTCATGTAAGTCATGCATAAAATATGCCTACCTCTTCCTCCACCACTAGTGTTTGTTTTTTATACCCTACCTCTTCCTCCACCACTAGTGTTTGTGTTTAACATGTTATTAAAACAACTTATTTGTTTTCACTTGTGATAATATCCTTTTTAAGTAAATCATTTATATTCACCTATACATTTTTGTTTATATTTGGAAAACAATGAATTATTTTAAACCTTTGGGTCCATTTGTGACTACTCCAATGGATATCTCTCTTGAAGTGCTTGCACAATCAACCCTATAGCAATACAATAATTAATCACAAACCTCAACCTAAAAAAAAGGTATTTCCTTATTTTTAGATCATAAATGGATTTTAGTTTTGACTCCTTGTTCACATTTGACTAGAATATACCTACAATTATCCCACCTTTTCCTCTTGCAATGTCCATAGCTTTATGCATTTATCTTAACAGATATTAACATATTATATATTCCTAATTTTCATTCATAAATAAAAATTCAATTGTTTAGGCCTTCTTGTGTGGATTTTTCTTGTTATTCATGAATCATTACTATAAACATTGTAAATGAGATTGATGAGGTGGGTGCTCTTGTTTTTTTTTTTGCAATTTATATGTAATTAAGACAATTGTGATCATGTAGAGTATTTGAGTAGGTTTGACCTTCTGGAAATAGTTAGTAGAGAAGAATAACACATTTTTTTCTCTGGTTATGAATAGGATTCATGTCCAATTTTTTTTACTTTCATTGTTTGATCATATGGTGTGGTTGATCGAATTGGACTAAAAATGAAGGGTTGTAGTGCATTTATCCAGATAATGGTTTGTTTGATTATTATGCTGGGAATAATGGGAGGTAGACATGGTAATGAGAATGGAGGAATTGTAGTTATGATTGCTAAAATAACATTCACATTGAACACAACCCCAACACCAACACCGACACTCGCACCGGTCTTCACCAATATGACAACTTTGCTATCATTATTTGGGTTACTCGAGACTTCCTTGAGTTTATTGGAATCTAAAAACCTACTTATAGTTCTACAAGCACAAGAAAAAAATGCGGAGCAAGGTATCAAAATATTTACAACATATGATACTACATTCTCTTCTCTACCAAAGAAAATTTTGGGCAATTTGTGCCTTTCTCAAGGTTATGTTGTGGTATATTATAAAAAAATGATTTACAGGATTTCTATGATAACAAACCAAAACTATTATATTTATAACATATAGTAGATGTAGAAAAGCAACATGCCCCTTCCTCCTTTGGTGTTCGTGCCTATACAAGTTACCTTATGAACATGTTCTTAAGACAACTAATCTATACTAACCTATTTGATATGTGATGCTATGTTTTTAAAGTAACTTCAAAATGTAATCATCAACAAAAATAACCATGTGCATTTTATTGTGGAATATTTGATACTTGCTAATTGTTCTTAAGATAAATAGTCTATATTAACCTACTTGATATGTGGTGCTATGTTTTTATAGTAACTTCAAAAAATAATCATCAACAAAAATAACCTCAAAAAAAATTCTCAACAAAAAAATCATGTTTCATTCAGAACTGAATTAAGGGTAGGGCAAGTGATACCTGCCAACATATAGATGGCCAAAGAGAGCCTAGGCACCTCGTGAATTGAAAATGGACACGCCAACTTATATATGGCCAAAGAGAGCCTAGGCACCTCGTGAATTGAAAATGGACACGCCAACATATAGATGGCCAAAGAGAGACTAGGCACCTTGTGAATTTAAAATGAATGTTTAGAGAGGTTGCATTGATGCTATTAACCTACTTGATATGTGGTGCTATGTTTTTAAAGTAACTTCAAAAAATAATCATCAACAAAAATAACCTCAAAAAAAATTCTCAACAAAAAAATCATGTTTCATTCAGAACTGAATTAAGGGTAGGGCAAGTGATACCTGCCAACATATAGATGGCCAAAGAGAGCCTAGGCACCTCGTGAATTGAAAATGGACACGCCAACATATATATGGCCAAAGAGAGCCTAGGCACCTCGTGAATTGAAAATGGACACGCCAACATATAGATGGCCAAAGAGAGACTAGGCACCTCGTGAATTTAAAATGAATGTTTAGAGAGGTTGCATTGATGCATTGATTCAAAAGAAACTTTAATTGAAGGAGTTGTTGAATGAGAGTTGGTTTGTTAGCTTTTAGGAATTTATGTTTGTCCAAATAAGGAGAATAAATTTGTTGGCAATAATATCCATGAAATATCTTATAGCTTGAATGTAGCACTATGTGAATTGAAAATGGATGTTTATAGGGGTTGCATCGATGCATTGATTCAAAAGGAACTTAAATTGAAGGAGTTGTTGAATGAGAGTTGGTTTGTTAGCTTTCAGGCATTTATGCTTGTCCAAATAAGGAGAATAACTTTGTTGGCAATAATATCCATGAAATATCTTATAGCTTGAAAGTAGCACTATGTGTTTTTCTTCTCATCAACAAATTTTATGACACTAATCATAAAATATATATACAACTCTTTTTATATTTTATACATGTCATTTTTTGAAAAGAAATTTCTAAGATTTTATAACTTGAAAGTAGCACTATGTGTTTTGCTTCTCATCAACAAATTTTCTAACACTAATCATAAAATATATACACAACTCTTTTTATATTGTATACATGTCCTTTTTTTTAAATAAATTCATAGACAGTTCTTTGGTTGCATATTAATTTGAATCATCTAATATATAATATATAATTCTTTTTAATTTTATAGTGTTTTTTTTATATAAAAAAAAATCCAGATAATAATTTTAATTATAATCTTTTTCCAAATATTTTAGAACCTAATGTGATTTGAATTATATATTAATTTATCATTAGAATATTTTTAATTACAAATGCCTAAATTGGAGAATATTTGGAAACTCTATTTTTAAATGATAACATTGGACATATACATCATTTAATTATAATCTTTTTGCAAATATGTTAGAACCTAATGTGATTTGAATTGTATATTAATTTATCATTAGAATATTTTTAATTACAAATGCCTAAATTGGAAAATATTTGGAAGCTTCATTTTAAAATTATAACGGTGGACATTTACATAATACTTATATTTAAAAAAGAAGAAGCTCAAACCTTAATTGAGAAGCAAACCAACTATACAATGATATAAAGCTTGTACCAAAAATATGAGATCATAAAGACTATATAATTTTCAAACTAAATTTTCACAAACAAATAGAGTGCATAAGACAATTGTTTGGTTGTATGAATTTGAATCATAAAATATATGCACATTTTAAAAAAAATTATTGTTTTTTTTTCATAAAAAAATTCAAATAATAATTTTAATTATATATTAATTTTTTTCCAAATATTTTACAACATAAAGTGATTTAATTATTTATTAATTTATCATTAGCATATTTTTAATTACAAATGACGAAATTGGAGAATAATTGGAAAACATAATAGTTATATTTTCAAAATATATACACAATGTTTTTAAATTTTATAGTTTTTTATAAAATAATTTTCAAATAATAATTTTAATTATATAATAATTTATTTGCAAATATGAGATTATAAAGGCTATATAATTGTCTGAGTAAGATTTCACAAAGAAATAGAATGCCTAAAACAATTATTTGATGGCATATAAATTTAAATCATAAAATATATACACAATGTTTTTAAATTTTAAATATTTTTTTATAAAATAATTTTTAAATAATAATTTTAATTATATAATAATTTATTTGCAAATATTTAAAAATTTATAATTATATAATAATTATTTAGAATAAATTAAAATTATATAATATTAATTTATCAGAATATTTTTAATTATAAATAGGCAAATAGGAGTTAGACAAAAAATTTATGATAATATTATATAAATCTTCAAAAAAAATATTATCTATTTACATCTAGATGAATAAAGAGAACCATCAACACAACACGTGTCTTGTAACATCAAGTGTGTTGTAATATGTACTCATGCAGAAACGTATATACTCATGCCAAATGTATAAACGTATATACTCATGCCGAAACGTTCTTTCTTTTTCCTTGATAATTCTAACTATGCTTGTAAAAACTCACTTTGATCGCAGTTCATTAGGTTGTTCAACCAATGTCTTTATCAACATTCATCTTTAAAGTTCTATAAATAGATTAAAAACTAAAAAATCACTTTCATCATAGTTCATATGCTGTCATAGTTTGTTCTTGTTCAACCAATGTTTTTATGAACTTTCATGCCCTATGAATGGAATTTTGAGTAGAAAAATTACGAAGTCGATCACAACTTCTAAATCGTCTTTTAAGAAATTTTGTCATCTTAAGAAATAAATCCAACCAAATGATTAATGAAAGAAACTAAATGATATATCTTACAATAAAAATATAACTAAACAGTAAGAAGAAGCAAAGTTACTATGATGAAGGTGGTCCCTGGCCACCATTAAAAGGTTGTTGGTTTTGTCTATAACTTACATGATTATACATGGGGAAGTTTTGTCCATAACTTCTTCCACCATTATACATGGGAACATGGGGAAAAGTAGTTGGTACATTGCCAGTTGAAGGATATAATGTAGGATGTAGAGCTGGTGGTATCATGCCAATTGGATGATATAATGTACCAGACGTGGGAGATGGTAGCATGCCAATGCCAATTGGATGATATGATGTAGGCCCTTTGGGAGTTGGCACCATGCTAATTGGATGATATGATATAGGACCTCCAGGATTGTACATAAAGACACTAACAGAAACTCTTGGTTGCATATAAACTCTACCAGGCAACTGGGATAAATGAGATTGTAGATTTGATTTTATCTCCTCTTTTTGCTGAGCCAAAGTAACATATTGAAGATATAGCTTTTCTCTTCTCTCCTCTTTTTGTTGAGACAAAGAAAGATAAAGAGGTTTTCCGAGGACAACGTTTTTGTGCATTTCTGCCAAATCTCGGGATGCATCATTAGGAGATGAGAATGAAACAAACCCTGAACCTTTACTGTGTCCATGAAAATCCCTCATTACCTTGCATGAAGTGATTGTGCCATAAATAGAAAACAATTCTCTCAACTTGTTATCATCAATGCTATCATCTAAATGTTTTGAATAAAGATTTGTTCCAGATTTCCCCTTCAATTCAGATTTATTGAGTGCTTTTCCAACATACCATTCTTCCCCATCGATTTTTTTGCCATTTAAACTCTCAACACACTTTGCTGCATCATCTGCATTCTCAAAATTGACAAATCCAAAACACATTGACTTTCCATATGCATCCCTCATGACTGCCACACTCATAATTGGTCCGTACTCACCAAAGTGTTTCCTCAAATCGTCATCATTCATTGACTCTGATAAATTATTAACAAACACGTTTTTAAACTTGGCTTCTACATTTTTTTGTTCAGGCTCTGGCTCCTCTTTCGTGAAATTCGTTTTTTCTCTTTCCTCTCTTTTCATGAGTTTCATTTGTTCTCACTCCTCCGTTTTCATAAATGGGCCAACATAAATGTGTCTGTCGTTTATCAATGAACCATTCATACATTCAATTGCATTTTGAGCTGCTTCTTCTTTCTCAAAATGCACAAATCCATACCCTTTAGATTGCCCCGATGCATGTGTTGCAATTTTAGAAGAAAGAATGGGTCCAAACACAGAGAATTTGTGATACAGGGTTTTATTGTCTACTGCTTTGTGAAGATTCTTAATAAATATTTTTGCGGATGGGTGTGAGTACATTATCCGAATAGGCTTTCCATTAAGGGGTGTAAAATTCAAGCTACGTAAAGCCTCGCTGGCATGTTCAACAATGCTGTAATTGACATAGGAATATCCGAGAGAAGTCTTGGTCATGGCATCTCTGCAAATGTGAACACTTACCACGGTGCCAACCTGTAGGAAGAGTTCTTGAATTTGGGCATCTCTAACATTGGGCTCCAAATCCCCCATGTACAGAGATTTGGAGTTATCACTGCCATTATTAATCTAGGCATCCCGCACATAAACTTCATTCTCCTGAGATTTGGGTTCTACTGATTCATCCTCTCTTTCTTTCTCACTGCTACTATTAATAACTTCCTGTCTGTCGCTGCCATTATTAACAACTGTGTACTGTTTTTGTTTTTCTCCTTGCAGTGTCATTGCCTCGTTGCTCTTATTTCTGCTCTCTAAAGCTTCCCAATTAAAAATAAAAATGAATGAAAATATTTTACACCATTGACGTTTTGGTCTTTACGGCAGATTTATTGATTTTTTTAATGTAATCCTTTTCCCTCGCGCATACAGAAATCAACTCCACACAAAAAAACAGTTGTGAAGAGATAATATTTGTGAGTGTGGCACCAATTCAATGGTGGTAATGATTATATACTTAGTTATAGTTATACCTATGAAGTGCAGATATAATATTTGCGAGAGTGTCGTAATGGTGATATATTTATACGGTGTCATCACGCTAATATTTCCAACTGTTACGTTAAGTTTTTTCTTCATGAGTTGGCCTTTGAATTACAATTGGAAATTTGAATAGAAAAAGCCAAAAATTTGAATTGAATTGTGTTTTTGGTATGGCCTTAATAGTTAAAAATTTGAGCAAAACTATTATAAAAAATAATAATTAAAAACAAAATTCAATTAAATTGGTTGTTAGTTTATATTATATATTATGATGAATTGTGTTTTTGTTATGGTTTTAATGGTTAAAAGTTTGAGTGAAATTATTATATAAAAATACACTAGAAAATTTGGTGGAAATTCCGACGGCCAATTCATCGCTATTCCGACACATAGTCATTGCAAGAGCGACAGTTCGAGGGCGTGAAAAATGTGCTTTACCATACCGTCGTAGTTCTGACACAATTAAAAAGAGTCACACTATCGACACCTTTTCCGTCACTTCCAAACAAGCGTCACTCTTCCAACATTTCCCAATCCATCGCACTTTCGACCTTTGTAAACTGTCGCACTTCCAATGAAATGTGGTCTGACGTTTTGAACGTCGCTCTTCCGACGTTTTTAAATTGTCACAATTACGACGAAATGTGGTCCGACATTTTGAATGTCACTCTTCCGACGTTTGTAAACTATCGCAATTCCGACGCAATGTGGTCTGAAGTTTTGGACGTCGCTCTTCCGATGGTTGTAAAATGTCACAATTCCGACGAAATGTGGTCCGACGTTTTGGACATCGCTCTTCCGACGTTTGTAAATGGTCGCAACTCTGATGAAATGTGGTCCGACGTTTTGAACGTCGCTCGTCGAACGTTTTTATACTGTCGCTCTTTCGACATTTCTAATCTGTCGCAATTCCAACGCTTACAAGGCGTCAATATAGTGATGATAGGTTCAATTTAAAAAAAAATAATGAAACTTTAAAAGAGGAAAAATGCTATTTTGAATATATTATATGAAGTAAAATAGTCCATGAAGTCATTACATTTTCACATCTGAAGATTGGAACCCAAATATCCATCCAAAAAAGTGGAAGTCCCACCCCAGACAAAGATAGAAAAATACCCCATGTCACATACAGGGACATGATATAAAACCTAGTAATGGTCCACATGGAGATTATTGACAATTTGAGAAAGCATCAAAATATGCCTGAGGCATCTATAAGAAAGTGAAATAGCCGTATGTAGAATAGTAAAGCAACAGATAGAGTACTGACATCCATTGTTCCAAATACAAATTAAAGTACCCAAAATACTTGAATAGAGAAAAACGCTAATCATGTGAGGAGTGTGATATGTCCAAAATATAAAAATACCATCAGACCATATCAATAAACCAGCAACATGAACCCGGCCTTAGCTAGTTTTGAAGGCAGAGTGATAAACATTAATCATTTTTTTTTCACAAAAGAAAAAACGTTGTTTTGAATATATTATATGAAGTAAAACAGTCCATGAAGTCATTAAATTTTCACATCTGAAGATTGGAACCCAAATATCCATCCAGGAAAGTGGAAGTCCCACCCCAAACAGTGATAGAAAAATACCCCATGTCACATATAGGGACTTGATATAAAACCCAGTAACAGTCCACATGGAGATTATCGAAAAATCTGAGAAAGCATCCAAATATGCCCGAGGCATCTATAAGAAAGTGAAATAGAGTATGTAGAATAGTAAACCAACAGATAGAGTACCGACATCCATTTTTCCAAATACAAATTAAAGTACCCAAAATCCTTGAACAGAGAAAAACGCTAATCATGTGAGGAGTGTGATATGTCTAAAATATAAAAAGACCATCAGACCATATCAATAAACCAGCAACATGAGCCGAGCATCGCTAGTTTGAAGGCAAAGTGATAAAAATTAATCATTTTTTTCACAAGAGAAAAAACGTTGTTTTTAATATATTATATGGTAAAATAGTCATGAAGTCATTAAATTTTGACATCGAAGATTGGAACCCAAATATCCATCCAAAAAGTCGTCCCACCCAGTGATAAAAATACCCCATGTCTGTCGGGGGACTTGATATAAAACCAGGTAACGGTCCACATGGAGATTATTGACAATACGAAAGCATCCAAATATGCCAAGGGCATCATAGAAAGTGAAATAGCAGTATGTAGAATAGTAAAGCAACAGATAGAGTACCGGCGTCCATTGTTCCAAATACAAATTAAAGTACCCAAAATCCTTGAACAAAGAAAAATGCTAATCATGTGAGGAGTGTGATATGTCCAAAATATAAAAATACCATCAAACCATATCAGTAAACCAACAACAACATGAATAGCCCATCACTAGTTTTGAAAGCTAGATTGATAAACATTAATCATTTTTTTCACAAGAGAAAAAACGTTGTTTTGAATATATTATATGAAGTAAAATAGTCCATGAAGTCATTACATTTTCACATCTGAAGATTGGAACCCAAATATCCATCCAAAAAAGTGGAATTCCCACCCCAGACAATGATAGAAAAATACCCCATGTCACATACAGGGACATGATATAAAACCCAGTAATGATCCACATGGAGATTATCGACAAATCTAAGAAAGCATCCAAATATGCCCGAGGCATCTATAAGAAAGTGAAATAACAGTATGTAGAATAGTAAAGCAATGAATGAAATCTAGTGTCCATTTTCCAAATACAAATTAAAGTACCGTCCTTGAACGAGGGAGAAAAATGCTAATCATGTGAAGTGTGATAACCATCGCAGAAACCTAGGCTCGCTTGTAAGATGGGCTCGCTTGATTTAAAATTGGTAACCATACGGCCCATCAGAATGTAAGGTTCAGGCTCGCTTGTTTCCATTAGTAGCCCGCTACAACATCCACCCTATTCATAGCAAAAAGGTTCTTGTACTAGATATACAGAGAAAGTGTATAATACGTAGACCATATAAACATGGCTCTGTATTTCAAAAAACAGGTTTAAAATAGAAACAAGGAAACATTTTTTTTCTAAGTAAAGTTAATCTATTAATAGTGGGAATAAAATTACACCAAAGTCAAAATCATTGCCCAGACTCATGGCAAATTTTCATCAAAAAATCAAAAAATTAAGAAGACTGCCCTCATATGGGGAAACCAGTCTTGAACATTTAATTTACAAAATTCAAAAATATTACAAAGGTCCAGCACAGTAAAATAATCTAAAAGCAGCCCAATTAAGTGGGCCGCAAAGCAAGAAAAAATAATTAACCAAACTACTCCTCCGGCTCCTCGACGATTCAGCACCATCCTTCGGAAGGTCCAGGATCGCTAGGTGCTACCTCCACATTCATGCCACGGCTCCCCTTCTGAAGGCTCGAATGCTGGCCGGATTTTTCCGAGCTCAGACCCACCAGACGGGTGCATTCTTCCTCTGTTTGGGCCTCCTCGCAGAAAACCACATTGACTGAAGTTGTAATTCGTGGGTGGTTGAGAGAGAAATTAAAGTAAAATTGTGCAGTGCACGTCGTGGGAGAAGGTGAACTAGTGGTGAGGAAACGAGGAGCAGGGGAATCCATACGGTGGCCAAATCCTACAACCCGACCCCGCCCACTCCTAGTATTTGGATAGCGACCTGCGTAATAATCAATGGACTGGCCGGAAGACAACTCGGTTGAGGGGTTGGAGGGAGCGTGCAGGAGTTGAACTCTAGTGCTCCCCCTGCAGCAATGCATCCTTTGACACACGCGAGGCATGGGTGCAGTCTCACTAGAAGTGGGCATAAGAGGAGACGGAGAAACGGAATTCCAAGGAAATAGAGGAAGGCAGGACAAGGACAGTGGAAGAAATGAATATATACGACAAGGTCTACGTAGTAGTTCAGCTAGCACTTCTCATTCTCGTCACGGTGAGCGAGAGCGGTGCTTAGCTTGACCAAACTCGTTTGAAAACGATAGCGAAATGCCATTTTACAATGAAATGCAATCGAAGAATGCCCGTCATAATTAATCTCTCATTAATGAGAGCCGAAGGCCGGATCATATTGGAGCATGCAGAATCGCTAACAGGAGTGGAGGTCCGATCTTGAACAATGTTAAAACTTAATGCAATTTGATGTGAAAACCTTGGAACTTAAATTTCGGCTAATTGAACAACGTTAAAACTTAATGCGATTGATATGAAATCGCCACATCCAGGTCCCATCGCCTTAAATTCCATCGAATGCACCCGCATCCGGGAACATGGAAACTTTTGATTGAGGACACGTGGCAGAAATTGATTGGAGAGAATCGTTTTTGACGCTCACGCGTTAAGTCTAGACCGAAAAGATTGAGGCGGGAATTTGATAAAGTGCCTCACAGCTCTCCTCATACGCCGGCCAACCCGGACCTTGAAAAGGGTAGGAAGAATTCATTTGGTTTCGCGTCACAAAATTGGCAGAACATTGTGGAGGCTATTTGGAGGTGTGGTGGTTTGAATTATAGTTTATTGCCATTTGAGTCCGGTGAGCTCGACTTGAGAACAATTTTGTTTGATCCCATCTTCACAAAATTTGTGTTAGTTTTCTCTGATAATACACATATTTATAATAAATCATGGTAATACCACACACTAAACATGTGGAAAGTTATATAAATTATTGAGAACAATCATTTTTATGTAAAAAATATCCAAATGTGCTTTTGGGAAATAAGAATTTGAGTATTTGGTTCATATTGTTTTAAAGGAAGGAGTGAAGTTGGAGCCTCAAAAGATGCAAGCTCTTAAAAAATGACCTATTCCTAAGAAAATCAAGGTTCTTAGAAGATTTTTTAGACTTACATAATACTATTGATAATTTGTTAAGAATTATGCATGCATTTCAAGTCTACTCACATATCTCCTGAATAAAATATCATTTATATGGAATGATGAGGCTACTTTGGCATTCTCTCTTTTAATCGATGCCATGTCTTCTACACCAACATCGGTTGCACCTACTTTTGGTAAAACATTCATAGTAGAGTGTGAGGCACTAGGACAAGGAATTTTACGTAACATTAACACGGTAAGGGATATCATTGGCTTTTAAAAGCAAGGAATTCAAAGAAAATATTTGGTGAAATCTACGTATGAAAAATAAATGGAAGAAATATTACATGCAATACAAAATGGGGATAGTATATCATTGGGAGGTACTTTAAAGTCAAGATATACCATGATAGCATAAGTTATTTTTTGAAGCTATGATTTTCATTAGAAGATTAACAAAAATGAGGAGAAAAAATGAAAATTTTTAATTTTGAGATAATCTACAAAAAGGGTAAGGAAAATTTAGTACATGACACTCTTTCTAAAATAGAAGAGGCCTCAAATTTATATCCAATTACATTTTCTATTCCTAGGTGGCTGGGAAGCACCCATAATGGAAAAATGACAATATTACTAAACAAAAGCAAAATTTATAAGGGATGGGATATGAACTCTACTGAGGAATTAGGGAGTGAAGAGAGATATACTTTGGTGCAAATGTAGAATATTTTTATGCACGCAAGCATATTTGAATAAACAAATATCAAGGGAGTCCCATGTCTCTCTGATGGTAGGACGCAGGGTTCCTTAAAACATCTCAAAGGATCAAAAAATATATTTTTGGAAGGAATGAAGTAAGATATTAAAATTTTTGTAATAGAAGGTCAGGTTTGCATAATAAATAAAAGAGATATAGTAAAATCTCTAGGGTTACTTCAACCATTCCACATACATATTCAAAGACTAGAAGATATATGAATAGAATTTATTATAGGGTTACCGAAATATAAAGGTAAGTATTACATTTTTGTGGTAATTTATATAGACAAATTTTGTAGATTTTTTTTGTAGAGCTCAAAGTACATAAACAACAAGCCAAGTGGCAGAAGTGTCCGTGAAAGAAATTCATAGTCTTCATGGTTTTCCTAAAGTAATAGTAGCAAGAAAATTTTGGAAATAATTATTTAATATGAGTGGAGAAACACTAGCTGCCATGAGTTCTACATATCAAACACAATCAAATGGTCAAAACAAAAAATAGTTAACAAATGTTTTTATGTTATCTACAATGTTACTCTTAGAAAGCAACTTAGTATGCCATAATTAATAATCATTCTGCTCACTTTTGTTTATAGGTTTATGTCGTACGATGATGAATTAGGCATCATAACAAAGGTAGAGGTTTTTTCACATGTTGTGGCTAGGAGGGTTCAAACATTTGAGTTTGTAATACCAGGTGTCAATACCTCAACATCGTATTACTTAGACTAGTTAGAGTTGTAGGAGCTTCTAACAATTTCAGTTAGTTGAATTATTATAATTAGACCTTTTGATTTCTATAATGGTCCTCTTAGGAACCGAAGAGCTGTATGTTATGTATAGAAAGTTTAATTCTCTTCAAGAATAAAAGTGGTAGAGAAGAGAAAGTAGAGAGGGGATGCACAAACCTCTCGTGTGTGAACAATTGTTTCAGTTAAATGATTTCAAGCTTAGTTGCCATTGAATTATCTCTGAACCGCGACTCAGAAGAATTTTTAACCTCCGTGAGGCTATTGGGTACCGATAATTCCATTCTTCTCGTCTTTTGAATTCCTCAGGAATCGTTGGATAACCTTGTGAATCTCACCCCACCCAAAGGCTATGGTCTGCAGAGAACCTAAGTCGTGAACACCGGTTCAAATATAAAAATCCCCGCTGAATAAAGAGACAAAATTGTTGTGCTTTTAGAACTTGACCCAAGGATTGACATGAGTTATCAAACAAAAGGATAGCGGGAACTGCACTTGCACTCAGGTCAAGCCCTATACCAAAAACTACCGAGCTTTAATCACAAAAGCTGCTGCCCATATCAGACCGCGAGACAGAAGGTATTTCTATTCACGAGCGATTCCAAAGGGAATGTGACACGTGGTGAAGTGACCGGAAAAACTATTTAACCCGTGCCTTCACAGCGTTAAAGTTCACGTTGGAAGCCGAGAAAAATTTCCAAGAGTTTGATTTGGAGAAGGGCTGATTTGATTTATGGTCGCACGTTGAACTTGTCTTGAGAAAGAATTTAAGGCATGCGAGGATAGAGCTGTGCACGATACGAGTGTTTGATTTGCTATTGATATATATAGGTAATGAGTATATTGGAAAGTTTTAATTAATCTGATTGGCTGATAAATTAGCATAAGTCCGGATCGGATTGCTAGTAAGGCCGCGGTGAAATATAGAGCCGTAAGTTCATTACAAGTTATTTATTTAAAAATAATGAGGCAAATACAAAGTGCGTTGAAAGTTAAACATTGGTTATATGCTTGGAGATAATATAAAGGCCGGGAATATAAATTAAATCTAACCATTTGTGGATAGTATTTATTTATCAAATTCTACGAATTTCTTCATTTAATTTGATAAACAAACCCAAAGAAAGAAGAATTCAATTAAGACTCAGATCGGAGGAAAAGAATCTGGTGCAAACCAAGGGAAAATGGCGTAGTGATTGTAGACACACCAGCTCTACTTAGGGTCCAATTTCGGGCTTTGTTGTAAGGGCCACACTGGCTGATCTCTCTTCCGCATTTACTTGTATTGAAGATCACTATTCTAGGAAATAAGAAGTTATTTTCTCCAAAATAACCCTAGCCAAATACTGAGAATGCATCAAGGATATCTTTCTATGCTTCATAAGTACATATGTTCTACTTCTAAATCATGTCTTGGAAGTGGTTGTTTACCAAATTATTCACCAGCTTGAGCCATACTGAAGTCTCTTTTCACATTTTCGCATCCAATACATATGAAAAAGATAATGGTTTAAAACAACATAAATATTTGAAATTTTGCAAGAATTGTTCCACACACTTTGAATATGACTCTTGAAGTTTAAGGCATGATGTCATATAGGATCAAGTGTCATTTTGAATGCCAAATGTTTCACAAGAGACTTCTCAACATGCTACCTCCCATAAAGTAAGGATTAAATGACAATATTGCATCAACTATTTCCATACAATAAAAGTGCACTCCTCGCCATATGATCAAATAACTACAAATGTTGTAGATCTAGTAAGACCACATAATCAAATGTATTCCACAAGGCTAACACTGTATGAAAAATGAAAAAGGAGTTTGCAACCAAAAAATACCTTAGGCAACCAATTCAATTAGATACACTCAAACCATCGCTGAAAAAGGTAAACTAGCCTACTTGGCCCCAATATTTTCAACTGTCCTAATCCAACCAAAAGGCTAAAACCATAGCATTGAGATACATTTCTCATTACACCGTTAACAATAAAATTTGACTCGCCGATAACCCTTTCCTTATTGTTGTGAAAAGCTTTAAGTGCATTACCTAATGTGGCTAGTCCAGCCGGCAGACCACTCGGGTAACAAATATGTTTTCACTCTTGAGTTTTTGAATTATGTGCTACCAAATCTAAGACATTTAAGAGGGGGAGCTAATACAACACAAAGAAAACCAGAGCACACATCTACAAATTACCTCCTTAGCTATCATTACACCGTCATTAACTATTTTCGGAGAACCATGCTCGCTCTCCAAGACAACAGCTTCCCTTCGCCTCACAGTGACTCTCCAACAAGATCAACAAGTTTCGTTCTCACACCGCAAGACAAATTGACAATGCTTTCAGAAGTGTGCAATTGAATGCCGTGATCATATGCGAAAAAACCTTCCATGAAAAATTAAAATAACACATTAAAATCGAATATAAGTGGACATGAAAGATCCACCGCAAGTGAAGTTTCACGTGCTGTGGTGACCTTCCTTTTTTAAAGATAATTTTTCTCTCGACCTGCAATTTTTTTATCACCGAGCCATCCTTGTTGAAGTACAACTCCTTTTCCATAGCTCTTGTATTAACTACCTTCTTCTTCGCTGCATCCCCCGCAGTCCCTTCGCTTGAGAGATTAAAGAAATGGGTGAAAAACCTAAAGAGTAGAAGACAATTTGCTCTGACATAATTATCAAACATTGCACCCAACTTCTTCCCCTTTCCATTGTTACCCAATGAGGTAGATGTGGTAATTGTTTTTTACACGCCTAAAGCATTCCATCTTCTCTTATGCCAAATATAGAATTACAAGATCTTCATATTAGTATGAACCTTAAAACATGACTCTATTGCTAAAAACCACTTTTAAGTTGTAACAGTAAACTAAACAACTATCGCAACTTTGTGGAAACTTTTGGAGCTTTAAGAGAGAAACAAACTAAAGAGAAATACAACCAAAATCCTCATTTTAATGAGACTAGATTATTATATTTGGGCCAAGATAGTAGAAAGAAATCAGTTTCTAATATATTAAGGCCAAGACAAAGCAATCTTTAACCAAGAACTTCGCCTTCTGTGTTTCCATGCTAGAGGTTGCATATTTTTAATTTAAATTTTGACTTTCTCGTGTCTATCTATGAATGTGCAATCCAATTGATATCTACATCAAATGCCTTTATATCTCAAAACAAATTCCCTACTACAAGAGCACCAAAGATCGATGGATCACCCCACACCATCCCACCCACTTTGTAAAACGGCGAAAAAGGGAAACCTCGAAACTTCAAATATCTCAAGATGACTATATGGGTGGTTCTTATGAATCAACCAACCATTCAGCACATGCTCATCAATCCAAACCATGAGTATTATGTGACAATATTCAAGCAGTAATCAATCGGATTTTTGAAGCTATGTTAGAGAAACCTCTAAAACTCTCACCTGGGGGTACCAGGTGAAATGTGGCACCACTCGGTAGATTGACATACAACAATTGGCACAAGTGGTAGAAAAATCGCATGCTTAAACAACGAGGATGCAGAATGACACGAGGGAAAATATTAGAAAAGCCCCAAATCCGGATAACTAAATCTCATCACCAACTCGAGATTGACAACTTTACATGATGTAACCTATGAAATCGGAACAGAACTGCAGTAATAAAGTAACCTATGTAACAATAAACGTAAGATTCATCTCGGGAGTGGTAATGGGAGAAATCATAGTGAACAGGAAACACGTTAGAGTTGGCTTACAATCAACAACATGAAAAAACACATACAAAAAACCTGTATAATAATCATGATCAAGCTTAATATTGAATTATGAACTCAGAAGGAGCTACAAATGTGACATTATTTAATCTGTCAAGCGCACAAGAAAAATATCCCGACATGACCCTCAAGTTGACAAGTTGTATTTCTCATGATGCAGAGGATTTGTATCATGACTGCCAAGTCAACTAAAAATCCATCATTATCTATACAATAAATACAAGTAATCGATGTATTATTTTTTACTCTAAGATGCATTCTTATGATAATGTTAGAACATATGTTGAAAATGTCAAAACATACTTGAATAAGCTCCTTTCGCTTAAGAACAATTTATTGGAGTCGCATGAACTTGAACGCTTCCCACGTAACTGGAAGAGTAGCAACTAAGTCAAAAGTGACTTTTTTGTTGCTGTACTTAGATCGAGGGAGGTTTGCCCAAGATTAAATCGCCTCCAATAAATTATTCTCTACTAAACAGGCCAACCACGTGAAGGTGGAAGCTCTTATGGCCCCCCTCCCCCCTCCCTCCCCTCACATCACTCTAAATTCCCTCAATACTCCAATCTATATTTCATTTTTTACTTTCATGAGCATAAAAAGATCCAATAACCACAAAAACAATTCAACAAAAAGCACGCAAGGAAACATTGCAATTAATGCTTGACATAAAAATAGTATGACAATGAGTTTTTTATATAACGCAAAACGTTCCAAGTATGTGGTAACGTTTGTCTTATAATACAATATTTACACATTTAACTTTCTTTTTCTTTCTTCCTATTTCTAAAGCTCCTAATTACATCATCAATATCATCATGTTTTTCTCATGTTTCGTGCCTTTCACCCGCATCGTCGACTGTAAGTTGCGAGTCATTGATGTCTGGTCTCATCCAGTGACAGGGCATCGCCTACAAAAAAAGATAATATTAAATTTTAATTGTCAGTTTTTAAATATCATTCAACTAGTTCGGTAATATTAATAAAAAAAATTGCAATGAGATTATTTACCTGGTGCACCAGTTGTCGCCGTTGGGATTGTTTCCCTGTCTTCCTCTCTGGTGGTAAGATCCTCAAGGGAAAAATTCTCTGTCATTTAAACAAAAAACGTTATAAGGACAACCATCAAGGTATAATTAGAAAAAATTAAAAGTGGAAATTAATTACTGTCACAGCCCTCACTGATAGTAGCATTTTCGGCCTGATCCCCACTACAATGATCATGTTGCACGTGAGGATCATCTACATCTGGCTCTAAAATTGGGTTATTTGCCTCGTCGGTAGTGCTGCTCCCCTGATTTAAAAAAAGTTGTTAGACATTAAATTTATGGACGAAAAAAAACATATTGAAAGGTTAATGTTTTTCCTTATCAGGCATTCTCGATCTTGGGACCTGCCCCAAGATTTTGCGACGTTCAACTACAGCTTGATAGCCGAAATGGAAATCGATATTTTTATCATCCTCTGTAGTTTCTGTTCCGAAGTCATCACCCTACATTACATATGATTGTGTATTTTTAATCATATTTGATAGGATTAAAAAAATGTTGGAAGGCGATAGAATTAATTATAAGATGTTTAGCTACTTAATTACAATTCTTGCAGCTAATTTCAAGTAGCCGCCCTGGCCTAGCTTGTGATGGCCCTTTTTTTCAATCCTAGCTTTGGTTGCCTTTGAGGTGTCAGGCAACCTAGCATCAACAAAATTGAAGTCAGATATGATGTAGCACACTTTTATTTTAGACATAGAGAAAATTAAAGCTATTGAATTAAAATTGTAATTTACCTTGCGGGTCCAGTTGGAATTTTTCCTTCTTTCTTTGCCCTTTTCTCTTTTCCATCATGGATGAGTGCTCTCCACTCATTCTCTGGAACTGCGAGAGGACGCCCATATCTAGGGTTAAATTGCAATTGCGTCCTATAGGTGTCCCTGGTATATTTCAAATATTTGCCGGCTACCCGAGCCACCGCTGTTCTGTCAAATGTGCCGACCCCAAAAAGGGCTTCTAGATAATCTAGAAGTTCTTTTTTCAGGTTAGAATTCTGGGAATTTCACCCTGTGCATATGGTTGGGCCAAAAATTACCAACGCATTGTTGGAAATGTTGTCATTGATGGCAAAGGAGGTAACAGATGCAGAGACAGGAACAGTTGCAAGGAGATGACAAAGGAAATATCCATAAGGAAAAAGAGACAGAGAGGTAGCAGTTGAAGCAGAAGCAATACAGAGGTTTATTCATGAATTAGGGGTGTAATACAGGTTGCAGATGAATTATTGAGCAATTATTGAGCATAGAATTTTATTGAAGACTAAAACCCTGTGATAAAGGCTTAATATGCTTGGGGATGAGTTGGAACATTTCTTAAAATGGCAGAAGAGGACTGGAGAGGGAGAGCCCGAGAACTGGAGAGAGGCAGAGAACCTCTTCAGCAACAGAATAGGAGGATAATAGCCATCGAACGAAATATCTGGCTTATTACGAAACTATAAGGGTTTGTTTGAGATCTACCACCTGTATATATGCACATATCTATATAGGAAGAATTTTATATGAGTTCTATATGTATTCTTGATCGAATAATCTGAGGAACTGGTCTCAGTGTAACTGTATATCAGTTGGATAAATCGGGATGGAGAATACTGGTATTTACTGGTGATACTCCTGCGTGAATCTCCCTTAAGTCGTTGTAGAAGCTGGACTGTGTAAATCAAGCTACGAGTCTGCCTGTGTATTCAGAAAGGAAAGGGTATGATAATGTGTAGATATGTACCTTGTCATTTTTGGGATAAATTGTCAATGATTGTTCAAACTGTATGAGCCTTGGTCGTATTGAGGTCAGCGCAAGCACTGCCAGTAATTTGAAATAAGGGTTTTGATCGCCTTCTGAGAATTGACGAGAGGTGAATGAGATTTCATGACAAAGTACACATATAAGAAACATACAACAGAACTTATAAAAGAGCGGAACTCTGCGTTACCATAAAGGATATATATATATATATATATATATATATATATATATATATTGGAGGTGGAACCATCGTATTATCAAAGAATATATATACAATTGAAATCATAAAGGACCGGAACCTGGAGAATGGAACCTTGACTGAGGAACAGTGAAAGTGGATTGCCGAAAACCACCCTGCCTTTCCGCACCGCCTTTCAACGTTAAGTGGTATTCCTGGAGTGTGGAGTGATTCCATATAGGAATCGACGCGTGTCCCAAGCGGTTTTGATTAAAATGAAATTTCGTGCATTAACGATCGGCGGAAGACGCCCAGCGAAATGAATAAGATCCGTTGATCTGGGCAAAGGCTATCCAACGGTGGGCGATCACAGGACTTGCACGAGGTTTAATAAAGGTGCGTGGATGATAAGTCATGTATGTTGTGTGCATTCGATTGGCGGTTGATGGCATTGTGGGCCCGGCGGAAATATACGTAATGAAGTTGGGTTATTAATTTAGTATAAGGCCCGACGGAGTATAAAAGAACTTATGTATAACGACGGAGACATATTAACCTGTGTAATGGATTAAATACAATATAGTTTAAATATTTATCACCGAGGGTTATATGATAAGGTTGATCGTATATATGTATATGTTCGACGTCGGGTTATTTGCATTGATATATATTAAGGTTGCGAGTAATTAAAGAACGCAGTGATATATGTATGTCTTGGAGAGCACATTATTAGAGGAGGCATTAAAATAAACCCTTAGATTTATTGATTATTATCTGAGTACCAACCGAGAAAATAGCCAGCCTTACTTAATTGAAATTGCCAGCGTAGAATAAGTGCAGAGAGAGAGATTGCCCAGGTTGGAATATGATTGAGCATGAAAACTTAAATGCAATTATGGAAAAGGAAAAAGAAGAGGAGAGCATGCAGAGATAAACTGAGATTACAGGTTTTACAGGTATACATTCACAGGTGCACACAATTACAGTGAACCAAGGTATGCAGAACAGGTTCTTAACAGCAGCTAGAAAAGACAAATCCAGTAAAGCCAAAATTCGGAAAAGTAGCTGAGTGAAATTGAAATATGTAATTAAAAAGTGAAAGTAAATGTTGTAATTTATTTTTTATTGTTTGTGATGCAAATGCAAGTATCCTAAAGAAAAGACAAAAATTCCACTGTAGCATGAAATATTGTACATATTATTATGATTTTAAATTGAGTTGGACAAAGAAATGAGGAGGCAGAAGACCAAGAGATATGACCATTCATTTCGAATTCCTAGAGGAATACAAACATTCTTGTGAGAATTCCTATATAATATAAATTTGATAAGCTCAAAAGAGAGAGAGAGAGAGAGAGAGAGAGAGAGAGAGAGAGAGAGAGGATATAGAGAATGCAGAATATAGAAGAATAAAGCAGAGAAGATTAAGAGAAGAAGAGCAGATATAGAACAGAGCTGATATCTGGAGTAAATCAGCAAACATTCAACTTAATAGCTGTCAGTTGTAGCTGACAAAGGTTGAAGCCTCCTGTAGGTTGGTGCCTATATAAAATTGAAGGGAGTTGGTGCTTCCTTGCAAGTTGTAGCTTGTAGAATTGAGGTTGGAGCCTCCTGTAGGTTGGTGCCTGCAGAAAAACAGTGGTGAGAGGGAGTAGGAGCTTGCCTTTGCATCACAACAATAATAAGATGTGGTTTTCTCCCGTTATGGGTTTCCACTTATATCTGGTGTCTCTGTGCATGATAGTTATGTATTGAATCTAATATGTATCATCTGCTTAATACCTGCAACTCTCATATTAAGTCTACTGCTATATTAAACTAATACTTGCTTCTTGCATTCTAAGATTACTTGTACATTAAATTGGATATGAAATGAAGGTGTAAATAGCTTAATGAAAAGTTTTAAAAGATCAGGAATGCATTAAACTGATTCACCCCCCCCTCTCAGTTCAATTAAAGGTTCAACAATTGGTATAAGAGAAGGGTTCCTTGTATATCAGTCTAACAACTGAAAGGAAATCATACACTCTCAAGATGGCAAGTCAAGAAGGAAGCTCAACCAATAAAGCCCCTTTCTTTACAGGTGCAAATTATGCCTTTTGGAAAATAAGAATGAAAGCTTATATAATGTCTTTAGGATTAGAAGCTTGGGATGCTGTGGAAATTGATATGTCACAAAGTCAATTGATACAAGAGAAGCTAAAGAAAGCTTGTAGCTAATGCAAAAGCAATGAATGAAATCTTAAATGGACTATGTGAAGTCGAGTTTATCAAAATAATGCATGTGAAGACCCCAAAGACATGGGACACTCTAGAATATCCATGAGGGAAATAAAAAGGTTAAGACTGCCAAACTCAAGTATATAGAGCTCAGCTTTGAAAATTTAAAATGAATGATGATGAAGATGTTGGTAGCTTTTTCTTAAAAGTTACAGTAAAATTGTTAACAAGATGAAAGCCTGGAGAAACAATACCAGAAGGCATAATTGTACAAAATATTCTAAGATCTCTTCCATCCGTATCTGTCCCCAGTGTATGCAATAGAAGAAACAATCGATCGGGGAGACCTTGACCTGCGAACTTACTAGGAAATCTTTACAAAGATATGAGATGAGGCTCCTGCTGCAGAAGAAGCCAAGTACAAGGGAGGCAGCATTCAAAACAAAAAAAGAAGAAAGAAGAAAAGGAAGACACATGCTCTCGCTTCCGATGAAGAAGAGGCTAAATTTGTCAAGAAATTGACAGAGGTCTGTGCAGATACAAAAGGTAAACTTCCTTTTTAAATGCTTAATCAGGAAGAGCGACAATATGCCGCTAAATGTCCTCACACAAGAAAGTAAGAAATCAAGTCCAAGAATGAGAGAAAGACACATCAAAGAATCGGGTAGAAAGGAAATAAATTCAAGAAAATCCTTTCTATGTCAAAGAAGACAAAGAAGGCATCCGAAGACTCGATGAACCCTCAGAGAAGAGGGAACCTCCCGACCTCTTTACCGATGGCCATAGAAGATATTGAAGGACTTGCTAGAAGAAGAAATAGAAGAAGGGGAAGTCGATTCGAGGGGGAGCCAAGGAAGTGCTCTGAGGAGATTGACAGACTCAAAAAAAATGAAACAAAAAAAGAGATTCTCTCAAATGTGTGAAAGAAGAACAAAATTTAGAAGTCCTCATGCAACTAAAGGTAAAGCTTGAAGAAGCAAGAAGATAGACGAGATGTTACTTTCAGCAAATCAAAGATAAACTTCGAGAACACGAGAAGTCGGAAGAAGAAATTTCGTGTCCTGAGAAGGAAATTAGAAAGTGCTCAATGTAAAAGTTTCTATATACCCTTCTCAAATGACAAGTTCTCGTGCTGAATGAAATCTGGATGCTCAAAGATTCTCTAATAAAAATGGGATAGGTCAGAAGGAGAATCAAGCAAAGGCAAAGAAAAGGAAAACAAAATATAATTTTTGTAGCAAAGAAGGCCGATGAAGCAAATTTCAAATACCTTCCTACAAAGGAGAAACATGTAATGAGAAAGACAGACCGTAAGAAACTCTAATAACAAAGATTGTAACAAATACTAAGACAACAGAGAAAGGATCATATATTCCCGATTATATCAAATTTGAAGCCATTAAAGGAGATTTCAGCTTCCTATGAAGAATGCCACCGTTAAAACCGCCACAGCCGGACACATTGTCGCATATTTTCATGCAAGGAGGAATGATTCAAAACCAAAGAAACATGCAAGCATGGAAGAGACAACTCACATCAGTATGCAAGTACTTTCTATACATGTTTTATTGTAAGGGATTTTAAGCCAGAATTATTGAATGTAGAAAGTATACAAAGATCGATGTTCAATACCTCAAGGAGGTTTATGAGTCAAAGCAATTTTTTCATGCTCACACCGCAAAAACTATAATCAAATGTTGTATACAACTGTTGGACATATCTTCCACACTTAAAAGGATATAATTCACGTCTTCACAAAAGATACCAAACAAAAAGGGGGCTCTCAAAGTGATAAAGAAGGTGAACAAATGTGACTTGGCTTTTAACCGCTCAAGACGAAGAGTCACGTGTATTTGGACAGCATATTTAAACACATGACAGAGACAAACAAGTTTTTAACTCTCTTTGTCAAAAAGAAATCGTGCAATGTCACTTTTGAAATGACAAATCAAAGAAAGATCAAGTGAAAAGGACTTACCACCTATAGACAATGAAGTAGGAAAAGGCCCAGATGTATTATATGTAGATGGGTCGAAAGAAAATTTACCGAGTGTCGGCCGATGTGTGATAAAGGTCGGAAGTTCTCTTTAGAGCACAAGATTGTGTAGTCGACCAAGCAACAATGCAGAAAACTCTACTCAAAGGTGTTCGAACAGAGAGTAATGCACATAGTGAAAGAGGAGGATGAAGTTCGCTATCTTAGCAACCGAGAGCTTGGTTATGGCATAGGAGATTGGTGTTTATCTCAGCTTTTGACCATATCATTAGACCGAGCAAGAAGAAAGTTACGTAGATATGCCGAAATAAAAGGCTCCTCAAAACACAATATGCAAATCTTGCTGTATTGGGGAAACAAACCTGCACATCTCAAATCTAAAGAAGAGTTATCAACAAGAAGACCATCGCAACTTCAGCATGGGATCCTGCAGACCTCGCGAGAAACTAAAACACCAAGTGGAGAGTCCTACTTTATGCCGATAATAGATGATTTCTCCGTAATGACATGGGTTGCTTTTCTCAAGAATAAATCGAGCTTCCGGACAAATTCAAAACATTTAAAGCATTAGCGTTAAAATCGACAGATGCCTAAATGCATCAGACGACAGTAGAGGAATTCACCTATTGCGACTTTGCACCTATGCAATGAACATGGCAAACAACAATTTACTATTGCAGGGACACTCGGCAGTAATGGAGTAGCAGAGAGACAAAACAGACCGTTCAACAAATTTCAGAGGCCACATGGTGAGAATAATATTGCTCAAACTTTCTCGCGTGCTGGGCAATTACGTAGTACATATCTTTAATAAAGCTCACTTAAGGCCGCTGGACAAGATCATGAACTATGGTATGAAAGCGCCCAATCAAACATCTCTGCATCTGAAGAAAGTAAGTTACATAAAGAATAATGATGAAAATCTTGCAAATGGATGCAAGAGCAGATGAAGGGATATTTCTAGGATATGCTTCCAAAAGCAAAGGGTACAAAAGCACAACAAGACCCTTCGGAAGATAGTTGAAAGTACCGATGTGAGATTTGATGAAGAACTCTCCAAACAATACGGAGATACAGACCGCCGCAAAGACACTCTGCTGAACAATGAAGAAGAAGATCAAAATGATGATGAACAAGAAAACATCGAAAATGTTGGACCGAACTCAAAAACCCCCTCGAGATACACTCAAAAGAACCATCCAGTAAGATAAAATCATAGGAGACAAGAATGTAGGAGTGCAAACAAGAAGGCAAAATTAAATCGAATGCATAAGAAGCATACATAGCCATGTTGTCACAATAGAACCAAAGAAATTTGAAGAAGCCAAAGAAGAAAAGTCTTGTAAATGCAATGAATGAAGAATTGGACCAAATTGAGAAAACACTGGAACTAGTTCCTAGACCTGGCCGAGAAAATTTCATAGGCTCAAAATGGGTATTCAAAAATAAAATGAATGAGGAAGGACAATCAAGAATAAAGCGACTTGTCTCCAGAAGGATATTCACAAATTGAAGGATCCAGATTACGTAAGGAACATTTGCTCCCCGTAGCCGAAGGAAGCTATCGTATCGTTTCTGCATTTGCATACAACAAACTTCAGCATATCAAATGGATGTAACCGTATTTCTAAATGGAGACTTAAAGAAGAAGTCTACATGGAACAACCAAAAGGTTCTCCTAGGACAAAGAAGACTATGTGTGTAATCAAGAAGGCCCTATATGGACCGAAACAAAGCTCCTCGGTGCTTGGTACTCAAGACCGGATAAATATTTGCAAAAACAAAGGG
Source organism: Pinus albicaulis (assembly GCA_034641835.2). NCBI lineage: Eukaryota > Viridiplantae > Streptophyta > Pinopsida > Pinales > Pinaceae > Pinus > Pinus albicaulis. The sequence continues at coordinate 778,504,224 of CM076578.1, forward strand.
TTTAAGAGAGGTGGAGTAGACAACAATCTATATATAAAAGCCCATGAAAATGAACTCGATTGTTGTAGTGTATGTTGACGATATTATGCTCGTAAAGCAACAAAGATGAACTAGCAAAAGGGTTTTCCGATAAGATGAAACAGAAGTTTGAAATGTCTATGATTGGAGAACTCACTTACTTGGGACTGCAAATTCAGCAAAAGAACACAGTACATTCATCTCTCAAGAAAATACTTAAAAGAAATAAAAGATTCAAAATGGAGGACCTGCAAACCCGTGACTACCCCCATGATCACGGGATGCAAGCTATCTACCGATGATGGGTCCTTGCATGTAGACCAAAAACTCTACGCATCCATGATAGGAAGCCTACCGTATTTGACAAATTTTCCAAGTGACCGTACATCATGCTAGTAGTAGGACTATGGCTAGCTATCACAAAGACCTAAACAAAATCATCTTCGTGCTCAAAAGAATATTCGTATATCTACAAGGAACTATACATTATGGGCTTTGGTATCCTAAAGGCAAAAGCTTCACTTTAACAGAAAGTATACACAAACATGCAGATTGGGCTACCAGATGATGAAAGCACAAGGGAGTTGCATTCTATCTAGGAGAAAGCTCATTGCATGGAGTTACAAGAAACAAACATCCATCTCACCGCTACAAACAAGGCATTAATACATAGCAGCACAAAGATGTTGTACACAAGTCATGTGGATGAAGCCAAACTCTTCAAGACATGAAGGTAAGCATCGATGAGCCTATTTCAATCAAATGTGATAATACAAGTGCTATACGTACATTCAAAAATCGACGACCAAAAACTAAACATATACCAATCAAGTATCATTTTCCGAGAACAAGTGGTCGAAAGATAGTAAAATCGGACTATGTACCAACAAAAGAACAAAGAGCAGATATATTTACTAAACCACTCTGCAAGAGAACCATTCGAATACTTGAGAGATAAAACTAGGGCAGGTATCCTGCAGATGCTACCGATATAAAAGAAAAAAGCACAATTTCGTGAGAACAAAACGAAAATGTCATTCCGTGGGGAGAACAAAATTTTAAAGAAGGAAAGTGAATCAGTTCCCAGGATCGTAGGATTAAAGCAAAGAACACCAAGCTATTATCCCAGAACCGTATCAATTTACAAAGCAGATATTCAAATTCAAAGTGTTCTCTCAACAAGCTTTTACATCACTATGGAGCATACGTAAGAGGCCTAAACATAACCTTCCGTAGATAGGAAATGCAAAGGAACCCTTGCCATTGATGTCAAAGGGGAGGATGAGAAAACAACAAGAAGAAAACACATAGTGCTATTGCCATCAATGCCAGCAGGACTCATGGAAATTTTGACATTTGTTGTGCAAGAGGCAATGTAGATGTGCAGTAGACCCAATACTTGCAAGGAGATGACAAAAGAAATATCCATAAGGAAAAAGATGAGAGGTAACATTTTAAGCAAAAGCACACAGTAGTTTATTCATGAATTAGTAATAGTGTTGCAGATGAATTATTGAGCAATTATTGAGCATAGAATTTGATTGAAGACTAAAACCCCGTGATAAGCAGCTTAATATGCTTCGAGATGAGTTGGAACATCGCTAAAAATGGTAGAAGAGGACCGGAGAGGGAGAGCTCGAGAACCGGAGAGAGGCAAGAGAACCTCTTCGGAAGAATGAATAGGAGGATAATAGCCATCGAACGGAATATCCGGCTTATTACGAAACTATAAGGCTTGTTTGAGATCTACCAATTCGTATATATGCACATATATGTATAGAAGAATTTTATATGAGTTCTATACACTTGATCAAATAATCTGAGGAAATGGTCTCTGCAATCGTATATCGCCTTGGATAAATCGGGATGTGGAGAATACCTGTATTTACCGGTGATACTTTGCGTGAATTTTAAGTCGTTGTAGAAGTCGACCGTAAATCAAGCTACGAGTCTCGCTCGTGTATTCGTAAAGGAAAGGGTATGATAATGTGTAGATATGTACCTTGTCATTTTTGGGATAAATTGTCAATGATTGTTCAAACTCGTATGAGCCTTGGTTTTATTGAGGCTGCCGCAAGCACCTACAAGACTTGAAATAAGGGTTTTGACGATTTTCCGAGAATTCGACGAGTGTGAATGAGATTATGACAAAGTACACATATAAGAAACATAATAATAAAACTTATAAAAGAGTGAACTCTCCGTATTACTATAAAGAATAATATATATATATATATATCGAGGTGGAACCATCGTCTTATCAAAGAACATATATAATAATTGAAATCATAAAGGACCCAACTCCGGAGAATGGAACCTTGATTGAGGAATAAGAAAGGGATTTCCAAAACCACCGCCTTTCCGCACCGCTCAACGTTAAGTGGCATTCTTGAAAGGGAGCGATTCCATATAGAATCGACGCGTGTCCCAAGCGGTTTTCGTATTAAAAATGAAATTTCGCGCATTAACGATTTACGAAGACGCCACGAAATGAATAAGATCCGTTGATCTGGGCAAAGGCTATCCAACGGTGGGCGATCACAAGACTTGCACGTAGGTTTAATAAAGGTGCGTGGATGACAAGTCATGGCAAGGTGTGCATTCGATCAAGGTTGATGGCATCAGGCCCTAATGAAATATACGTAATGAAGTTGGGTTATTAATTTAGTATAAGGTCCGATGGAGTATATAAAAGAACTTATGTATAACGACGGAGACATATTAACCCGTGTAATGGATTACAACATAGTTTAAATATTCATCACCGAAGGTTATATAACAAGGTCGATCGTATATATGTATATGTTCGACACCTAGTTATTTGCATTGATATATATTAAGGTTGGGCGAGTAAACAAATAACGCAAGGATATATGTATGTCTTGGAGAGCACATTATTATAGGAGGTATTAAAATAAACCTTAGATTTATTTATTATTATCTCGAGTACCAACTCGAGAAAAATAATGGCCTACTTAATTGAAATTGCCAGTCAGAGAATAAGTGCAGCAAATAGAGAGAGACTACGGTTGGAATATGATCGAGCATGAAAACTTAAATTCAATTATGGAAAAGGAAAAGAAGAGGAGAGTATGCAGAGATAAACCCAGATTACAGTTTGATGTGTAGGTATACATTCATTGTGCACACAATTACAAAGAACCAAGGTATGCGGAACATGTTCTTAACAGCTAGCAATAAGAAAAGACTAATCCAAAGAAAGCCAAAATTGAAAAGTAGTCGAGTGAAATTGAAATATGTAATTAAAATGTGAAAGTAAATGTTGTAATTAATTTTTTTATTGTTTGTGATGCAAAGGCAAGATCCTAAAGAAAAGACAAAATTCCAATCGTAGCATGAAATATTGTACATATTATTATGATTTTAAATTGTTGGACAAAGAAATGAGGAGGCGTAAGACCAAGAGATATGACCATTCATTTAATTCCTATAGGAATACAAACAGCCTTGTGGAGAATTCCTATATAAGATCAATTTGATAAGCTCAAAAGAGAGAGAGAGAGAGAGAGAGAGAGAGAGAGAGAGAGAGAAAGAAGATATAGAGAATGCGAATATAGAAGAATAAAGCAGAGAAGATTAAGAGAAGAAGAGCAGTATACGTACGTAGCCGATATTCCGGAGTAACCGAACATTCATCTTATTAGCCGGCTGGGCCAGAACAAAGGTTGAAGCCTCCCGTAGGTTGGTGCTCATATAAAATTGAAGGAGTTGAGGCTTCCTTGCAAGTTTAGCTATGTATCTGAGGTTGGAGCCTCGTAGGTTGGTGCCCTAAAAACAAGCAGAGAGGGGAGCAGAGCTTGCCTTTGCATCACAACAATAATAAGATGTGGTTTTCTCCCGTTATGGGTTTCCACTTATATCTCGTGTCTCCGTGCATGATAGTTGGTGTATTGAATTTGATATGTATCATTCGCTAATACCTTTCAATCATATTAAGTCTACCGCTATATTAAACTAATGCTTGCTTCTCGCATTCTAAGATTACTGTTATTAATAACTGGATATGAAATGAAGGTGTAAATAGCTTAATGAAAAGTTTTAAAAGATCAAAGAATGCATTAAACTGATTCACCCCCCCTCTCGCTCAATTAAAGGTTCAATACGCATGGGTTTCCGTAAACTCCGTAATCTATTGTTTCCCTACACGTAAAAATAAGAAAATATTATCATTAATTTAAAAATAAAAATCTACGGCCATACGATAAAGTATGAAATAGTTAAAATATTAAAATTTACCCTCGAGTTAAATACGCGATAGGGACACTTTCATCGTTCACCAACAACGTGCCATTAATGGCTCCATGGAGTCGACACGTGTAGCTCTAGGAAACACAATAATGTGTAGTTGGCCATATCGCCCTCATCATTGCCAACATCGTCACAGTTGGTCGGGTGTCCGTTTTCTGGGCAAGGTGTGTGTTTTTGGTCACACCTCCAAAGGGAGCAGAAGGCAAATGAGAGGTTGTTGGGAAATCTTTGCCCTTGTGTCCCACTACCACCAACAATTTAAGTTCAAAGAAGTTCAAGAAAAACGCTGTTATCAAAGAACTTTTTGTTAGTTTAACATGTAAAAATTAAAAATCAAACTATCACAATTCATCTCTGCGTAACAAAAATATCCTTTTGAATTTTTATTATTACCTCATATCTTTCTAGCCGGCCGATAAGATGTTTTATCCTCTTTTTGTTTCAAGTGTTTGAGGTGCCGTCTATCAAAGTATTAAATTCGACTCTGCATCTCGTGCCTTTTTTTGCAACAAGAACACCGGAGATAGGGATGAAGAAAGCTCTTCCTCAAAGAGGGAATCATCAAGCTTACCATGGCTAGGTGTTCCGTATATTTGAACAAAAATTAATATTATTTCAATTATGTAACAATCAAAATAACATAGAGCAATGCCTGCACTCACATGTTCTTCCGCTGCCTATTTCCGCGATCATCCCGTCTCGTGGTTGTTCCTACATTACTCACCGTACCGCTACATTGGGTAATAAAAATTATAAATGTAAAAACTTGAAAACAATATCTAATCTCTGAAAACACAAAACAAAACTTAAATACTTCTATTAAGACACTGAAGATAGAGTTAGAGTTTCAAATATGCTCGGCATTGAATTCAGTCCCGTAAACATGTCATTGCACATTAAGGCACCCAAACAAGAGACGTTGACAATGAAGACCTTATTGAATATATTGTTGTAGAAACTTCTAGTAAACTTGTTGTGAAGACCTTGAGGATATTTTGGAGCAACATTGTTGAAGTCGATGGTATAGCATTGTTGGAGATGATCTTCAAGGGCCTTGAAGTGAAGCTTTTGGAGCAACTATTGAAAAAATCCTTAGAGCATTTAAGTAAGGCACTTTCTATCTCCATCACCTTTTTCGAATATCCTTTAAACGATTTTGTTGATATTTAATGTTTGAAATCACGTTATAATTCCTTGATTATATGTGTTTTGGGATTCTCTTTAAAATTACCCAAAAATACCCTGGCAATTTTATCTTTTGTGGATGCATGTCTCCACCCTATTGTTCAATATTTTTGACGATAGTAGTAAATATAGAGAGTTAGGGGGGTTGGTTGACTATTTTTGTTGGGCCATTAGATCCATAACATCTACTAGGAGAACCCCTGAGCGGTGGAGTTAGCCCGATGAAAAAGAGGTTGGTGAGGTGAAAATGGGGCTATTGAATTACACATGGTATCACACTTTAGCTTTAGGACCTTATCTTGATAAGTGCTAGATTTGCTATATCAATTCTCAAATTGTTTACAACACTAATATTAAGAACTAATAAGAAGTGATGTTGAGGGGTTTTTGGGTATAAGAAACAATACCATTTAAAACTAGGGGTTCTCACCTGGAATTCCTTCACCTGGGCCTAGGGGCACAGAGAATAATTTCACACTAAACCATGCAAACTTAAAAGTAACTAACAGATCCATAAAGTAATAATAATCATAATTCCCACTTCCTATTGTACGATATGATGCAAATTATTCAAACATTAGCCAATGAAGACATGCAATGTCTCGAATTTCAAGATTGATGAACCAATACAAGAAGTTAGAAAATACAAGTTTGATTCAATACTCGTGTCCTAACTCCAGAAGGAATCTAGTTTGTAGGAATGAAGAGGTTGTTATCTGCAAATCCCATCCAAACATCAAATTCAAAGTGATAAGTTTCTATGAGGTTCGGTCAAGGAAACATTCACTCCACGAATGACATATTTAAGTAGGTCATTCGGGAAAACACCATACCTATAATGCATTCACTTGTGCATGTATAAAGGGAAAGGAAAACATGTTTCTACACAATGGTGACGAAGGCATCTTGGGGAAAGGTACCTTCACTTTTTATTTATGTTTGCTCACCCACACTACTCTCGTGTTTTCACTAACTCGTCGGTCATTTTTGGATTCAAATTAAGTTAAGGCCTTAAGTATTTTTTGGCCTTCGTGAAGCTTTCATAAGTGGCATGTATGGATTTTCCATTAATTCTGCACTTTTCTCTTCATGTGCATGTTTCCTTGGAAATCAAATGCATGATTTAGTCCCATACATTTAACAATTTGTTGGATCAACTCCATTGGCAATATCATGTTTCCTATTCAATCAAAATTTATCTCGCTTAGGTAGGTAGGAAGGTTTTCCTTTGTATTAATAGGGCACTTCTAGCTTGCATTTTTATTATATCTTTCTCTAAATTTAGTGTCATTTCAATTAGGGCATGAATTTTTGCATCTTTCAAGGTGAGAATGAACAAAGACAAATTTTTGTGGATGGGATGACCCAGATATGACTCCATGGCCGAGGAAAAGGCACTAATATACTTCTTCAAATATCTATGTTCTCATTCACCTCATATGGAGATGGTCCCATTTTGAGCCAAATGTTGCAAAGAAAAAAAGTTCCCCCCCTCCATAATTTGGATATTCATTGAAATTTTTAAATTGATGATGGGGCATGATTATGGAACATTGGCACATACATATGTAATGAAATTCCAAGATCATGATATATGTTTTCATATGTTTATGGAGGTGGTGGGATAAAAAAGAGCTCACAACAGAGCCCAAATTTTTCACATAAAAGGACCTGGGGCTTGACTAATGGTTCCATTTAAAAAATTATATCAGATGTGTAGAATTGCTAGTAGCATGAAAACATGCATTGGAAAATCCACATGAGTTTGGTAAATGTATTACTTATTATGGATTCAAATTTGGGTTTCAAATGCTGTGTTATGGCTTGATTTTGTCGAGAAAACCTTAGTTGGATTCTCATGTTGGTTTAATTTATATTTTAAGTTTTGTTTTTATAAGCCTTTGGGTGATAGTAACTCATGAACTAGGTTAATGTGTAACAATCATATTTCAAGAATAAAGTTGTGATTTTTTTATATTATTATTATTATCTATTAGCTACCAGTATCGATACACCTAATGCCCGGAATTTTGACATCTTGATAGCGTGGATAATTTTAAAAATGTTTCAGTAATGCTAACATAATAACTATCATTACGTGTCTTAACTTTTGTCACTATAATAGACCAGGATATGGACTCTTATCACACAACTTCATATGCTAGGTCCCAACAAGTTCAAACTCGATATATTGCATTGCCAAGCAGCAGCTTCTAAAAGAATCCTATGCCAAAAAACTTGCACAATATGTTCTACTATAAAGCCTTTGGGATACCTCGAAATAATATATATCATTGATGAATTTTAAAGTATGACAAGATCCAGAGGGAAAGGAAATCAATGGAAGAGTGATCCACCAATGAGAACCTAGAATTTAGCATCGATGAAAGTGAGTCTAGGAAATTGAAACCCTATACTCTTAATTAGTGATGAAGGACATCACATAGGTAATTATATTTTCATGTAGAATTGTTAATTCAAATTTAAACTACATAATATGAAAGGCATACTATAAATTTTTCCACGTAAGTCCAAACAACCTATAAAAAGGGAAAACCTTCTTTTCCATGGGAAAGAATTTACCTTTTCCTTTTTCAAGATAATGTAAATCACAAAAAATATGAACTATACTCAACACATTCTTGGATAATGTGAAAGTGGGAAAAAGGAATACCCTACACAAGTGATGCACATATGTACATTTGAACACTAATATATTTTTGTGTTGAAATGCAATGCTTGTTTTCATTTAAATTTAGGGTTTTTAAAGGTGAGAAATAATGGCTACCAAATTAATAAGTATTTCTTTGGAAAATTTAAATCTTTGTGTATTGGGTGATGAAGATAATAGAGGGTATTTAATCTTGATTCTGACATCTAGAGAGAACCACATGGCCCCAACACAATCCAATAGAATTGACCAAAAAAACCCAAATAGAGTAAACCCTACTATAGGAGGAAGGGGCCTGCAGAAGAACTTACCATTTTGGAAGAGCTTCTAGGTGAATTCTGCTTTTGCAAGAGCCGAGGCTGTCGGCAAAGGCGAATGTTGTTTTGCAAGAGCTCGAGGGCGACGTCGTTCGCAAGAGCTTAGGGGCGACTTTTGTTCCGCAAGAGCCTGGTGGTGAATGTGCCGAGGGTGAATGGCCGTTCGCAAGAGCCGAGGGAAGCACGTCGAGGGTGAATGATGTTCCGCAAGAGCGTAGGGTGATGCTAAGCATGATATCGTACGCACAAAGTACACATGTACATTTGAACACTACTAGATTTTTGTAGTTGAAATGCAATGCTTGTTTTCATTTAAATGTAGGGTTTTTAAAGCAGTGGGAGAAATAATGGTCGCCAAATTAATGCTTTTGGGAAAATTTAAATTTTGTATTGGGTGATGAAGATAATAGAGGTATTGAATTCAGATTCGATATCTAGAGAGAACCCCACAAACTAACACAATTCAATGGAATGACCAAAAAACTCAAATAGAGTCAACCCTACTATAGGAGTGAAGGCCCTGCAGTGAAGAACTTGTCATTTTGCAAGAGCTTCTAGGGAAAATGTTGTTCCGCAAGAGATGAGGGTGAATGCTGAGGGCGAACGTCGAGGACAAATGCTGCTTCAAGAGATGAGGGAGAATGCCGAGGGCGAATGTCGTTCGCAAGGGCGGAGGGCGAATGCGCGCGTGATATCGTATGTTAATGTAGTTATTATGACAGACACAAAACAATAAAATCATTTTTATGTAGCTATATATAAGCTTTACTTTGTGTACGCGCATATAAGTTTCCCCGTATTTTATGTAGCGCGTATATGTTAGTATTTTTTATGTAGCATTTATAAGTGTCGTTATACCAACGGTGGAAAAGAATCACTAGAGATTTATCGCTCAAAACGTCGCAATTGCGACACCTCAGACGTTGTCTCGTACTTCTGCGACGTTTAGTGCGCCGTCACAATAGTGACGATTTGGCCATAGTTTTGCAATTGCTATCGTCTTCCTCCAAACATCGCAATTGCGACCCTTGTATAAGTGTCGCATTATGACTTTTCATAAACGTCGTAGTAGAAGATTTGCTCTTTAAGTGACGTGAAAAATTTGGGGAAATTTCCGCATTTGGTGAAAAGTATCTAACCAAGTGTCGAATTTCCAAATGAGTAGTGATAGTATTAATTTTTTTTTACTAACAAGTTTAATTGTATTTGTTACTTATATTATGTTTATTTTGGAATAGACCTTATGATTCTGAATTTTAATTTAATTATCAATAATTATTATGTTAATAGTTTGGATTTAACTCTATAAATTTTTATAGAATATCCTTGGTAGTATACAAAATACAAAGGTTGAAATCGTAGTTATGTCTTTTTTTCCCTTTTTTAATCAAACACTTTAATTAAAACATCATATGAACTAGTGTTATATGAAATGATTTATAGATTAACATATGGTATTGAGAACTAGTGGTTTTAGCCCATTTATATTGCAACAAAGCCTTCTGCTGCATCAAGAAATTCCATGATAAACCTGGGTGAACCTCCATGGTCAAGTGATCTTCTTACATATTTTTAGAATCTATATGTCTAACTTATATATTAATTCTCTTATCAACAATAATAATATATAATAATAATTTTAAATAAAGTTATAATTTAGTTTATTCTTATGATTTTAAATTTTAGTAACTCGAGATGTATTTACGAAATAAGTGTTTTGATAAGCTATTATATTCTATCCCCATTTACCAGCCATTTATCACATTTCACCTTTTTCAATTTCACTTTACCTTAGAGAGTAAGAGACATGGCATATGCATACATATGGATACACTTAGCACAATCTTGCATAGTTAATTGAATTACAAACAATGGTGCAATATCAAAATACAAAAGTAAAGAATTTTATACTCATGATTGCATTACAATAGATCAATATTCCCATTTAATTTGATCTTGTAAGTTGGAGTAGAAAAAGGATGCTCACACATGATATTTATCTTGCAATATATTTTTGTCAACTATTAGTAATTTGATAGTAAAAGATCCATAAAACAAATCAATTAACAAAAAATAAATTATTATATTATTAAAAAGATCGTATGCTTACTATCATAGAATTAAGTCATTAGCATCATAGTATATAAATAAAATGACAACACTTAAGCAACCAAAGAAACAAAGATGATGACTTACATGTTTCACTGGCAGAGGATCTCGATAATAAGCTAGTAAAGCACTTAAACTAGTTAGATAATGATACCAATAAATGTGAACACTAAATGTATATATCTCCATCAATTTGTAACATATTGTTTGCTCCAACAATTATTCCATGCATTGATAGAGATCATAACACATTGAGAAATCATTGAATTCCTAATTTATGACATGACTATGAAGTCAATTTCATCATGGTACAAATTGAACATTCATATAGTAGCATTTTAAGAGCTAACACCACATATTTAAACATTAATTAATGATTAAAAATCAATGGAGTCAATTTCTGGCTATTCAAATTACGTATAATAAACAATGTTAATGATTCACTTATCTTTTAAGATTAGCTTAGTCATGGAATGTACAAACATGGTCAAATATGGCCACTCAATATAAACTCCAAACATAACATATCTAGTGGTAACCTCTATCCATATTATTTAGGTTCCATCCTCACTATGGTTCCTTTTGGGAAATATTTATCCTTCTCCTCTCCGGTTCAATTCACAACATGGATCCTAGTGATTCAACAACAAATTGGAAATGCAATATTGTTTTTTCACACTCGCTACTACTCTTGTTGTCATGTTCTATGTTTTTCTTCGATTCATTTTTCAATCATCATTTTGTTTGTCAATTGATCGCATGCTTCCATATATATCAAGTCTGTATCACAATGAGCATTTAAACCATCAATGTTATGTCTTTGTACGTGTCATAGGTCACATCAACCTTTTGCATGATCTCATATACATCACATGTTGCATCAATATTTCAAATAAAATCCTTCTATAAGAACATACATCAACCTTTCTCCAAATGAGTTCATCTATATCACATTTTGCATTAGTCTTCTCGTATGAGATCCTTTATATCACAAATTGCATCAATATTTTCCGTGAGGTTATTAGCTGTTATTAATGCTACAGGCCATGCATGTCATCAATTTGATTCTATTTTTTCTCCTAATTTTATCTAATGTGCATTAATTAATTGATCCTTCATATTTATTTTAGCTTAAAGATTAATAAGCCATTAATGTAATTCATTTTTATAATCTTGTGATCCCTAGACTTCCTAAGATATGTTTTGTAAATTTTTTATTGCTTTACCCATTTGTCATTATTATCATGCTTTCTTGCATTTATTATTTTGATTATACATGTTTATGTGTTGCCTTTGACTTATTTTCTTTTAGGATGAATTAGATGAAGTCTCGAACTAGAATTTGTCTTTTAGGATCAATAAAATTACTTAAAATCCATTTTAAAATCTATTATAATATTATTATGTGGATAAAAATAATATTTATATACATGTTCAATAGAATTTTTCATGGCAGTTATATATTTTCTTTAGACAAAATATGTTGATTATGTTTTCCTTTTCCATTTACATTTGTGCTTGAATTGGAAAAGGATTGTATCCTTTTCCATTGTGTAGGATGCTCGTAGGGTGGGGCTACTCTTAGTTGGTGCTTGAAAAATACAAGATCCTTTCAACTATATGGGCACTTGTGCAAGAAAAACTTTTGCAATCCAAATATTTCTATTAACATGCTTTTGTATGTATTTTTTAAGTGAGTCAATCTATCGATGATTTTACAAGTGTCCACACCTTCAAACATTTCTAAATTTCGAGATTCAATAGGTGTGCACTTGGATTGATTGATTATTTACATGTTGAAAATTTATTTCTAATAGATACAAGGACCTGCCCTATTGAGTTTATTAATTTCACTCGCTAACAAAGTTAGTAAATGAAGTTGTGGGATACGACTTATCACTTATGTAGTAATAAATAAGTGATTCCTCAAATAAGCTATGTGCTCGCTAAAATTATTTCATGTAAACACTATAGTAACAATACTTTCTTACAACATCAAAAAATTCACATCCAATACATTGGATTGGTGAGGGCTGTTAATTGGAGAACAAAATTATGGATATAGATTAGCTGTTGGGCATCAGGTGTGAATTGATTAAATATATGATAAATTGTGATAAAATGCCCATATTATTATTAATATATACTATAAAGCGTGACAAGTGATTATATTGTAGGTATATCTAAAAAACATGGAATTGACGAGTATTTTGTCACATATGCTTTATATATCTAATCAATAATATTCTACATTCTGAGAGGTCTCACTTGAAAATTTGAACATCAATCTATGCCATTGAAAAATTCAAATAAATCAAACCTTAGAGTCATTTAACCAAATAATTGGCTATTTATCACATCGCAAGTGAACAAAACTATCGCATCCCTACATTACATGTATCAATGAAAATAAAACGATTTTATTTTTTGGGCTTTCTAATAAAATGGATGGTGGAATCTATTATCACTATTGATAGAAATCAATAAATTTTATAGGTTTAGTTGCAAAATAAGCCTAATGTGGAATGTGATCTAGAAAATAACTTGAATGTTAATGGTGAATATAGGGACTCAATTTATCTAAGCTAGAGGAACATATGGACTCAACTGCCTATGTGGATGAAGTCATTATCAAATCAAAATACAACAAGAAAGAACCCTTTGTGATATTGCTTTATATTCCTGTGATTTTTCCTTATTATTAGCAATTGTGCAAGCGGAAGGGTTCTTGAATGAACTTTTGCTTGGATTGATACTACCCAAGTATTGTTTCCAAGAATGTTGAGATTTTTCACAATTTTTGTCATTAATGTCAAGTCTAAGTCATCGACAAGTCAAGTGAAGAGTTCAGGGCAGCTTAGGCATGTGTGTTATCTTTGATGTGTTTATGTGTGTTGCATCCTGTACCGAGGTCAAGGATGAAGATAATATATTTTGAAGGAATTTTTATTATTCGTATTTTGTAGCCAAATAAGAAAACTAAATGTTTAGTTGGATATTCCCCGTTCGATAAATTTCCAACAAAAGATATGTAGAAGTTGATATAACCTTAGGGATAAAAACTAAGGTTGAATTTTCGTATTTCAAGTTGGGTTGTAGTTGATAATGGTTGTAGGATGGGTCCCCAATTGGACGGACACTAAATTTGAAAAGGTGAAGTAAAGTCGAAGGAATGATGGCTTTTGGTTGCCTAACCTGTACCATGGTCAAATATTGCTTCGGCACAAGCACCAATGTGCTTATTAGACCACTAGTTCTAACTATGTCTACACATTTGCAACGACCAACGATATGTGCCGAGAAAGAGGCCAATATAACATCCAAAGGAGATGATGACACATGGAAATGAAATGTACAAGATAAAATTTGCTGGTCACATGTACAAGATGACATGTGGCACCTCGTAGATGTGCAAATAAACTTATATTCTCCAGGATTATTTAATATCTAGATGGTGGAAGACATAAACCATGACCGAATAATGACCACTTCCCATCTACTCTTGGAAATGCGTATCCGGTTATTTTATTTTGGCAATTTTTTTTTAAATTCTTTAACTTGGATTCTTTGATAGTTGGATGGCTCAACGAGTGCTATAGTTGTGATCCGTAAACTACCATGCATTCCATAAGACAATTCATCACAAAGATATGTGACAATATTATATTTAAAAATCAAATCGTATACTATTACAATTTTCTTGGATTTTCAGGGTCTCGTATATTTTATTGTAAATAGTGTATGTACACAAATAAAACTATGCAAAAATAGAAAAATGATAAAATAAAATCTCACACACACATTAGGCACAAGGTTTTCTTGTGAAACCAGCTCTCAGATAAAAACCCGCTTAAGGTGAGGTTTCTCCTCTCTTTCTTTGTCCTGAAATACATGAGCACAAAGAAGTATGGTCTTTGGTTCGTGCTATTGTGCACAAATCTATGTGTGTGTGCTCTACGCAAAAATTGAAATAATGGAATGCTCTTCCCTGCTAGGGGGTGGCTCCTACTATAACACATCCCAATGTACCTATTAGTCCTTAATTTATATGTGCATATATATATATATATATATATATATATATATATATATATATATATATATACGATGCATTTTTTTGGTTCATGTTTATGTACTTAATTTATATGTTGGTATTGATGTGTATATATTTAGGTCATGCTAGATACGTTAATTTAATGTTCTTGTAGATATATGTCTATGTGATAACAATTATTTGACATGAGATCTATACTAATTTGAGGATGTGGTGACAAGTTATGGACTAGAATTATTATGTTTTTTGTTAGATGTGATCATTTATGACGATGCCTCGTAAAGATCATTATATTTGTGTGTTAGATAATAACATTTATATGTGCTAGAGGTGTATAATTATATGATGGTAGTGAATTTGATTGTGTATCTGGGATGATGTTTATATGTTTGTTAGATCGTTACGATCATGATGTTTATTTTTTTGAAACATATTTATTATAGATTATGTATTGGCGAACTTATATCAAATTTTATATATGAAATTGTAGAGAATTATAGAGAGGTAGAGGAGGGTAAGAGAGGGATACGGAGACACAAATATGGATGGGGGGGGGAGAGAGAGGAAAGAGGGAGGGATAGTGAGAGTGATCGAGGGGTATAAAGAGAGAGAGAGAGAGAGATAGAGAGAGAGAGAGAGATGGGGAAGAGAGAGAGGTAGGAGAGATGGGGGATGAGAGAGGAAGGAAGAGAGGGAGGGATAGAGAGAGGGAGGGATAGAGAGATGGATTTGTTGGGGGAGAGAGTGAGGGATAGAGAGATGGAGTTGGAGGGGGAGAGAGAGAGAGAGAGAGAGAGAGAGAGAGAGAGAGAGAGAGAGAGGGAGTGACAAGGGAGAGATGGAGAGAGAGTGTGTATGTTTAGGGGTGAGATAAAGAGACAAATAAGGAGAAATAGAGAGAGAGAGGAATGACAATGGAGATGGCGAGACACTGTGGTATTTTTGGGTGAGATAAAGAGAGACAAAGAAGGAGATATGGAGAGAAGGGGGAGAGAAGGTGAGAGGAGGGATATAGTAACAAAGTTGTAGGGTAAGAGAGATAGATAGAGAGGGAGAAAAAGGGAGAGAGAGGATGGAAAAGAGAGGATGGAGACAAGGAGAGGGGGGAGGTAAGAAGAAATACATAGAGAGAAAGAAGGAGAGAGAGAGAGGAGTCAAAAGGAAGATGGAGAGAGAGGGAGGGAGGAAAACAAAAGGAATGAGAGATGAAGCGAGAGAGAGGGAGAGAAGGGGAAGATAGAGATATAGCTTGAAGGTGAAGAGAGGGAATAAGGAGAGATGAACAGAGGGAGGGAGGGACAAAGAGATTGATAGATATAGAGTGAGAGAGTATGTGTGTTTGGGGGGTGAGATAGAGAGACAAAGAAGGAGAGATGGAGGGAGATATGGATATAGATGGAGGGGGAGAGATGGAATAATATTTCTTGCATTAAATGAATTGATTGTTGTAGATGGTGATTATAATCCTATTTGATTCTTTGCACTAGATGCATTGATTTTTAGTGTAGATATTGCTTTTTCATGATATTTATTTCTTGCACTAGACATGTTGATTTCAATGTAGATTATTTGAACTTATTATGATTTCTTGCACTAAATGCATTGATTTCATTGTAGATGGTGATTTAATCCCATTTGATTTCTCGCACTAGATGCATTGATTTCAATGTAGATGTGGATTTAATTATATTTACCTCTTGCACCTAATGCATCACTTGGGCAGTAGTCGGTGAATTTTAATCCCATTTTATCAGAAGTTCACTAAATGCATTGATCTCAATGTAGATGTTGGTTTCTAATCGATTTTCTTACTTCTTAAATTAGATACTTTTGATTTGAGGGTAGATGTCGATTTTTAATCCTAATTGATTTATAGAATTATTTGCATTGATTTCAAATGGTAAAAGTTGTTTTATAATCTTATTTGATCATTTTCACTAGATGCATTTATTTCAATGCAACATTATTTCAACTATTTGATTGCTCACACTAAATGCATTGATTTTAGTGTATATAGCATTTCTAATCCTATTTGATTGAAATGCGACTAAATGAATTATTTAAGGGTGATGTTGGTTTCTAATCCTATTTATTTCTCAGACAAGGTATGATGTTTACTACAACATCTCTAGCCAAGCGATTTAAATGGTTTGATGATTAAATCAGTTTTTTCATATAATCAATAAGAAAAGACTATTAAAAACAATAAGGGTGACAATATTATAATAAAACAGAAAAATATTTTTATATTGATCATAATGAAGATAATTATGTACTTTCGCAACTTCATCCATTACCTATAAGACATAAAATTAATGGCAATTTTGTAATACCTTCAAGTTTTTGAATTTAGACCATCAAACTTGTACCAAAACTTAAATTTGTGCCCAACTAAATTTATGAGCATGATTCAATTTACGATCATCATGCAACCGGATTTGGTAGAACTTCCAGTAGGCACCAACTTCTAGCTAGATTTTAAGCTCGTTCCAAGAACTGCATCTATGTGTCCAAGAGTTGGTGGTCAACCTTAAAAAAATTATGGCTGTGATCACTTCTGGTAAATGACTTTAGCTTCTAGTTAGATTTGGAAGATTTTGAGTAACAATACTAAGTGTTCCAAAGGTTGGTGGTCATCTTTAAACCATTGAAACCTCAAATTATACCACCCATACCTCATTCTTCAAAGAGCACAATCATCCACTGCTACAATGCATATTTTTCATATTTGTATTATGGCTTTCTCTCTTTCTTGGACTCATATATACCTCTCGGATTAATGGGGAGAATGTTGGACACCTAATTCTCTTACGACATGGTAGAATATGAACAATCAACAGAGTCCATGAGACTTGGAAAATGAGTTCAACCCGTCACATAACATATTGTATTTATATATAACATATTTCTAACAATAATAAGGTATTTCATGCTTATATTTCATATGGTTTCACATTCCAACACTAATAATAATAAAACATAATTTTAGCTACACTAAAAAAACTAATAAGAAAATAAGTTGATTCAATTAAGTTTGTTATATCATAAATTTTTTTGATTAATAAATTTATGAGGAATTTAATTCTGTAAAATTTCATTACACACATGACATTGAAATGAGGAGCAAACATAAAAATTGAGTTAGTAAACATAGTGATAATCAGCAATTGCGCCAAATGTTGCAAGGAATGCCGTAAGTATAGCATACATGTGAAAGCATATATGAAGAGCCATTCTTCGCCACATAAGTAGATTATTTGAGGGAACACCCACCTCCATGCTTTGAGCAATTTTTTCATCCTTCTCAAGGATCAATCTTACATTGGGCATTGCCCATTAGTCTGACCCCCCCCAGCATATCATTTTAGTATTTTATTTCCCAAAACAATGCATTTTTGTTTGTGTAAAGTAACCATCAAAGACATAAACGAGATTAGGATATATTAACATATTAGCATTTAAATGAATAATTGATAAGGTTTTATCATAAACAATGAAGTGCTAAAACATAGAGGAAAAGGATTGAGTTACATACCCATAGATGCACAGGATCAAAGTGGTCGTAGTTTAAGCTAAAAATTTGTGTGAAGGTTAGTTTGGATGTTGAATAAAATATTCCAATCACTATAATTCATCATGACTAGAGCTTGTGATAGGATTTTTCAATCTCCAATACTCTTTGTAGTTTAGCTTGACATGCTAATGTATTCCGATTGGGAAAATTGAGAAGTGCAATCGATTTATGAGATGTATTACATAGCGGGGTGAAGTTATACACCCAGACTCGTTAGAAGTGGGGAACATTCCTGAAGGAATATCTCTTGTAATGAATTTAAAGTGCATGATTTTTGCATGTTTTCAATTGGTTCAACTAAAAAAATAAAAATAAAGAGGACTCTACCAAAGTGGATAGGGTCGACATACTAAATACAAGCTCCAAAAGAAGTGAGATTACTATGTATGTACCCACATGAACATGTAGGGAAAGAGACAATAGTGTCATATTTATGACTTAACAAATCGAGAGTCCTCTGAGCCAAGAACTATGAATATATACAAATCACATTCCAAGTAAATGCAACAAAACAAAATTCACCACATTACATTGATTTCATAGGGAAATTCAAATTCAAAATGATATGGATATCATTAATGAATTAATATTTCCAATCGTTATTAATTACCGAGCCATAAAATATGGGATGGTAACTATCGAGTTCTCCTCAAATTTTTAGCTACACATAATGCGGGTTTTCCTTTAAGCGGGATGAGACAACCTATTTGGGACATTATTTTGGAGTGCGTTCAACATCGACGCTAAAATAATATGAACAAAATCATAACCCCAACTACAATTCAAGGGAATGAACTACCAGTTCTTTATTCATATTATGCACATGGGAATGGGACGCCATGTTTGTTTTTGGTAAAATAGGGTTACACTTTTTTTTATCAATGAAGACATGTTGTAGAAAATTAGGTTAAGAATTCTTATCATAGGCCAAAGGAGTCTAAAACTCCACTTTTTGCCATAAAGCACGTGTAAAAAGGATAAATTAACACACTTACACATGGAATTAGAGAACCTAACACACTCTACATGGCATCGACATTTGACTTGATAATTTTCATGTATTCCGAAGTGATTTGTACGTTGAATTCATATTTATCGTAGATTTGGAATTTCCAATAACATGATAAAGGGGGAATGCCTAAAAATATTCCTTCTTCTTTGTTTCATTCGGGTAGCCTTACAGAGGATGGGCATTCAATATAATGGCATGATCTGATATGGAGCTATTAATCAATCCCATAACAAAATCTTGCTTGTATCCAGGTCTCACTATCAAATCAACACATCTCCTCCCAAACTTATATCTGATCTCACCTCGGTTTTGCTTCACTTTGGAGAACATCAAATATTTTCGTAATCATATGGTCAAATGAATTACTTTGAGCATACATATTGAATGTAACAAGAATTATGCGAACTTTACATACTTCTACAACAACCTCAATAGATTTGTTCACAAGGTTGAAGAAATGTTTGGCATAACATCCTCCAACATGGTAATGTAGCATCTTCTCCTTTTCTATTAGCCGAAGAAAAACATTCACTGCGAAAATTCCTTTTTATGTTAGAAGATATGGCATCCTTTCGTAACGAAAAATTTTTGGGCATCCTAAAAATCTCCTAAGAATCCTCACCATTCATCAGGTAGACCAAATTATTTATAGTTGATACAAGATTGATTTGCAAGTGTTGTAAGAGAATAATCCAAAAGTTGTGCCTTTAGTGAATTTTTGAAGAAAAATTTTCATTTATGATTCATATAATTCATGTGACCATGCATAAAATATGCCTACCTCTTCCTCCACCACTAGTGTTTGTTTTTTATACCCTACGTCTTCCTCCACCACCAGTGTTTGTTTTTTATACCCTACCTCTTCCTCCACCACTAGTGTTTGTGTTTAACATGTTATTAAAACAAATTATTTGTTTTCACTTGTGATAATATCCTTTTTAAGTAAATCATTTATATTCACCTATGCATTTTTGCTTATATTTGGAAAACAATGAATTCTTTTAAACCTTTCGTCCATTTGTGACTACTCCAATGGATATCTTCGAAGTGTCAGACAATCAACCTTAAAAGAAGCATAAATAATATCAGAAACCAAACTTTTAAAAATGGTTTTCAAATATTTTTATATCATAAATGGATTTTAGTTTTAATTGTTTTACATTTGATTAGAATATACCCACAATTATCCCACCTTTTCCTCTTGCAATGTCCATAGCTTTATGCATTTATCTTAACATATATTAACATATTATATATTCCCAATTTTCATTCATAAATAAAAATTCAATCATTTAGGCCTTTCATATGTGGATTTTTCTTGTTATTCATGAATCATTACTATAAACATCGTAAATGAGATTGATGAGGTAGGTGCTCTTGGTTTTTGTTTGCAATTTATATGTACTGAAGACAATTGTGATCATGTAGAGTATTTGAGTAGGTTTTACCTTTCCGGAAACAGTTAGCAGAGAAGAATAACACATTTTTCGCTCGGTTATGAATAGGCTTCATGTCCAATTTTGTTTACTTTCATTGCTTGATCATATGGTGTGGTTGATTGATTTGACTGACAATGAAGGGTTGTAGTGTGTTTATCTAGATATGGTCTCGTTTGATTATTATGGCCGGGGAATAATGAGTGGGTAGCCATGGTAATGAGAATGGAGGAATTGTAGTTATGATGGCTAAAATAACATCCACATCAACACAACCCCAACACCAACACCGACACTCGCACCGGTCTTCACCAATATGACAACTTTGCTATCATTATTTGGGTTACTCAAGACTTCCTTGAGTTTATTGGAGTATAACAACCTACTTATAGTTCTACAAGACAAGAAAAAAAAATGTGGAGCAAGGTATTGCAATATTTACAACATATGATACCGCATCTTTCTCCCAAAGAAATTTTGGGCAATTTGTGCCTTTCTGTTATGTAGTGTACAATATAAAAATTATTTGGCAGGATTTCCGTGATAACAAACCAAAATATTCTATTTATAACATATAATAGATGTAGAAAAGAAACATGCCCTTCCTCCTTTGGTGTTCGTGCCCATACAAGTTACCCATGAACATGTTCTTAAGACAACTGGGGCTCATATTAACCTACTTGATATGTGATGCTATGTTTTTAAAGTAATCTCAAAAAATAATCATCAACAAAAATAACCATGCATTTAATCGTGGAATATTTGATACGTGCTAACATGTTCTTAAGATAAATAGTATATTAACCTACTTGATATGGTGCTATGTTTTTAAAGTAACTTCTCAAAAATAATCATCAACAAAAAATAACTCGAAAAAAATTTTCAACAAAAAAAATCATGTTTTATTAAGAACTAATTAAGGGCAGTAAGTAAGTGATACCCGCCAACATATAGATGGCCAAAGAGAGCTCAGCACTTCGTGAATTGAAAATGGACACGCTAACATATAAATGGCCAAAGAGAGCTCTGCACCTCGTGAATGGAAAAATGGATGTTTGCTGCAGGTTGCATCGATACATTGATTCAAAAGGAACTTTAATTGGAAGGAGTTGTTGAATGAGAGTTGGTTCGTTAGCTTTTTAGGGATTTATGTTTGTCCAAATAAGGAGAATAAATTTGTTGGGCAATATCCATGAAATATCTTATACTAATGTAGCACTGTGAAATTGAAAATGGATGTTTATAGAGGTTGCATCGATGCATTGATTCAAAAGGAACTTAAATTGGAAGGAGTTGTTGAATGAGAGTTGGTTTTGTTAGCTTTCGTGCATTTATTCTTGTCCAAATAAGGAGAATAACTTTCGTTGGCAATAATATCTCATGAAATATCTTATAGCTTGAAAGTAGCACTATGTGTTTTTCTTCTCATCAACAAATTTTCTCGACACTAATCATAAAATATATATACAACTCTTTTTTATATTTTATACATGTCGTTTTTTGAAAAGAAATTTCTAAGATTTTATAACTTGAAAAGTAGCACTACGTGTTTTTCTTCTTATCAACAAATTTTCTAACACTAATCATAAAATATATACACAACTCTTTTATATTTTATACATGTCTTTTTTTAAAAATAAATTTATAGAGAGTTCTTTGGTTGCATATGAATTTGAATCATATAATATATATAATATATATAATTCTTTTAATTTTATAGTGTTTTTTTTTATATAAAAAAATCCAAATAATAATTTTAATTATAATCTTTTTCCAAATATTTTAGAACCTAATGTGATTTGAATTGTATATTAATTTATCAATAGAATATTTTTAATTACAAATGCTTAAATTAAAAAAGATTTGGAAACTTCAATTTTAAATTATAACATCGGGATATATACATAATACTTATTTAAAAAAGAAGTTCAAACCTTAATTGAGAAGCAAACCAACTATACAATGATATAAGGCCTGTATTGCAAATATGAGATCATAAAGACTATATAATTTTCAGACTAAATTTTCGTAAACAAATAGAGGCATAAGACAATTGTTTGGTTGTATGAATTTGAATCATAAAATATATGCACATTTTTTAAAAAAATTATTGTTTTTTTTTTCATAAAAAAATTCAAATAATAATTTTAATTATATATTAATTTTTTTCCCAAATATTTTACAACATAAAGTGATTTAATTATTTATTAATTTATCATTAGAATATTTTTAATTACAAATGACGCAATTGAGAATAATTGAAAACATAATAGTTATATTTTCAAAATATATATAATAAATAAGCTTTTAAATTTTATATTTTTATAAAATAATTTTCAAATAATAATTTTTTAATCGTATAATAATTTATTTGAAAATATGAGATTGTAAAGGCTATATAATTGTCTCCAGTAAGATTTCACAAAGAACAGAATGCCTAAAACAATTATTCGATGGCATATAAATTTAAATCATAAAATATATACACAATGTTTTTAAATTTTAATTTTTTTTTATATAAAACAATTTTCAAATAATAATTTTAATTATATAATAATTTATTTGCAAATATTTAATAATTTATAATTATATAATAATTATTTAGAATAAATTAAAAATTATATAATATTAATTTATCAATATTTTTAATTATAAATACAATAGAGTTAGACAAAATATTTATGATAATGTTATATAAATCTTAAAAAAAATATATTCTATTTACATTTAAATGAATAAAGAGAACCATCAACATAACACGTGTCTTAATTTATCAGAATATTTTTAATTATAAATAGGCAAATAAGAGTTAAACAAAAAAAATTTATGATAATATGATATAAATCTTCAAAAAAAATATTATCTGTTTACACTAGATGAATAAAGAGAATTCATCAACACAACACGTGTCTTGTAAAATCATGTGTGTTGTAGTATGTACTTACATGCAGAAAAGTATATACTCATGCCGAACGTATAAACGTATATACTCATGCCGAAACGTTCTTTCTCTTTTTCATTGAATTTTCTAACTATGCTTGTAAAAACTCACTTTGATCGCAGTCTGTCAGGTTGTTCAACCAATGTCTTTATCAACTTTCATCTTTAATGTTATATAAATAGATTAAAATTAAAATTCACTTTCATCATAGTTCATATGCTGTCATAGTTTGTTCTTGTTCAACCAATGTTTTTATGAACTTTCATGCCCTATGAATGCAATTTTGAGTAGAAATTACAAAGTCGATCACAACTTAAAATCGTCTTTTAAGAAATTCTGTCATCTTAAGAAATAAATCCAACCAAATGATTATTAATGGAAAACTGAATGATATATCTTACAATAAAAATATAACCAAATAGTAAGAAGAAGCAAAGTTACTATGATGAAGGTGGTCCCCTGCCACCATTAAAAGGTTGTTGGTTTTGTCTATAACTTCCATGATTATACATGGGGAAGTTTTGTCCATAAATTCTTCCACCATTATACATGGGAACACGGGGAAAAGTAGTTGGTACATTGCCAATTGAATGATATAATGTAGGATGTATAGTTGGTGGTATCATGCCAATTGGATGATATAATGTACTAGAGGTGGGAGCTGGTACCATGTCACAATTGGATGATATGATGTAGGTCTTCTGGGAGTTGGCACCATGCTAATTGGATGATATGATTAGGACCTCCGGAATTGTACATAAGGACACCAATGTAAAATCTTGGTTGCATATCAACTCTACTGTGCAACCGGGATAAATGAGATTGTAGATTTGCTTTATCTCCTCTTTTTCTCCGAGCCAAAGTAACATATTGAAGATATAGTTTCTTCTCTCTCCTCTTTTTGTTGAGCCAAAGTAGCATCAAGAGGTTTCAGGACAACTTTGGTGCATTTCTCAAAGCTCGTATTTATCGACAATAGAGATGATATTAAAACAAACTCAAACCTTTTACTTTGCCCATGAAAATCCTCATTACCTTGCATGAAGTGATTGTACTCATAAATAGAAAACAAATTTCAACTTGCTATCATCAATGCTATCATCTAAATGTTTTAAATATAGATTTGTTCCAGATTGCCCTTCAATTCAGATTTCTTTATGCTTTTCTGATAATTATCTTTTTTTCATCCATTTTTTCATTTAAACTCTCGTTAATTTTGCTGCATCATCTACATTCTCAAAATTGACAAATCCAAAACACATTGACTTTCCATCTGCATCCCTCATGACTGCTACACTCATAATTGTTCAGTACTCACCAAAATGTTTCCTCAAATCGTCATCATTCATTGACTCTGATAAATTTTTAACAAACACGTTTTTAAACTTGGCTTCTACATTTGTTTGTTCAGGCTCTGGCTCCTCTTTCGTGAAATTCGTTTTGTTCTTCTTCTCTTTCATGAGTTTCATTTGTTCTCGCTCCTCCTTTTTCATAAATGGGCCAACATAAAACGTGTCTGTCGTCTATCAACGAACCATTCATACATTTAATTGCATTTTGAGCCGCTTCTTCTTTCTCAAAAATGCACAATCCATACCCTTTAGATTGCCCCGATGCATGTGTTGCAATTTTAGAAGAAAGAATGGGTCCAAACATAGAGAATTTGTCATACAATAGAGGGTTTTAGCTGTCTAATGAGCTGAAGATTCTTAATAAATATGTTTGCGATGGCATATTATTATCCGAATAGGCTTTCCATTAAGGCGGTAAAAAATTCAAGCTGCGTAAAGCCTCGCTGGCATGTTCAGCAACGGTTGCACTGACATAGCAATATCCGAGATAGTCTTGGTCACAGTGACCGCTTCGGCAGATGAACACTGACCACGGTGCTAACCTGCCGTAAGAGTTCTTGAATTGGGGCGTCCATACATTGGGCTCCAAATCCCCCACGTACAGATACGACATTACCGCTATTATTAATCCAAATTTTGTTCGATTCATCCTTCTTTTCTCGCTGCTACTATTAATAACTCTCGTCTGTCGCTGCCATTATTAACAACGGCGTACTGTTGTTGTTTTTCTCCCCGAGTGTCATTGCCTTCGTTGCCTTTATTTCTGTTTCCTAAAGCTTCCCAATTAAAAAAATAAAAATGAATGAAAATATTTTACACCACCGATGTTTTGGTTTCTACGGCAGATTTATTGATTTTTTAATGTAATCCTTCGTTACATTTGTGAGTGCGGCACCAATTCAAATGGTGGTAATGATTATATACTAATATAGTTATACCTATGAAGGCAGAGATAATATTTGCGAGAGTGCCGTAATGGTGATATACTTATACGGTGTCATCACGCCAATTTTTCCAACTGTTACGTTAAGTTTTTTCTTCTGCGAGTTTGCCTCTGAATTAGAATTGGAAATTTGAACAGAAAAAGCCAAAAATTTGAATTGAATTGTGTTTTTAGCAGGCTTAATAGTTAAAAATTTGAGTAAAACTATTATAAAATAATAATTAAAAACAAAAATTCAATTAAATTGGTTATAGTTTATATTATATATTATGATGAATTGCGTTTACAGTGGTTTTAATATTAAAGTTTGAGTGAAATTATTATATAAAAATAGTATTAATTTTTTTTTACTAACCAATTTAATTAAAGAGTTTGTTAGTTTATATTATGTTTATTTGGAATAGACTTTATGATTCTGAATTTTAATTTAATTATCAATAATTATTAATAATAGTTTGACTTAACCTTTATAAATTTTTATAGAATATCCTTGGCAGTATACAAAAAATACAAAGGTTGAAATGTAGTTATGTCTTTTTGCTCTTTTTAATCAAACACATTAATTAAAAAAAAAAAACATCATATGAACTAGTGTTATATGAAATGATTTATAGATTTTTGGGCATATGGTATTGAGAACTAGTGGTTTTAACTAACGATATTGCAACAAAGCCTCTCTATAGACCAAGAATTTCCATGATAAACTCGGGGGTGAACCTCCATGGTCAAGGATCTTCTTACATTTTTTTAGAATCTATATGTCTAACTTATATATTAATTCTTCTTATCAACAATAATAATATATAATAATAATTTCAACAAAGTTATAATTTTAGTTTATTCTTATGATAAATTTAGTAACTTGAGATGTATGACAGTCATGTTTGACAAGCTATTATATTCCTATCCCTACTAATGCCCATTTATCACATTTCACCTTTTTCAATTTCACTCTTACTCTTTAGAGAGTAAGAGACATGGCATATGCATACATATAGATACACTTAGCACAATATTGCATAGTTAATTGAATTACAAACAATGGTAATATCAAAATAGAAAAGTAAAGAATTTTAAGTACTCATGATTGCATTACAATAGATCAATATTCCCATTTAATTTTGATCTGTATGGGAGGAAAAGGATGCTTAACATGATATTTATCTTACAATATATTGTTGTCAACTATTAGTAATTTGATAATAAAAGATCCAAGAAACAAATCAATTAACACAAAATAAATTATTATATTATTGCAAGATCGATGCTTACTATCATAGAATTAAGTCATTAGCATCATAGTATATAAATAAAATGACAACACTTAAGCAACCAAAGAATCAAAGATGATGACTTACATGTTCATCATGAGGATCTCGATAATAAGCTAGTAAAGCACTTAAACTAGTTAGATAATGATACCAATAAATGTGAACACCAAATGTATATAGAATTTCATCAATTTGTAAATATATTGTTGACCTAAATAGCTATTCTATCCATCGACAGAGATCATAACACATTGAGAAATAATTGAATGCTAATTTAAGGATATACCTATGTAGTCAATTTCATCATGGTACAAATTGAACATTCATATAGTAACATTTTAAGAGCTAACACCACATGTTTAAACATTAATTAATGATTAAAAAATCAATGGAGCCAATTCTACTGGTCCAACTCATGCATAATAAACAATGTTAATGATTACCTCATTCTTTAAGATTGTTTAAATATGAATGCACAAACATGGTCAAATATGACCACTCAATATAACCCAAACATAAGATATCTAGTGGAAACTCTATCCATATTATTTAGGTTCAATCCTCACTATGGTTCCTTTTGGGCAATCTTTATCCTTCTCCTTTTGGTTCAATCTACAACATGGATCCTAGTGATCCAACAATAAATTGGAAATGCAATATTGTTTTTTCACACCTTTACTAATACTTTTGCTATCATGTTATATGTTTTTTTCTTGTGATTCATTTTCAATCATCATTTTGTTTGCTCAATTGACCTATTACCCATATAATGTCTTTTGTATCACAATGAGCATTTAAACCATCAATGTTATGTCTTGTACGTGTCACAAAATACATCAACCTTTTTGCATGATCTCATATGCATCAGCATGTTTATCATTATTTCAAATACGATGCTTTCTATCGTAACATACATCAACCTTTCAAATGAGTTCATCTATATCACATTTTGCATTAGTCTTCGTATGAGATCCTTTATATCACAAATCGCATCAACATTTTCCGTGAGGTTAGCGTTCACATACATTGCATCATGCATATGTCATCAATTTGATTCTATTTTTTCTCCTAATTTTATCTAATGTATTAATTAATCGATCTCATATTTATTTTAGCGTAAAGATTAATAAGCTAACAATGCAATTCATTTTTATAATCTTGCGATCCTTAGACTTCCTAAGATATGTTTTGTAAATGTTTTATTGCTTTACCATTTGTCATTATTATCATGCTTTCTTGCATTTATTATTTTGATTATACATGTTTATGTGTTGCCCTTGATTTATTTCTCTTTTAGGATGAATTAGATGAAGTCTCTAACCAGAATTTGTCTTTAGGATCAATAAAATTACTTAAAATCCATTTTAAAATCTATTATAATATTATTATGGGATAAAAATAAGATTTATACATGTTCAATAGAATTTTTTTGAAGTAGTTATATATTTTCTTCTTGAGATGAACAACATGTTGATTATGTTTTTCCATTTAAATTTGTGCTTGAATTGAAAAGGATTGTATCATTTTCCATTGTGTAGGATGCTTGTAGTGGTGGGGCTACTCTTAAAGTTGGTGCTTGGAAAATACAAGATCCTTTCAACTATATGTAAGTACTCAGGCAAGAAAACTTTTTGAAATCCACTTTATTTCTATGAATATGCTTTTGTATGTACTTTTTATGAGTCAATCTACGATTATTTTACAAGTGTCCACACCCACATTTCTAAATTTGACATCTAATAGGTGTGTGCAATTTGGATTGATTGATTATTTACATGTTGAAATTTTATTTCTAATAGATGCAAGGACCTGGCCCCAAGTTGAGCGATATCTTCACCCAAGCAATGTGCTAGTAAATGAAGCTGTGGGATACATCACATTACATATGTAGTAATAGCGTGATTCTTTGGTGTCAAGCTATGTGCTCGTTTAAAAATTATTTCGTGTAAACACTATAGTAATAATACTTTACAGCATCAAAATTAAGCATCCAATACATTGGATTAGTGAGGGCTTGCTAATTGAGAACAAAAATTATGGATATAGATTAGTCATTGGGCACTAGTGTGAATTGATTAAATATGGATTAATTGCGACAAACTGCCCATATTATTATTAATATATACTATAGAGTGACAAGTGATTATTATATTGTAGGTAGATCTAAAAAACATGGAATTGATCTAATATTTTGTCACATATGCCTTATATATCTAATCAATAATATTCTACATTCGAGTCTCATTGAAAATTCTGAAACATCAATCTATGCCAATTGAAAAAATTCAAATAAATCAAACCTTGTAGTCATTTAAATCCAAATAATTGGCTATTTATTGATCGCAAGTGAACAAAATATTGCATCCCTACATTATATGTATCAATGAAAATAAAACGATTTTATTTTAATAGAAGGAAAAAATGGATGGTGGAATCTAATATCACTATTGATAGAAATCAAGAAATTTTATAGATTTAGTTGCAAAAAATGCTCTAATGTGGAAAGTGATCTAGAAAATAACTTGAATGTTAGCTAGTGGAACATAGGGACTCAATTTATCTAAGCTAGAGGAACATATGGACTCAATCAAGCCATGTGGATGAAGCTATTATCAAAATCAAAATAAAACAAGAAAACACCCCAGATAGTGATTATATTCTTGTGATTTTTCCTTATTTCACTAATCGCGTGCTTAAAGGGTTTTTGAATGAACTTTTTCTGGATTGATACTACCTAAGTATTATTTCCAAGAATGTTGAGATTTTTCACAATTTTTGGTCATTAATGTCAAGTCTCAAAGCTGATCAAGTGTCAAGCAAGAGTTCATGGGGAGCTTAAGATGTGTGTTATCTTTGATGTGTTTATGTGTGTTGCATTCTAGCTCCAGGTCAAGGATGAAGATAATATATTTGAAGGAATTTTATTATTCAGCTTTGTAGCCAAAATAACAAAACTAAATGTTTAGTTGGATATTCTCTCTGGAGCAAATTTCCACAAAGATCAAAGTAGTTATATAAATCTAGGATAAAAAAAACTAAGGTTGAAGTTTCGCATTTCATGTAGGATTGTAGTTGACAATGGTTGTAGGATGGGTCCTAACTGGACCACACTGAATTTTAAAAGGTGGAATCGTAAAGTCAAGGAATGATGGCTTAAGGCCGCAATCATAGCCCATGGTCACATATTGTTTGGGTACAAGCACCAATGTGCTTATTAGACCACTAGTTCTAATGATGTCCACACATTTGCAACACCAACGAGTGAGAAAAGAGCTAATATAACATCCAAAGGAGATGATGACACATGGAAATGAAATGTACAAGATAAATTTGCTGTCACATATGTACAAGATGACATGTGGCACTCTCAGATGTGAAAATAAACTACTATTCTTCCAGGATTATTTAATATCTGTATGGTGGAAGATACAAAACCATGACCATTGGAATAATGGCCACTTCTCATCTACTTCCGAAATGCAATATCCATTTATTTTATTTTGGTAATTTTTTCTTAAATCTCTTAACTCTTGGATTCTTAGATAGTTCGATGGCTCAACGAGTGCTTAGGCCAGATGTGTAAACTACCATGCAGATTCCATAAGACAATCACAACATATCCGATAATATTATATTTAAAATTTAAAACTCTATACTATTGCTAAATTTTCTTAGATTTCTAGGTCTCAGATATTTTATCAGAATAGTGGCGATGCAAATAAAAACTATGCAAAAAATAGGAAAAAATGATAAAATAAAAATTCACACAATAATAGACATACGTTTTCTGCCAAACCATTTCAAGAGAAAAACTCAGCTTTTAAGGTGAGGATGTTCTCTTTCTTTTGTCCTGGAAATATAGTTGTACACAAAGAAGTATGGTCTTTGGTTCAGGCTGCTATTGTGCACAACCTATGTGTGCTCTAGACCCCGTCCCTCTTTGGTTATTTTTGCGTAGCTATGGAAAATGCACTTGAAATAATGGAATGGCTCTTCTTGCTAGTGGCTCGATTATAACACATCCCCGATGTACCATTAGTACTTAATTTATATGTGCCTATATATATATATATATATATATATATATATATATATATAGATATACACAATGTATTTTTGTTCATGTTTATGCACTTAATTTATATGTTGGTGTTGAGGTGTATATAGTTGTGTCACAATAGATATGTTAATTTAATGTTCTTGTAGATATATGTCCATGTGAGGTCAATTATTTGACATGAGATCTATATTAATTTGATATGTGTGTGTGGTGATGTTGTTAGACTAGGAATTTGTGTTTTTGTTAGATGTGATCACGATGATGATGCTCCCCCGGTAGATCATTATATTTATGTGTTAGATAATGACGTTTAAGGTGCTAGAGATGTATATAATTAGATGACGGTGGTGAATTTGATTGTGTATCTTAGATGATGTTTATGTTTGTTAGATCGTTATGATCATGATGTTTGCTTTTTGAAATGATATTTATTATAGATTATGTATTGGTGAGCTTACATCAAAATTTTATATATGAAATAAAAATGAGAATGACTTACTATAAAAAAATGCATATATATTTTTTATAACTTACAAAGTTTTGTATGGTTGAAACTATGATTGTAATTAATGATAAATATTTTTCTATTTCTTAGATAATTCATTTGTATTCATTCTAATAAAATTAGTAAAATATTTGAATATTCACAAGAAAGAATAACAAAGCAAAATATTACCTTGTTTTAATAATGTACTAAAATGTGTAACTCATTCAATTTTTAATATAAAATAATAATAATAATAATAATAAATATTCAAAAATGAAATTTAACCAATGAAATATTACACTATGGTCGATCTATAATTTGAGAGAGAAAATGAGTACTATAGATCCATTTTAATGACATATTTATCAATCACTAAAAGAGATTAAATCTTTTGGCATATACATCTTTTTTTCTGTTTTACATTATAAGAAGAGATGTTCATATACTGTGAGATTCGATCCTCTCGACTCTTGGTAGATCCATTGTTAATATGGAACTATTGTGACCCTATCGTGATGGCCACGTGGTCCACTACGGTTAGTAAAAATTTGCTGCCATCAAGCAGTTCTATGGGGTTCAAGCTAGTGACCTCTTGTCCAATGCACATATTCCCCAACCAATCCAAAGTCATAAGTGGTTCTAATGTAATATTTTTCATGGTTTATATTTAAATTTCAATGGTGGATTGGTCAGATGGGCAGGTCAAGGGTGCTTGATCGGCCCGACCCTTGGTTTTTGACAACGCTACTCATGCCCAATTCGTGTTTTATTATGACAACCAGATATCGAGAGTGGTGCTAAGGCAAGAGTATGTGGCTTATGTCCTCGTACTCCCCGATATTTTAGATGAAACGAGAGTGTTATTTTTTATATCAGCTTGCATATTTATGTGTTGGGAATTTGAGCATATAATAAAAATGCTACCATTAGAAGCTAGACTTGAGGCATAGCTCGAAGGGTGAGTGTTTGATAGCCCAATATATGGCACATGTGTGTATGTAAATGTAAGTAAACATCATGAGCATAGAGCAATGGCAGATGCAATGTGTGTAATTATTTGAAGTGTCTCCTTAATTATAATCCATATAATTTTAATAATTTATATTTGTAATAATTTCCCTTCCTATTATCCCAATTCAACACCAAAAAAGAGGTATGATAAATAACAAAATTATAAATAAATTTAGTTATGGTAATTAAAAAAACCTCTTTTTATACTTAGTATGGTAAATAAATAAAAATATAAATGAACTAGAGGAGTGAAAATAAATAAAACCAATTTTTAAATTTACTTTATAAACCTGTTTATATTTACGAAAAATAAAAAAAGAGGTTTTATTTAGGTGAATCGTAGGTGCCGAATACCATGGGACAAATTATTATTAATACAATGGGCTAAATACCATGGGCCAAATACCGTTGGACAAATTATTATTAATACCATGGGCCAAATACCATGGGAAAAATTATTATTAATACCATGGGCTAAACAACATGGGCCAAATACATACCCAGGGAAATATAAGCACTTTCATATTTTCTTCTTGATTGACCCCTGGCACTTTCTGTGCTTTTGTAGTTATTACCGCCATCATGACTAGAGTTTCTTCATTCTCGGCCTGCTTATGTGGCTATGACGTGGGATGGACAACCTCGGTGGGAGCCTTGACAGAGATTCCAACGTTTTCCTTCCCATGATGAGGAAAATCGACTGGTGACCACCTATTTTTGGACTTCTCCTCTGGCTGCAAAATGATTTTTTTAGGCATATTCCTTATGAGGAAGGGCACTCTCCATTACATTTCCGTATGTCTCCAATCATTTGATGAATATGTCAAGTGACAATGGTGAAGAGGCGACTCATTTTTTGAAATCCAGATATTTGGAAGAATGTAAGAGGCAAAATTTTTAGCAGCGAGCTTACGGACAACAAGGCCCAAAAATATTGCTTCACGTGTGAGTTTTGCAGAAGCTCTTTGATCCCCAATTCTTATAACCACGCCTTTGCAGATACAAATCACTCTTATGTCCGGGAAAAAACCATACTCTTTTGGGTTCTCTTCGAATTTAAAAGGTCTTGTAATTCCTTGAACTTAGGAAGTTGGGGATTCCATATACCCTTCAACAATGTCTCTATGGAGGTAAACAACTAGAGGATTATTTTCATTTTCATTTTATGATATTGAAAATATAGTTAAAGTGATTTTAACCTTCGTCCTGCGAGGAGGGGAAGTAGGTCAGCCATCTTCCACCAATGATTTTCACAGGGATGATGTCCATGCACAAGCCCCAAGAAAGCCGCTAAACCTTTCGAGGCCCCAAGCCATTTTTTATTGAAATCGGAGTGATGCACTCTTCTCTATATAAATTTCCCACTTCGACACTTGAAACTTGTTTCAAATTTACAAAATCTTCCATTATCTACGTATTCAATCGATTATGGCTCTCACATGACAAATCTCTACCAATGGATTCAATCCATATGCATTAATAACATCAAGGTTATTTGCGTTCAGATGTTTCTTTATAGTGTTGTTTTCTTTCAACTAAGATTATAAAAAGCCTTAACTAGTGGTCCATGGTTTTCAGAAAAGCAGTGGTTATTCGTCACTCCCCGGTTTCCAAATTCAACCCTTTCACAAAAATACGAAGCTTCCTATTTGGGTCAAGATTTCAAATCTACTTGTTCACTTATGGAACTTTTTTTTCTTTTCAAGAATGAAACCTTGTGGGTCACTGAAACAGATCCTTCTAGGGGGGAGAAGGATTTACACTTATGGTAAAATATGTGCCTAAATTGACATAAGTAAAGGTATACCTAATAAAACCAATCTAAAATTTTGTGATTTCCATTGAACAATAGCCTCCTGGACTATGAAAATATTGCTTTCCAACGTTGTCACTACCATCAAACATGGCATTTTCGAACTCCCGTACTATGTTCCTCGACCAAAAAGAAGAGAAGTAACTCGCAAATCCAACTTCCAATGTTGAAAACCTTGTGATCTGACTCCCATGGATGAAATTGAGTCCTTCAGTTTGGATGAGAATGAGATCAAGCAGAGCAAAATGTAGCAAGAAAGCAGAGAAATGATAAGCCCTCAATAGATCTCTGGGGCTATCACTTTTTTAGGTGCTCGGGGAAAGCACATGAGTCCTCCTCCTCCACTCGGATAAGGAGACTCTACCTTTAGTCAACAATGTTTCCTCAAGTGGTTTTAGAATGCACTGCCCACGTACTCGCTAAGTTAAAGTTACAAAAAATAAAGGAAATAAGTGTCGTACGGAGGATTTATCCCATTCTCAAAATTCTTATGTCCGGCTCCTTATAGTTTCCATGTTTCATTTTCCTCCATATTTCTCTCTGTATGATTTTCACAACCGAGGTTGATAGTTTATCATTTGCCAGTTTCCGCTAGCTGGGCATTCTTGATCAGAATCTCCATGTTCTTTTTAAAAATATAATTATTCTCACTACAAAAAAACATGGGCCAAATAATATATTTATAAAACAGTATGCTTAAATAAATACATATAAAATAGGTATAAAGAGGTTAAATAAATAAAAATACATCAAATAGGATTATAAATGAACATTTCTCATTATATGTCAAGCCTATGGGCCAAATGCCATGGTAAATAAAAGGAGGTATGGTAAATAAATAAAACTCCTTTCATATTTACTCTATAACAGTTTCTTTATATTTACAAACACTCAAAAAAAAAAAAAAAAAAAAGTTTTTATTTAGGTGCATCTATAACAAATAATTAATGGCCAAATTATTATTAATACCTTGCAAAATTTTTTTATTAACCCTAATATTAATATTATTAAATTTAATAACTTTGGATTAATACAATTTTTTTTATTTTATATTATAATATATATTAATATACCATGATATATATTA
Source organism: Pinus albicaulis (assembly GCA_034641835.2). Classification (NCBI taxonomy): domain Eukaryota; kingdom Viridiplantae; phylum Streptophyta; class Pinopsida; order Pinales; family Pinaceae; genus Pinus; species Pinus albicaulis. The sequence goes on from CM076578.1 coordinate 778,539,834, forward strand.
ACTCTATATATATATGGAACATAAGAACAAAGACATAGATCACAGGTAGAGATATGGGAGTGACAAGGGAGAGATGGACATAACCAAAGGAGAGGGGAGAGGAGGAATGGAGAGAGAGAGAGAGAGAGAGAGAGAGAGAGAGAGAGACAGAGATAGACAGAGAGAGGTAGAGAAGGCTAAGAGAGGGAGATGGAGACCCAAGGATGGATGGGGGAGAGAGAGGAGAGAGGGAGTGGGGATATGAGAGGATTGGAGGGGCATAGAGAGAGAGAGAGAGAGAGAGAGAGAGAGAGAGAGAGAGAGAGATGGGAGAGATGGGGAAGAGAGAGGGAGAGAGAGATGGGTTATATAAATCCCTAGGGATAAAAAAGAAACCAAGGTTGAAGTTTTATTCTTAAGTGGGGTTCTAGTTGGATAATGGTTGTAGGATGGGTCCTCAATTGGACCGACACTAATTTAAAAAGGTGGAAGCCTAAAGTCAAGGAATGATGGCTTAAGGCTTCCAATCATAGCCTACAATCACATATTGCTTATTGCCAGCAATGTGCTTATTAGACTCGCTAGTTCTAACAATGTGCACACATTTGCATCACCAACGAGCGTTTATAAGAGGCCAATATAACATCCAAAGGAGATGATGACACATGGAAATGAAATGTACAAGATAAAATTTGTTGGTCACATGTACAAGATGACATGTGGCAACTCGTATATGTGCAAATAAACTTCTATTCTCCAGGATTATCGAATATCTAGATGGTGCAAGATACAAAACCATGACCTTTGGAATAATGGCTACCTCATCTTCTTTCTTGGAAATGGCCTGAAATATTTTATTGGGTAATTTTTTTCTTAAATATCCTAACTCTGGACGGATAAAGGATGGCTCAATGAGCACTTGTGCTTGTGATCCGTAAACTACCATGGAGAGTCCATATAAGACAATAGCTCACAACATATCCGATAATATTATATTTAAACATGAAACCCTACACTATTACAATTTTCTTAGATTTACAGGTTTGTATATTTTACATCGTAAATAGTGCATGCACATGCAAATAAAAAATTATGAAGAAAATGGAAAATGATAAAAATAAATCTCACACAAACATTAGACACAAGTTATTTTTTTTTTTTTCTCAAACCCGTCTGTGGAGAAAAATCCACGCAAGGTGAGGTTGGTTCTCTCTTTCTCTATATGGAAATATGGTCGTGAGAAACAAATAAGTATGGTCTCTCGGTTCGTGGTGCTATAGCGCATAAATAATCTATGTGTGCTCTACACCGTCCCTACACATTTTTTAAGTAGGGCCATGAAAACAAATGCACTTGAAATAATGGAATGCCTCTTCCTCCTAGTGGCTCGTATTTATGAACACATCCCGACAACCTATTAGTACTTAACGTATATGTGCCTATATATATAAGATGAATTTTTTAGGTTCATGTTTATGTATTTAATTTATATGTTGAATATGTGTATATACAAGCCACAGATATGTTAATTCATTTGTTCTTTGTAGATATATGTCTATGTGATAACAATTATTTGACATGAGATCTATATTAATTTGAGGATGTGTGTGGTGATGTTGTTAGATTAGAATGCTTGTGTTTTGTTAGATGTGATCACGATGATGTTGCCTTGGTATATCATTATTATATTTAGTGTTAGCTAATGACGTTTATATGTAAAGTGAGGTGTATATATCAGGATGATATAGTGAATTTTAGCCAGTATCTTAGATGATGTTTATGTTTGTTAGATCGTCATCGCTATGATGTTTATTTTTTTGAAATGATATTTGCTATGTATTATGTATCAGAACTTATATCACAATTTTACACATGAAATTGTGAATTTAATGACTTACTATAAAAAAATGCATATATATATATTTTATAACTTACAAAGTTTTGTATGGTTGAAAATATGACTGTGAATATGATAAATATTTTTCATTTCTTAGATAATTCACTATCATTCTAATAAAATTAGTAAAATATTTGAATATTCACAAGGAAGAATAATTAAAGGTAAAGAAGTTTACCTTTGTTTTTAATGATACCAAATGTGTAGCTCATTCAATTTTTACGTAAAATAATAATAATAATAAATATTCAAAAATGAAATTTAACCAATAAAATATTACACTATGGTCGATCTATAATTTGAGAGAAAGAAAAATGATAGGTATAGATCCGTTTTAATCACATATTTATCAACTTAAAATATATTAAATCTTTTGGCATGTGACATCTTTTTTCGTTTTACATTATAAGAAGAGATGTTCATATAATGAGATTCGATCCCTCACGACTCTTGGTAGATCCATTTTTAATATGGAATATTTTAACCTCATAGGGGATGGCCATGGTGGTCCTCGACGTACGTAGTACCTAGTTGGTGACCAATAAGCTCGTGGGGTTCAACCTAGTGACCTCGTCCACGCAATATATGCCCAACCAATCAGGCTACAAGTCGTTTCACTGTGTAATGACTTTCAATGGTGGGATTACAGGGATGGGCGTCGAAGGGCATTCTCGATTGGCCCGACCTTTGGTTTTCGACAACCCTACTCGCGCCCAATTCCTAGGCCATACGACAAGTAAGGAGACTGGGAGGAAAGCACAGTAGAGCATGTGGCTTATGTATTGTAATCCTTAGTATTTTAGATGCACAAGAGTGTTATTTTTAAGTATTGAAGTTTGTATATTTATGTGTTGATAATTTGAGCATATAACAAAAAATGCCACCGTCAGGTTGCATTCTGGAGGTGTAGTCGTAAATGTGTGAAAATTTAAGGATGCAATTATCTTGAAGTTTAAAAAATTGGCGAATCTTCATGAGTCCCTAATATGCAAACTATAAAAATTCTTATTGATCTATTTCTAAATATAATTAAAATAATGATATTATATATATTTTCTATATAATTTTTGGTGATTTTAACGAAATAATTTTATATTGTAAAATTTAGCTAATCATTTTTATAAAAAAATGAAATTGGTGAATATTTTTGGAAAACCGTGGAAAATTAGCCCACTCCTATGTAACATGCAGTCTCCTGGGCTTCATGGCTCAGAAGGGGTGAGTGTTTTGAGTAGCCCAATATATGGCACATGTGTAGATGTAATGTAATATTTGTAATGTAAGTAAACACTCTGAGTATAGAGCACATGTGTAGATGTAATGTGTAATTATTTGAAGTGTCTCCCCTCAATTATAATCCATATAATTGTAATAATTTATATATTTGTAATAATTTCCCCTTCCTATTATCCCAATTCAAACACTAAAAAAGAGGTATGGTAAATAAATAAAAATATATGCAATCGAGTTATGGTAAATAAAAATAAAAACCTCTTTTTATATTTAGTATGGGTAAATAAATAAAAATATAAATGAACTAGAGGTATGGTAAATAAACAAAACCTCTTTTTATATTTACTTAGTAAACCTCTTTATATTTATGAAAAATAAAAAAAGAGGTTTCTTTAGGTGAATCTTAGGCGCTAAATACCATGGGACAAATTATTATTAATACCATACCAAATACCATGGCACAAATTATTGTTAATACCATGGGAGAAACTACTATTAATACCGTGGGCTAAATAACATGGGCCAAATACATAATGAGTAGGTAAATATGTTAATTTCAATGCCTTCTTTCGATTGGACTTTGAAGAATTTCTCTCCGTGCTTTTGTGAAAGTATGGTCACGATCATGACTAGAGTTTTCTCTATTCCTACTGCTTCAGAGGGCTATGACGGGGATGGACGGCCTTGGTGATCTCGGGAGGAGATTCCAATGTTTATCTCTTCTCATGTCGTAGGAAATCATCATGACCATCGTCGCACCTCTCCTTTCCATAAGCAACGATGTCTAAGGCATATTCCTTATGAGGAAGGGGCACTCTCCATTCTATTTATGGATGTCTCCAATCATTTGATGAATATGCCGAAGACAATGGTGAAGAGGTGACCATTTTTTGAAATCTAGAGATGCTTGGAAGAATGTGAAGAGGAAACCTTTTTTAGCAAAGAAGTCATGGACAAATAAAATGGCTCAAAAATATTTATTCACATACGATTTTTGGTATTCATCGGTCTCATATCTTATAACCCCACCTTTTCAGATAAAAATCACTCTTATCCTCTGGGAAAACCATACTTCTTTTGGTTCACTCTTCGAATTTGGTGAAGAACCTTTGTATTCCCTTGAATAGTGTTGGGGATTCCATCTACCCTTCAACAATGTTTCTATGGAGGTAAACAACTAGAGGATTATTTTCCGTCTTTATTTTATAATATTGAAAAATATGCTACGGTGATTTTAAATTTCTTCGTCTCTGTGAGGAGGAAGTAGGTCGTTACCACTAATGATTTCTCTTGGCTATACAACGATGATGTCAATGCACAAGCTCCCAAGAAAGATGCTCAACTATACAAGGCTCCCAAGCATTTCTGTCAGATAAATTGAGGATGTAATTTTCCGTATACCCCAATTCGACATGTGAAAACTAGTTTTGGAATTTATGCAAGGGCATCTTCCATTATCTCGCATTCAATGGATTATGGCCTCACATGACAGACCTCTACCAATGGATTCAATCCATATGGAAGAATAAATATCACATACTATGCTTGAAGGGTTTCTTTATAGTGTTGTTTTCTTTTCAATTAAGATTATCAAAAAGCCTTAACTAGTGGTCCATGGTTTTGGGGAAAAGAAGGTTATTCCTCACCCCCCCGGTTCCTTAATTCAACCCTTCTACGAAATTCATTACCAAGCTCTATTTGCTAGGATTTAAAATTCAATTGTCCACTTATGTCACTATCTTTCAAGGAATTGAAACTCCGTGGGTCACTTTCCGGCAAACGGATCCTTCCCCATGGGAGAGAAGGGAATTTACATTTATGGTGGTATATATTTAAATTGACATAAGTAAAGGTATACCTAATAAAACCAATCTCAAAGTTTGTGATTTACATTGGACATAGTCCTTGGACTATGAAAATACTACTTTCCAATGTCGTCATCGCCATCAAACATGGCATTTCGTAACTTCTTTACTATGTTCCTCGCCCAAAAGAAGAGAAGTAATCACAAATCCAAATCTAAAAGTTGGCAACATTTTGATCTACCTCGCCATGGATGACATTAAGTCCTTCAGTTTGGATGGAGGATGAGATTGAAGGTATGCACCGTGAAGAAGGAGAAAATGACAAGTCACACAGACCTTGGGCATGTTTTCAAAGGCTCGGGGCCAGCACAGTCCCCTCAACTCCTGGATAAGGAGACTGCCTTAGTCAGCTGACAGCCTCAGTATTTTATCACCTGCTCCATGACTATTAGCAAAGTTACAAAAACAGTATGAAAGAGATATGTACTGAGAATTGCCATTCTGGTGGTAATTCTTTGTGTCTATTCTGTTTCTATGTTTCATTTTCCTCCCGTTTCTATCTTGTATGCTTTTCATGACCAAGGTTGGATAGTTTATCAGCTCGCCCCCGCTAGCCAGTCTTCTTCATTGTATCTCCTGCGCTTTTTTAAAATATATCTAGTCTCACTTACCAAAAAAAAAAAAAAACATGGGCCAAATAACATATTTATAAAAAAAAGTATAAATAAATAAATATAAAATAGGTATAAAGAGGCATGGTAAATAAATAAAAAGACATCAAATAGGATTATAAATGAACATTTAATTATATATCAAGCCTATGGGCCAAATGTGATAAAATAAAGAGGTATGGTAAATAAATAAAACCTTTTTATATTTACTCTATAATATGCTTTATATTTACGAACACTCAAAAAACAAGTTTTATTTAGGTGAATCTTATGGGCCAATTACCATGGGCCAAATTATTATTAATACCTTGCAAAAAAATATTATTAACCCTAATATTAATATTAAAATATTATTTTTATTATTATTAATAAATCAAATATTGATATTAATATATGTAATATATTATTATTAAATTTAATAACTTTGGATTAATATAATATTAATTTTTTTATATTATATATATATTAATATATATCCTTGATATATATTAACTTCTAGATATATATATGGAATATAAGAACAAAGACATAAAGTGATAGAGGTCGAGAGATGGGTGACAAGGGAGAGATGGACATAAACTGAAGGAGAGGGGAGAGACGAATGAAGAGAGGGAGTGAGAGAGAGATAGAGAGGGAGGAGAGAGGTAGAGAAGGGGTAAGAGAGGGAGAGATGGAGACAAAATATGGATGGGGGAGAGAGAGTGAGAGATAGGAGTGATAGTGAGAGGGATTGGGAGGGGTATAGAGAGAGAGAGAGAGAGAGAGAGAGAGAGAGAGAGAGATGGGGAAGAGAGAGGGAGGTAGGAGATGGGGGATGAGAGAGGAAGGAAGAGAGAGAGAGGATGAGAGAGGGAGGGAGAGAGAGATGGACGGGAGGGGGAGAGAGGGAGGGAGTGAGAGATGGAGTTGGAGGGGAGATATTGAGAAGGGAGAGAGAGAGAGAGAGAGAGAGAGAGAGAGGGAGTGACAAGGGAGATATGGAGAGAGAGTGTGTATGTTTAGGGGTGAGATAAAGAGACAAATAAGGAGAAATAAAGAGAGAGAGAGGAATGACAATGGAGAGATGGAGAGACAGTGTGTGATAAGAGATAGAAGAGACAAAGAAGGAGATATGGAGAGAAGGGGGAGAGAACGGAGAGGAAGGGATATAGTAGCAAAATTGTGGAAGAGAAATATATGGGAGAGGGAGAGAAAGGGAGAGAGAGGATGGAAGAGAGAGGATGTGAGACAATGGAGAGGGGGAGGTAAGAATAAATACATAGAGAGAAAGGTTGTGAGAGAGGGAGGAGCGTAAAGGAAGATGCAGAGAGAGGGAGGGAGGAAAAAAAAGGAATGAGAGATGGAAGCAGGGAGAGAGGGAGAGAGAAGGGGAAGATAGAGATATAGGTTGAAGGGGTGAAGAGAGGGAATACGAGAGACAGGAAGTAGAGGGAGGGATATGGGACAAAGAGATTGATAGATATAGAGTGAGAGTATGTGTGTTTGGGGGGTGAGATAGAGAGAAAGAAGGAGATATGAGGGAGATATGGATATCGATGGAGGGGGAGAGAGGGAAGAATATTTCTTGCATTAGATGAATTTATTTCAAATATGTGTATGGTGATTTATAAATCCTATTTGATTGCTTGCACTAGATGCATTGATTTTAGTGCAGATATTTCTTTTTCATGATATTTGGATTTCTTGCACTGTATATGTATTGGTGAACTTATAATAAAATTTTATATATGAAATTGTAATTAGAATGACTTACCATGGTTGGGCCAAAAATTACCAATGCATGGCTCTCCAAAACGTAGAACTCATTGTTTCCTACATAGAAAAAGAAGAAGAAGAAGAAGAAGAAGATATTATCATTAATTTCAAAAATAAAAAATCATGATAAATATGTTTTATAAAGTACATGAAATAGTTAAAATATTAAAATTTACACTGGAGTTGTACATGCTTTTTAGGGACACCTTCATCGTTCACCAACAACGTGCTATTAATGGTCCCTATGAGCCGACACGTAGCTATAGGAAACACAATAATGTAGTTGGCCATATCGGGCTCATCATTGCCAACACGTTTATGCTTGGCCGGGTGTCTCGTCATGCGTGTGTGCTTTCTGTCGGCACCTAAAGTAGTAGGTACTGCAGGGTTGTTGGGCAATTCCTTGCCCTCTTTGTCCCACTACCACCAACACCCCAAGTTCAAGTAAGTGCCTGGAAACGCTATACATAAAAGAACTTTTTGTTAGTTTAGTCAATGAAATTAAAAACAAAACTATCACAATTCATCTCATGCAACAAAAAATATCCTTTTGAATTTTTATTATTACCCGACATCTTTCTAGCCGGCTCATAAGATGCTTTATCCTCTCTTCTCGTTTGTTGTTTGGAGGCGCGTTTCATCAGCACAATTCGAATTTCGCATTCGTGAATTTTTTTTGCAACAAGAACACTCTGAGATGGTGGATGAAGAAAGCTCTTCCTCAAAGAGGGAATCATCAAAGTACCATGGTTAGGTGTTCCGCATATTTGAACAAAATTAATATTATTTCAACTATGTAACACCAAAATACTCGAAGATAGAGCAACGTCAGTACTTTACATGTTCTTTCCGTCGTCTTTTTACACGATCATCCTGCTCCTGGTTGTTCCCGCATCGCTCTAATCGCCCACATTGCAATAAAATTATAAATGTAAAAACTTGAAAACACAAAATGAAAACTAAAATACGTAATAAGATACCGGAAGATAGAGTTAGAGTTTCAAGTATGCTCTGCATTGAATCTTACCCCGGAAACATGTCACTGCACATTAAGGCACCCAAACAAGAGAGGAGTTGACAATGAAGACCTTATTGAATATATTGTTGGATCAACTTCTAGTAGACTTGCGAAGACCTTGAGGATATTTTTTGAGCAACATTGTTGAATATGATGGTATAGCATTGTTGTAGACGATCTTCAAGGGCCTTGAAGTGAAGCTTTGGAGCAACTGCTGAAAAATCCTTAGAGCATTTAAGTAAGGCACTTTCTATATTCCATCACCTTTTTCCTTTCAATATCATTTAAATAATTTGTTGATATTTAATGTTTGAAATCACGTTATAATTCCTTGATTATATGTGTTTGGGGAGTTTCTTTGAAATACCTAAAATACCCCTTTGAAATTTTATCTTCGGATGTATGTCCTAATTCTTATCGTTCAATATTTTGATCGATAGTAGTAAACATGTAGTGCTAGGCTCTGACTTCGCTTATTGGGCCATTAGATCCCTAACATCTACTAGGGAGAACCCCCTTGAGTTGGAGGAGAGCTAGCCCGAAGTGAAAAGAGGTTGGTGAAGTGAAAATGAAGCTATTGAATACACATGGTATCACACTTTAGCTTTAGGACTTTATCTTGAGAAGTGCTAGATTTTACAGCATCAATTCTCAAATTGTTTACAACACTATTGTTAAGAACTAATAAGAAGTGATGTTAGAGGGGTTTTTCAAGATAAGAAACAATACCATTTAAAAACTATGGTCTCCACCCTGCATTCCTTCACTCGGGCCTAAAGGCACACCAGAATAATTTCACACTAAACCATGCAAACTTAAAAGTAACTTAACAGATCCATAAAGTAATAATAATAATCATAATTCCTAATTTCCTATTGTACGATATGAGATGCAATTATTCAAACAGAAGCAATGAAGACATGCACGTTCCAATTTCCAAGATCGATGAACCAATACAAGAAGTTAGAAACTACAATCCTTGATTCAATACCGTCCTAACCTGTGAAGGAATCTAGTTTTGTAGGGAATGAAGAGGTTGTTATCTTTACAATCCCATCCCAACATCAAATTCAGTGATAAGTTTCTATGAGGTTCGCTTCCTCGATGAAACATTCACTCCATTTAACGATATATTTAAGTAGGCTTCTAAGTATATTTTTTAGGAAAACACCATACCTATAATGCATTCACTTGGTATGTATAAAGGGAAAGGTTGCTTTCATAAAACGGTGACAAAGGCATCTTCGAAAAGGTATATTCACTTTTTATTTATGTTGTTCACCCACACCACTCTCGTGTTTTCATCACTAATCCCGTTTTTGTCATTTTTGGATTCAAATTAAGTTAAGGCCTTTAAGTATTTTTAACTTTTCGGTAGTTTTCATAAGTGGCATGTATTGATTTTCCATTAATTTCCGCACTTTTTCTTCATGCGTATACAGAAACAAAAAATCAAATGCATGATTTAGTCCCATACATTTAACAAGTTGTTGGATCAACTCCATTGGCAATATCATGTTTCCTATTCAATCAAAATTTATCTCAGTTAGGTAGGTAGGAAGGTTTTCCCTTGTATTAATAGGCACTTCTAGCTTGCATTTTTATTATATCTTTCAAATTTAGTGTTGTTTCAATTAGTACAATTTTTTTCAACTTTCAAGGTGAGAATGAACAAAGACAAATTTTTGTGATGGATGACTATATATGACTCCATGGCCAGAGTGAAAAGGTACTAATCTACTTCTTCAAATATCTATAGTTCTCATTCTACCATATATGAAGATGGTCCCCCGATTTTGAGCCAAATGTTGCAACAAAAAAGTTCCCCTCCATAATTTGATATTCAATGAAAATTTCTTAAATTGATGATGGGGGCATGATTATGGAAAATTAAAACATACATATGTAATGGAATTTCAAGATCATGATATATGTTTTCATATGTTTATGGAGGTGGTGGAGCAAAAAAGAGCTCAAATAGAGTCAACTTTTTCACATAAAAAGGACTGTGGGCTTGACTAATGGTTCCATTTAAAAAATGATATCTAGACAGAGAATAAGTGTAGCATGCAAACATGCATTGAAAATCCATCCGAGTTTGCATTGTATTACTTATGATGGATTCAAATTTGGGTTTCAAAATGCTGTGTTATGGCTTGATTTTGTTGAGAAACCCTTAGTTGGACTCTCGTTGGTTTAATTTATATTTTAAGTTTTTTTGCGTCTTTGGGTGATAGTAACTCATGAACTAGGTTACCAATGTGTAACAATCATACTTCAAGAATAAAGTTGGTGATTTTTTTATATTATTATTATTATCTATTAGCTACGAGTATCATTAACTTCAATGCCCGGAATTTTGACATCTTGATAGCATGGATAATTTCAAAAATGTTTCTAGTAAATGTTAACATAATAACTATCATTACGTGTCTTCACTTTTGTCACCATAATAGACCCGTGATATGGACTCATCACACAAATTTACATGCTATGTCCCGCAAGTTCAAACTCGATAGCACAGACCGCGTTGCGCTCTAAAAAGAACTTCGAAGTGTCAAAAACTTCACAATATGTTCTACTATAAAGCCTTTTGGGATACCGAAATAATATATGTATCATTGATGAATTTCAGCATGACAAGATCCGTAGGAAAAGGAAATCAATGGAAGAGTGATCCACCAATGTGAACCCAGAATTTAGCATCGATGAGTTAGAGTCTAGAAATTGGAACCCTATAATTTTAATTAGTGATGGCATATCACATAGGTAATTATATTTTCATGTAGAATAATCCGTTAATTCAAATTTAAACTACATAATATGAAAGGATAACACAAATTTTTCCACGTAAGTCCAAACAACCTATAAAATGGAAAACCTTCTTTTCCATGGGAAATAATTTACCTTTCCTCTTTTTCAAGATAATCTAAATCACAAAAAATATGAACTATACCGCACACATTCTCGATAATGTGAAAGTGAAAAGAATACCTTACACAAGTGATGCACACATGTACATTTGAACACTAATAGATTTTTGTAGTTGAAATGCAATGCTTGTTTTCATTTAAATTTATGGTTTTAAAAGCAAGGGAGAAATAGTGGTCACAAAATTAATAAGCCGTTTTTTGGGAAAATTTAAATCTCGTATTGGGTGATGAAGATAATAGAGGCATTTAATTCCGATTTCACACTCCAGAGAACCTCGTTACCTTAACAAAATCCACGGAATTGACCAATAAACCCAACAAAGTCCACCCTACTATAGGAGGAAGGCCTCGTAGTAAGAACTTACAATTTTACAAGAGTTGGGAGGCGACGTCGTTCGCAAGAGCTTCGAGAAGCACGTGCTGCGAATACACACAAGAGCTGAGGGTGAATACAGGGTGAATGTTGCTCCAAGAGCTCGTGGTGAATGTTTCAAGAGCCGAGGGCGAATGCCGAGGGCGAATGCTTCCGTTAAGAGTGCCAAGGGCGAATGCCGAGGGCGCGGTTATGCAAGAGCGGAGGGAAATGCGCATGATATTTTACAATACGTAGCAATACGCGGTAATACTTGAACACCAACAGATTTTTGTAGTTGAAATGCAATGGTTGTTTACATTTAAATGTAGGGTTTTTAAAGCAGTGAGAAATAATTGGTCATTAAATTAATGTTGCTTTGGGAAAATTTAAATCTTGTATTGGGTGATGAAGATAATAGAGGGTATTAACCTGACTTCGACATTCAGAGAGAACCCTATAAATTTCTAACACAATCCAATGGAATTGACCAAAAACACCCAAATAGAGTCAACCCTACTATAGGAGGAAGCGGTCACAGAAGAATCACTATTTTGCAAGAGCCGAGGGCGAATGTTGTTCTCATAAGAGCCGAGGGCGAACGCCGAGGGCGAATGCTTAGAAAATGTTGTTCTCAAGAAGAGTCGAGGGTGAATGCCGTAGGTTACCGTCGCTGGTAAGGGCGAGGGGAGAATGCGCGCGTGATATCGTATGTTAATGTAGCTATTGCGAGGGATACCGAAACAATAAAAACTATTTTTATGTACGCGCATATGTTTTTTATTTTTATGTAGCGCGCACATAAGTTTGTTATTTTATGTGCGTGTATATAAGTTAGTAATTTTAAGGTAGCATGCATATAAGAACAAGTACACCGTATTTATGAAAAGCGTTGCCACCGTGATGGCTGCCTCCAAACGTCGCAATTGCGACACTTAGACGTTGTCTCGCACTTGCAACGTTTGAGGTAGCTGGCTACAATAGCGACGTTGGGCCATAATGTCACAATTGCGACGTTTCCTCCAAATGTCGGAATTGGCAACACTTTGTCTAAGTGCTCGTATTGCAAAATTTTCTATAAAAACATTTCCGTATAGCGACCAAGCCAAGTGATGGAAAATTGGGAAATTTCCGACATTTGGTCAAAAGCATTGGAACCAAGTGTTGGAATTTCGCTAAAATGTAGTAGTGATAGTATTAATTTTTTTTTACCAACCAATTTAATTAAAGAGTTTGTTAGTTTATATTATGTTTATTTTGGAATAGGACTTTATGATTTTAATTTTAATTTAATTATAAATAATTATTATGTTAATAGTTTGGATTTAACTCTCTATAAATTTTTATAGAATATCCTTGGTAGTATACAAAAAAATACACAAAGGTCGTAATGTAGTTATGTCTTTTTTGCCCTTTTAATCAAACACATTAATTAAAAAAACCATCATATGAACTAGTACATATACTTAAATGATTTATACATTTTTTGGGCATATGGTATTGGAGAACTAGTGGTTTTAGCCCATTTATATTGCAACAAAAGCCTTCTCATTTACCAAGAATATCCATGATAAATCGGGGGTGAACCTCCATGGTCAAGGATCTTCTTTACATATTTTTAGAATCTATATGTCTAACTTATATTAATTCTTCTTATCAACAATAATAATAATTTCAAATAAAAGTTATAATTTAGTTTATTCTTATGATTTTTAAATTTTTAGTAAGTTGAGATGTATGATGAAATAAGTGTTTTGATGTTTATTATATTCCTATCCTATTTACTAGCCATTTATCACATTTCACCTTTTTCAATTTCACTTTTACTCTTTAGAGAGTAAGAGACATGGCATATGCATACATATGGATACACTTAGCACAATCTTTGCATAGTTAATTGAATTAAGAAACAATGGTAATATCAAAATAGAAAAGTAAACAATTTTTAAGTACTCATGATTGCATTACAATAGATCTATATTCCCATTTACATTTATCTATAAGGTCTGTGACTAAAAAATATAGATCATAAAGACTATATAATTTTCGTACTAAATTTTCACAAACAAATAGAGTGCATAAGACAATTGTTTGTATTGTATGTGAATTTGAATCATAAAATATATGCACATTTTTAAAAAAAAAAATTATTGTTTTTTTTTTTTTTCATAAAAAATTCAAATAATAATTTTAATTATATATTAATTTTTTCAGATATTTTACAACATAAAGTGATTTAATTATTTATTAATTTATCATTAGCATATTTTACAACTTTTTTGTGCATTTCTTCAAAGCTCGGGATGCATCATTAGAGATGAGAATGAAACAAACCTCGAACCTTATCGTGTCCATGAAAATCCCTCATTACCTTGCATGAAGTGATTGTGCCATAAATAGAAAACAATTCTCTAACTTGTTATGATCAATGCTATCATCTAAATGTTTTAAATAAAGATTTGCTCCAGATTGCCCCTTCAATTCAGATTTCTTAAGAGTAGTTTTTCCAACATACCATTCTTTTCCATCGATTTTTTTGCCATTTAAAACTCTCAAACACACTTTGCTGCATCATCTACATTCTCAAAATGAGAATCCAAAACACATTGACTTTCCGTCTGCATCCCTCATGACTGCCACACTCATAATTGTTCTGTACCAACAAAGTGTTTCCTCAAATCGTCATCATTCATTGACTCTGATAAATTATTAACAAACACGTTTTTAAACTTGGCTTCTACATTTATTTGTTTAGGCTCTGGCTCCTCTTTCGTGAAATTCGTTTGTTCTCTTTCCTCTTTCATGAATTTCATTTGTTCTCGCTCCTCCTTTTTTCATAAATGGGTCAACATAAACGCGTCTGTCGTTTATCAACGAACCATTCATACATTTAATTGCATTTTGAGCCGCTTCTTCTTTCTCAAAATGCACAAATCCATACCCTTTAGATTGCCCCGATGCATGTGTTGCAATTTTAGAAAGAATGGGTCCAAACACAGAGAATTTGTGATACAGGGTTTTATTGTCTACTGCTTCGTGAAGATTCTTAATAAATATGTTTGCGGATGGGTGTGAGTACATTATCTGAATAGGCTTTCCAATATGGGGTGTAAAATTCGTTACGTAAAGCCTCACCAGCATGTTCAGCAGTGTTTTAATTGACATATCAATATCCGAGAGAAGTCTTGGTCATGGCATCTCTGCAGATGTAATCTACTGAACACGGTGCCAACCTCCACTGGAAGAGTTTCAATCCGCGTCCATAACATTGGGCTCCAAATCCCCCACGTACACAGAGATTTGGAGTTATCACTGCCATTATTAATTTGGGCATCCCGCACGTAAACTTCATTCTCCGAGATCGGGTTCTAATGATTCATCCTCTTTTCTTTCTTGCTGCTACTATTAATAAATTTCTGTCTGTCGCCGCTATTATTAACAACTGCGTACTATTGTTGCTTTTTCTCCTTGGAGTGTCATTGCCTCGTTGCTCTTATTTCTGCTCTCTAAAGCTTCCCAATTAAAAATAAAAATGAATGAAAATATTTTACACCACCGATGTTTTGGTTCATGGGAAGATTTATTGATTTTTTTAATGTAATCCTTCGCTCCTAGCGCATACAGAAATCAACTCCACACAAACAAATAGTTGTGCAGAGATAATATTTGTGAGCAAGTGGCACCAATTCAATGGTGGTAATGATGATATACTTATTATAGTTATACCTATGAAGCAAGATAATGTTTGCGAGAGTGCCATAATGGTGATATACTTATACGGTGTCATCACGCCAATATTTCCAACTATTACGTTAGTTTTTTCTTGAAGTAGACTCAGCCTTTGAATTAGAATTGGAAATTTGAATAGAAAAGCCAAAAATTTGAATTGAATTGTGTTTTTGTTATGGCTCAATAGTTAAAATTTGAGAACTATTATAAAACAATAATTAAAAAACAAAAAAATTCAGTTAAATTGGTTGTTAGTTTATATTAATATTATGATGAATTATGTTTCTGTTATGGTTTTAATGGTTAAAAGTTTGAGTGAAATTATTATATAAAAATAGTATTAATTTTTTTTTTACTAACCAATTTAATTAAAGAGTTTTTTAGTTTATATTATGTTTATTTTGGAATAGGACTTTATGATTCTGAATTTTAATTTAATTATCAATAATTATTAATAGTTTGATTTCAACTCTCTATAACTTTTTATAGAATATCCTGTAGTATACAAATAAATACAAAGTTGAATGTGGTTATGTCTTTTTTGCCCTTTTAATCAAACAGACACTAAAAAAACATCATGTGAACTAGTGTTATATGAAATGATTTATAGATTTTTGGGCATATGGTATTGAGAATTAGTGGTTTTAGCTCATTTATATTAAATAAAGCCTTTCATGTGCCAAGAATTTCCATGATAAACCTGGGTGAACCTCCAAGGTCAAGTGATCTTCTTACACATTTTTTTAGAATCTATATGTCTAACTTATATATTAATTCTTCTTATCAACAATAATAATATATAATAATAATTTCCAAATAAAGTTACATCTAGTTTATTCTTATGATTTTTAGATTTTAGTAACTTGAGATGTAATATTGCACATGTTTTGATGTTATTATATTCCTATCCCTACTTACCACCATTTATCACATTTCTAATTTTTCAATTTCACTTACTCTTAGAGAGTAAGAGACATGGCATATGCATACATATGGATAAACTTAGCACACTCCGCATAGCTATTTCTTGAATTACAAACAACGGTAATATCAAAATAGAAAAGTAAATAATTTTAAGTACTCATGATTGGCATTACAATAGATCAATATTCCCATTTAATTTGATCCCGTGTTAGGAGAAAAGGATGTCGACACATGATATTTATGTTGCAATATATTGTTGTCAACTAGTAATTTGATAGCAAAGATCCAAGAAACAAACTTAATCATCAATAAAATAAATTATTATATTATCATAAGATAGATGCTTACTATCATAGAATTAAGTCATAAGCATCATAGTATATAAATAAAAATGACAACACTTAAGCAACCAAAGAAACAAAGATGATGAGTTACATGTTCATTATGAGAGGGATTCCGATAATAAGCTAGTAAAGCACTTAAACTAGTTAGATAATGATACCAATAAATGTGAACACCAAATGTATAGAATTTCATCAATTTGTAAATATATTGTTGACCTAAATAACTATTCCATGCATTGATAGAGATCATAACACATTGAGAAATCATTGAATTCCAATTTAAGGGATATGACTATGTAGTCAATTTCATCATGGTACAAATCAACATTCATATAGTAACATTTTAAGAGCTAACACCACATATTTAAACATTAATTAATGATTAAAAAATCAATGAGCTAATTCGGTTATTCAAATTACATGCAGGTCAAATAATGTTAATGATTACCTCATCTTTACGATTAGCTTAGTCATGGGAATGCACAAACATGGTCAACATAATAATTAACATAACCCAAACATAACATATCTAGTGGTGTCCCCTATCCATATTATTTAGGTTCAATCCTCACTATGGTTCCTTGGCACCTTATCCTTCTGGGTTCAATCTACAACATGGATCCTAGTGATTCAACAATAAATTGCAAAATGCAATATTTTTTTTTCACACTTGCTACTACTTCGTTGTCATGTTCTATGTTTTTTCTTGTGATTCATTTTCAATCATCATTTATTTGTCAATTGACTCCATGCTTCCATATATATCAAGTCTTTTGTATCACAAATGACATTTAAACCATCAATGTTATGTCTCGTACGTGGTCACAAAAGTCACATCAACCTTTTTCTATGATCTCATATACATCACATGTTTCATCAATATTTCAAATAAGATGCTTTCTATCAGAACATACATCAAGCTTTCAAACGAGTTCATCTATATCACATTTTGCATTAGTCTTCCGTATGAGATCCTTTATATCACAAATTGCATCAACATTTTCTCGTGAGGTTATTAGCTACATACATTGCATCATGCATGTCATCAATTTGATTCTATTTTTTCTCCTAATTTTTATCTAATGTGCATTAATTAAACTCGATCCTTCATATTTATTTTAGCCATGATTAATAAGCCAACAATGCAATTCATTTTTATAATCTTGTGATCCCCAGACTTCCTAAGATATGTTTTAACAAGCTTTATTGCTTTACCCATTTGTCATTATTATCATGATTTCGTATTTATTATTTTGATTATACATGTTTATGTGTTGCCCTTGATTTATTTCTCTTTAGATGAATTGTGATGAAGTCTCAACTAGAATTTGTTTTAGGATCAATAAAATTACTTAAAAATCCATTTTAAAATCTATTATAATATCATTATGGGATAAATAAGATTTATACATGTTCAATAGAATGTTTTTGAGGTAGTTATATATTTTCTTGTGATGAACAACATGTCGATTATGTTTTTCCTTTTCCATTACATTTAGGTTGGAATTGAAAAAGGATTGCATCTTTTTCCCATTGTGCGTAGGATGCCGTAGTGGTGGGGCTACTCTTAGTTGGTGCTTGAAAAATACAAGATCCTTTCGACTATATGGGTGCACTTGTGGAAGAAACTCTTTTGCAATCCACTTTATTTCTATGAATATGCTTTTATATGTAGTTTTTAAGTGAGTCAATCTACCGATGATTTACAAGTGTCCACACCCTTCAACATTTCTAAATTTGACATTCAATATGTGTGTGCACTTGGATTGATTGATTATTTACATGTTGAAATTTTATTTCTAATAAATGCAAGGACTGTCCTATTGAGCGATACCTTCACCGCTAACAAAGTTAGTAAATGAAGTTGTGGGATACATCACATTACTTTGTGCAGTAATAGCGTGATCTCTGGTGTCAAGCTATGTGCTCGCTAAAATTATTTTGTGTAAACACTATAGTAACAATACTTTACAAAGATCAAAAATTCATATCCAAAACACTGACTGGGTGAGGGTCATAACTGAGAACAAAAATTATGGATATAGATTAGTCATTGGGCAATTAGTGTGAATTGATTAAATATGTGATTAATTATGACAAAATGCTCCATATTATTATTAATATATACTATAGAGTGACAAGTGATTATATTGTAGGTAGATCTAAAAAACATGGAATTGGATGACATTTTGTCACATATGCCTTATATATCTAATCAATAATATTCTACATTCTGAGAGGTCTCACCAAAATTTGAAACATCAAATCCATGCCATTGAAAATTCAACAATCAAAAACTCTTAGAGTCATTTAACCAAATAATTGGCTATTTATCACATCGTTATGAATAAAAATATTGCATCCCTACATTACATGTATCAATGAAAATAAAACAATTTTATTTTTAATGGAAGGAAAAAAATGGATGGTGGAATATATTATCACTATCGATAGAAATCAAGAAATTTTGATAGATTTAGTTGCAAAAATGTTTCAATGTGGATTGTGATCTAGAAAATAATTTAATGTTAGCTAGTGAAATAGGGGACTCAATTTATCTAAGCTAGAGGAACATCTCGGACTCCAATCGCTCATGTGGATGAAGTCATTATCAAATAAAAATACAAGAAAAAACCCTTGTGATATCGTTTTTTATATTGTTGTGATTTTTTCTATTCTTACCAATTGTGCAAGCGGAAGGGGTTCTTGAAATGAACTTTTTGGTTGATCGATACTACCTAAGTATTATTTCCAAGAATGTTGAGATTTTTCTCACAATTTTTGTCATTAATGTCAAGTCTAAGTCACTAATTTCAAGTGAAGAGTTCATGGGGAGCTAGTATTGCAAAGTATTCTGATGTGTTTATGTGTGTCGTATCCTAGCCTCGAGGTCAAGGATGAAGATAATATATTTGAAGGAATTTTATTATTCAACATGAAATAAAATAAGAAAATTAATGTTTAGTTGGATATTTTCTCGATAAATTTCCAACAGTATATGGAAGTTGATATAAATCCTTAGGATAAAACTAAGGTTGAAGTTTCACATTTCAAGTAGGGTTGTAGTTGATAATGGTTGTAGGATGGGTCCCCAATTGAACGACACTAAATTTGAAAAGGTGGAAGCGTAAAGTCAAGGAATGTGATGGCTTTTAAGGCTTCCAATCCATGTACCATGGTCACATATTGCTTCGGGGTACAAGCACCAATGTGCTTATTAGACTGTAAAGAGTTCTAATGATGTCCACACATTTGCAACGACCAACGAGTAGCGCAGAAAGAGGCCAATATAACATCCAAAGTGAGATGATGACATGGAAAATGAAATTTACAAGATAAAATTCTTTGGTCACATGTACAAGATGACATGTGGTACCCTTGTAGATGTGAAAATAAACTTCTTATTCTCCGTGATTATTTAATATCTAGATGGTGGAAGATACAAAAACATGATCATTGGAATAATGCACACTTCCCATCTACTTCCCGAAATGCGTATCCAGCTTATTTTATTTGGTAATTTTTTTCTTAAATCTCTTAACTCTTGACTTAGACAGTTTGATGGCTCAATGAGCACTTGTGCTTGTGATCTCAGAACTACCATGTAGATTCCATAAGACAATTCATCACAACATATCCGATATAATATTATATTTAAAAATCAAACCTATAATATTACAATTTTCTTAGATTTAGGTTCCAGAGTATTTTACCGTGAATAGTGCATGGCAACAAAAGCATACAAAATAGAAATCGATAAATAAAATCTCACACAATACTAGACACAAGGTTTTCTTTGTCAAACCATTTCGTGATAGGCAAACCAAGTTTTAAGGTGAGGTCGCTTCCTCTCTTTTCTTCGTCCGGAAATATAAATGTGAGCACAGCATATGGTCTTTAGTCTGTACGTTATTGTGCACAAATCCTATGTGTATGCTCTACACCCTCATTCCCTGCTATTTTTATGACAGGAAAAAATGCACTTGAAATAATGGAATGCTTTTCTTGCTAGTGGCCCAATTATAACACATCCCGATGTGTACCCTATTAGTACTTAATTTATATGTGCCTATATATATATATATATATATATATATATATATATATATATATATATATATATATATACGATGTATTTTTTTTTGTTCATGTTTATCTACTTAATTTATATGTTGGTGTTGATGTGTATATAGTTAGGTCATGCTAGATATGTTAATTTAATGTTCTTGTAGATATATGTCTATGTGATAACAATTATTTGACACAGAGATCTATATTAATTTGAGTGATGTGTGTGGTGATGTTGTTAGACTAGAATTCTTGTGTTTTGTTAGATGTGATCACGATGATGATGCCCTGGTAGATCATTATATTTTGTGTTAGATAATGATGTTTATATGTGCTAGAGGTGTATATATCAGATGATGGTAGAATTTGATTGTGTATCTTAGATGATGTTTATGTTTGTTGGATTGTTATGACTATGATGTTTATTTTTTTGAAATGATATTTATTATAGATTATGTATCATGAGCCAGATATCGAAATTTTATATATGAATTGTAATCGAATGACTTACTATAAAAAAATGCATATATATTTTTTATAACTTACAAAGTTTTATATGGTTGAAAATAGATTGTAAAAATTATGATAAATATTTTTCTATTTCTTAGATAATTCATTTGTATTCATTCTAATAAAATTAGTAAAATATCGAATATTCACAAGGAAGAATAATTAAAGGTAAAATAGTTTACCTTGTTTTTAATGATACCAAAATGTGTAACTCATTCAATTTTTAATATAAAATAATAATAATAGTAATAAATATTCAAAAACAAATTTAACCAATAAAATATTACACTATGGCCGATCTATAATTTGAGAGAGAAAATGAGTAATATAGATCCATTTTAATCACATATTCATCAATCACTAAAAGAGATTAAATCTTTTAAGTATGTACATATTTTTTCAAGTTTTGCATTATAAAAAGAGATGTTCATATAATGAGATTCGATCCTCTCGACTTCTTGGTAGATCCATTGTTATGGAACTACTGTGATCTTCTATCCCAGATGGCCACGTGGTCTACTACGGTTAGTAAAAATTCTTAGTTACATCAATAAGTTCTGTGGGGTTCAACCTAGGGACCTTCGTCCATGCAATATATGCCCAACCAATCAAGTCGTAAGTGGTTCTAATGTAATATTTTCTGTTTATATTTAAATTTCAATTCGTGGGATTGGTTGGGGGATGGGCGTCGAAGGCATGCCGATCGGGGCCTGGCCTGGTTTTCGACAACCATACTGCGGCTCAACGGATATACGACAACCAGGAGAATTTTAGTAGCACAGAGAGCATGTGGCCTATGTCCTATACTCTCAGCTTTAGATGCAACGAGAGTGTTATTTTTGCGCATTGAAGCTTGCATATTTATGTGTTGGGGAATTTGAGCATATAATAAAAATGCCACTATTACAAGCTTTCGCACTGGAGGCATAGCTCAAAAGGTGAGTGGTTGATAGCTCAATATATGGCACATGGGTAGATGTAATGTAAGCAAACATCGGAGTATAAAGAGCACGTTTAGATGTAATGTGTAAGTAATTATTTGAAGTGTCTCCTTAATTATAATCCATATAATTGTAATAATTTATATATTTGTAATAATTTCCCTTCCTATTATCCCACCCGAACACTCAAAAAAGAGGTATGTAGTAAATAAATAAAATTATAAATAAATTGGATATGGTAAATTAAAAAACTCTTTTTATACTTATGGTAAATAAATAAAAATATAAATGAACTAGAGGTATGGTAAATAAATAAAACCACTTTTTAAATTTACTTAGTAAACTCCGTTTATATTTATGAAAATAAAAAAAGAGGTTTTATTTAGGTGAATCGAGCTAATTACCATGGGACAAATTATTATTAATAAAATGGGCTAAATACCATGGGTCAAATACCGTGGGACAAATTATTATTAATACTATGTACAAATACCATGGGAAAATTATTATTAATACCAGGGCTAAATAACATGGGCCAAATACATAACGAGTAGGTAACATAATCACTTTACAAACTTTCTTCTTGATTGGACTTTAAGAATTTATCTCTGGTGTTTTTGTGTGGTGGAAAGTATGGCTGCCATCACCAGAGTTTCCTCATTTTGGCCCGTTTACAGGCTATGACGGGGGATGACAGTCAAAGGGGAGCCTCGGATGTGAGATTCCAACGCTTCCCATGATGAGGAAATCACCGTACCACTGGCCGGACTTTCTCCTTCCGTCAGAACGACATGTCCGAGGGCATATTCTTACGAGGAAGGGGCACCCTCCATTACATTTCCAGGTGTCTCCAATCATTTAATGAATATGATGAAGACAATGGTGAATAGGCGACCATTTTTTGAAATCCAAAGATATTTGGAAGAATGTGAAGAGGGAACCTTTTTTAGCAACAGCCATGTGAGGAAAAACAAGGCCCAAAATCTTGCTTCATGTGAGTTTTGCAGCCCTCGATCCCTGCCTATAACCGCCTGCATACAAATCACTCATGTTTGGGAAAACCATACTTTCGTTCGCTCTTCGAATTTGGGGAAGAACCTTGTATTCCCTTGAACTTAGGTTGGGATTACATATACCCTTCAAAAAATGTCTCTGCGGAGGTAAACAACTAGAGGATTATTTTCCGCTCTCATTTTATGATATTGAAAGAGAAGGTAAGGATTTTAACCTTCGTTTACGAGAGTGGGAAGTAGGTCACAACTCACTAATGATTTCTCTGCTGTGATGATGTCCATGCACAAGCTCCCAAGAAAGCTGCTCGACTCCCCCGAGGCTCCCAAGCCATTTTTGGTTGATAAATTGGAGTGATGTACCTTCGTATAAATTTCCCCACTCGACACTTGAAAACTAGTTTCAAATTTATAAAATCTTCCATTATTTGGTGATTCAATTGATTATGGCCTCAATATGACGTATTCTACCAATGGATTCAACCATATAAATAATAACATCAAGGTTATTTTATGCTCGAAGGGGACATTATAGTGTTGTTTTCTTTCAATCATTATTATGAAAAGCCTTAACTATTGGCTCATGGTTTGGGAAAAGCAGTTATTCGTCACTCTCTCTCGGTTCCCGTGTCGAACTTTCCGTGAAAGTCATTACGAAGCTTCCTATTTGGGTCAAGATTTCAAATCTACTTGTTCACTTATGGAACTTTTTTTGTCTTTCTTCAAGGAATTGAAACTCGTGGTCACTTTCCGGAAAAGATCCTCTGTGGGGAGAAGGAATTTACACTTATGGTAGAATATGTGTTGAAATTGGACATGTTGTGTCAGTATACCTAATAAAACCAACTTCAAATTTTTGTGATTTCCATTGAACATAGTCCTGACCAGAAAATGCTGCTTCTTAACGTTGTCATTGCCATCAAACATGGAATTGCTAACTCCGTACTATGTTCTCGCCCAAAAGAAGAGAAGTAATCGCAAATCCAACTCTAAATGTTGAAACCTTCCGATCTCGACTCCCATGGATGACATTGAGTCCTTCGACGTGATGAGGATGAGATTGAAGGTATGCAAATGTAGTAGAGCAAAGAGAATGATAAGCCCTCAATAGATCTTTGGGGGGGGCTAATGTTTTCCGTGTGCTCGAAGCGAGCACATGAGTCCTCCTCCTCCCACTCGGATAAGGAGACTCTTACCTTAGTCAACAACAATCTTCAAGTGGTTTTAGTCCACTCGCTCCATGACGGTTGGGGTTAAAAAATAAAGGAAATAAGTGGCTAGCCGAGGATTTATCCCATTCCGGGTAAATTTCTGTGTCCGTGTCTTATAGTTTCCATGTTTCATTTTTCTCCAATATTTCTCTCTTGTATGCTTTTCACAACCGAGGTTGATAGTTTATCATTTCCGACTTTCCCGCTAGCTAGTTCTTGATTGTAACCTATGTTTTTTTAAAATATAATTAGTCTCACTTATAAAAAAACATGGGCCAAATAACATATTTATAAAAAAAGGTATGGTAAATAAATAAATATAAAATAGGTATAAAGAGGCATGGTAAATAAATAAAAATACATCAAATAGGATTATAAATGAACATTTCATTATATGTCAAGCTCTATGGGCCAAATGTTGGCGGGTAAAATAAAAGAGGCATGGTAACAAATAAAACCTCTTTTCATACTTTACTCTATAATATGCTTTATATTTACAAACACTCAAAAACAAGTTTTATTTAGGCATCCAGGCCAAATACCACGAGCCAAATTATTATTAATACCTTGCAAAAAATTTTTATTAACCCTAATATTAATATTAAAAATTATTTTTATTATTATTAATAAATCTAATATTCATATTAATATATGTAATATTAATATTATTAAATTTAATAACTTTGGATTAATACAATATTAAAATTTTATTATTATTATAATATATATTAATATATCATGATATATATTAACTCTAGATATATATCGAACATAAGAACAAAGACATAGAGTGATAGAGGTGTAGAGATATGGGAGTGACAAGGGAGAGATGGACATAAACCGAAGGAGAGGGGAGAGGAGGAATGAAGAGAGAGAGAGAGAGAGAGAGAGAGAGAGAGACGTAGAGGAGTGAGATAGGTAGAGAAGGGTAAGAGAGGGGGAGAGAAGACCTAAAGATGGATGGGGGAGAGAGAGAGAGAGGGAGGGATAAAGGAGAGGATTGAGGTGCATAGAGAGAGAGAGAGAGAGAGAGAGAGAGAGAGAGAGAGAGAGAGAGAGAGAGAGAGAGAGAGAGAGAGAGAGATATGGGAGAGAGAGGATGAGAGAGGGAGGTAGGTATATGGGTTATATAAATCCCTAGGGATAAAAAAAGAATAAGTTTGGAAGTTTCACATTTCCGCGGGGTTCTAGTCGATAATGGTTTCATAGGATGGGTCCTCAATTGACCGACACTAAATTTGAAAAGGTGGAAGCCTAAAGTCAAGGAATGATGGCGTAAGACTTCCAATCATAGCCCATGGCTGCTGCATTGCTTTCATGCATAACTAATGTGCCTATTATATCGTTAGTTCTAACGATGTGCAAATATTTGCACCCACTCAACTATGAAGCAGTAAAGAGGAAAATATAACATCCAAAGGAGACGATGATACATGGAAATGAAATGTACAAGATAACATTTTGTTGGTCACATGTACAAGATGACATGTAACCTCGTAGATGTGCAAATAAACTTCTATTCTCTGTGATTATCAAATATCTATATGGTAAGATACAAAACCATGACCATTGGAATAATGGCCACTTCCATCTTCTTCTTGAAATGCAAAGATCTAGTTATTTTATTTTGATAATTTTTTTCTTAAACTTTAACTCTTGGATTCTTGGATAGTTGGATGGCTCAATGAGCACTGTGTCAGGATCTATAAACTACCATGGAGAGTCCATAAGACAATAGCTCACAACATATCCGATAATATTATATTTAAAATCAAACCCTACACTATTACAATTTTCTTAGATTTATAGGTTTGTATATTTTACTATAAAGAGTATGCATGCAAATAAAAATTATGAAGAAAATAGAAATTGATAAATAAAATCTCACACACACATTAGACACAAGGTTTTTTTTTTCCTCGAAACCATTTCAGGAGAAAAATCCGCTTTAAGGTGAGGTTGTTCCTCTCTCTTCTATCGGAAATATGGTCATGAGAACAAATAAGTATGGTCTATGGTTCGGGGTGCTATAGCACAAATAATCTATGTGCTCTCTACACCCTATCCTCTTGCATATTTTTGCGTAGCTATGGAACAAATGGCACTTGAAATAATGGAATGCTCTTCCTCCTAGTGGTTCTGATTACACACACCTCGAAAACCTATTAGTACCTAATTTATATGTGCCTATATATATATAAGATAAATTTTTTAGGTTCATGTTTATGTGTTTAATTTATATGTTGGTGTTTTATGTGTATATAGTTAAGTCATGCTAGATATGTTAATTTCATCGTTCTTGTAGATATATGTCTATGTGATAACAATTATTTGACATGAGATCTATATTAATTTGAGGATGGGTTTCGGTGATGTTGTTAGATTAGAATGCTTTTGTTTTGTTAGATTTGATCACGATGATGATGCCTTTGCATATCATTATATTTGTGTGTTACTTAATGACGTTTATATGTGCTAGAGGTGTATATAATTAGATGATGGTAGTGAATTTTAATGTATCTTAGATGATGTTTATGTTTGTTAGATCATATATCATCATGATGTTTATTTTTTGAAATGATATTTATTATAGATTATATCGTGGAACTTATATCACAATTTTACAGAAATTTGTAATCGTAATGACTTACTATAAAAAATGTATATATATATTTTTTATAACTTACAAAGTTTTGCATGGTTGAACTATGATTGTAATTATGATAAATATTTTTTCATTTCTTAGATAATTCATTTGTATTCATTCTAACAAATTAGTAAAATATTTGAATATTCTATATGAAATATTAAATAAAGTTAAAATAGTTTACCTTGTTTTTAATGATACCAAAATGTGTAACCTATTCAATTTTTAATGTAAAATAATAATAATAATAAATATTAAAAATGAAATTTAACTAATAAAATATTACACTATGGTCGATCTATAATTTGGAGAGATAAAATGACTAGTATAGATCCATTTTAATCACATATTTATCAATCATTAAAAGATATTAAATATTTTGGCATGTACATTCTTTCAAGTTATTCATTATAAGAAGAGATGTTCATATAATGAGATTCGATCCTCTCGACTCAGATCCATTTTTAATATGGAAATATTTTAACCCCATAGGGGATGGCCATGTGGTCCCCGATTTATTAGTGAAAATTCTTAGTTGGTGACCAACAAGCTCTCACAAGTCTATCTAGTGACCCTCTCGTCCATGCAATATATGCCCAACTAATCAAAGTTACAAGTCATTCTAATGTAATATTTTCTATGGTTTATATTTAAATTTCTGTGATTGGTTGGTGGATGGGCAGGCCGAAGGGCATTTCGATTGGCCCGACCTTGGTTTTCGACAACCCTACTCGCGCCCACCCTGTGCCATATGAAAAGTAGGAGACCGGGAGTGGTGCCAAGCGTAGAGCATGTGGATTATGTCCGTATTCCCGTATTTTAGATGCAAAGAGAGTGTTATTTTTGTAGATTGAAGTTTGTATATTTATGTGTTGATAATTTGAGCATATAATAAAAAATGCCACCATTAGAAGCTAGACTTGAGGTGTAGAAATAAGCCCTTAAGGGGTGAGTGTTTGATAGTCGAATATATGGCATATGTGTAGATGTAATGTAATAGTTGTAATGTAAGTAAACATCAGAGTATAGAGCACATGTAGATGTAATGTGTGTAATTATTTGGAAGTGTCTCCTCAATTATAATCCATATAATTGTAATAATTTATATATTTGTAATAATTTCCCCCTTCCTATTATCCCAATCCAAACACTCAAAAGAGCTAAATAAATAAAATATAAATAAATCAGTAGTTATAAATAAATAAATAAAACTTTTATATTTAGTATGGTAAATAAATAAAAATATAAATGAATCCAGAGGTATGGTAAATAAATAAACCCTTATATTTATTTAGTAAAACCCTTATATTTATGAAAACAAAAAAAGAGGTTTTCTTTAGGTGAATCTTAGGCGCTAAATACCATGGGACAAATTATTATTAATACCATGGGCCAACATCAACAATGATTGTTAATACCATGGGAGAAATTATTATTAATACCGTGGGCTAAATAATATGGGCCAAATACATAACGAGTAGGTAACATACACTTTTACAATTTTTGATTGGACTTTAAGAATTTTCCAAAGTTTTTGTAGCATGCCGCCATCACGACTAGAGTTTTCCACTCGTCCCATTTGGCTGCTGCGACGGGGATGGACGGCTCCTATGGGAGCCTCTGATGTGTGGAGATTCCAACGTTTCTCTTCTCGTGATGAGGAACACGGTGATCGTCAGTTCGGACCTCTCCTTCCAGCGGTGCAACGATGTCCGAGGTATATTCCTTATGATGAAGGGGCATCTACTCGTTTATGGATGTCTCCAATCATTTGTTGAATATGGGTCAAGACAATGGTGAAGAGTATGACCATTTTTTGAAATCTAGAGATATTTGGAAGAATGTGAAGAGGCAACCTTTTTTAGTAGCAAGTTGTAAGACAACAGGCTCAAAAATATTTCTTCACGTACGAGTTTTGGTATCCACGTGTCCTCATATCTTATAACCCCACCTTTTCGCATAAAAATCACTCTTATCTCTCGGGAACCATACTTTGGGTTCGCTCTTCGAATTTGGTGAAGAACCTTGTATTCCCTTGAACTTAGGTTAGATTCCACTCCACCAACAATGTTCTATGGAGGTAAACAATTAGAGGATTATTTTCCG
The DNA here is from genome assembly GCA_034641835.2 of Pinus albicaulis. Taxonomy (NCBI): domain Eukaryota; kingdom Viridiplantae; phylum Streptophyta; class Pinopsida; order Pinales; family Pinaceae; genus Pinus; species Pinus albicaulis. Next base: position 778,568,967 of record CM076578.1, read on the forward strand.
CTTCCTGTTTTATAATATTGAAAATATGCTACTATGATTTTAACCCTTTGGCTCTGCGAGGAGGGAAGAAGTCAGCAATTTTCCACTAATGATTTCTTCACAACGATGATTTCCATGCACAAGCTCCTAAGAAAGTCAAATAACCTTCCGAGGTCTTCAAGCCATTTTTTGCTGATAAATTGGAGGATGCAATTTTCCGTATAAATTTCCCACCCGACACGTGAAAACTAGTTTCAAATTTATGCTAATCTTCCATTATCTACGTATCTGTCGGATTATGGCCTTGCATGACAGATCTACCAATGGATTCAATTCATGGAAGAACAATATCAAGGTTATTTTATGCTTGAAAGGTTTTCTTTATAGTGTTGTTTTTCAATTAAGATTATCGAAAAGCCTTAACTAGTGGTCCATGGTTTTGGGGAAAGAATCTAAGTTATTCCTCACCCCCCGGTTCCTAGAACCCTACGAAATTCATTACCAAGATTCCTATTTGGGTCGATTTAAAATCTAATTGTTCACTTATGTCATTTTTTTGTCTTTCAAGGAATTGGAAACTCAGGTCACTTTCCTGCAATGCATCCTCGTAGGGGAGAAGGAATCCATATTTATGCAGAATATGTGCCGAAATCGACATAAGTAAAGGTATACCTAATAAAACCAATCTCAAAGTTTGTGATTTCCATTGTACACAGTCCTTTGGACTATAAAAATACTACTTTCCAATGTCGTCACCGCCATCAAACATGGCATTTTAACTCCTATACTATGTCTTCCCAAAAGAAGAGAAGTAATCACAAATCCAACTCTAAAAGTTGAAAACCTTATGATCTACCTCCCATGGATGACATTAAGTCCTTCAGTTTGGATGAGGATGAGATCAAGAATGGTAAAATGTAGCAGGAAGGAACATAAGCCCTCACCGCATCTTGGGGCCACTGGCCGTGTTCTTAGAAGCTTTAGCACATGAGTCCTTCCCTCCTCCAACTCGATAAGGAGACTCTAATCCTTTTAGTCAACAACAGGCTTCAAGTGGTTTTAGGCTCATACTCGCTCCATGCCGGTTGGGTTAAAGTTACAAAAAATAAAGGAAAGAAGGGTAATGGAGGATTTATGACATTTTGGGTAAATTCTTGTGTCTATCTCTTATAGTTTCCATGTTTCATTTTTCTCCTGCTTCTCTATCTTGTATGCTTTTCATGACCAAGGTTGATAGTTTATCTCCATTCGCCCCGCTAGATAGTCTCACTGGACGAATCATGCTTTTTAAAATATAATTAGTCTCACTCATAAAAAAACATGGGCCAAATAACATATTTATAAAAAGTATGGTAAATAAATAAATATAAAATAGGTATAAAGAGGCATGGTAAATAAATAAAAAAAATACATCAAATAGGATTATAAATGAACATTTAATTATATATCAAGCCTATGGGGCCAAATGTGATTAGTAAACAAAAGAGGTAAATAAATAAAACCTCTTTTCACATTTACTTATAATATGCTTTATATTTACGAACACTAAAAAAAAGTTTTATTTAGGTGAATCTTATGGGCCAAATAATGCAAATAAATCTATTATTAATAATTATAAAAAATATTATTAACCAAAATATTAATATTAAAAGATTATTTTTATTATTATTAATAAATCTAATATTGATATTAATATATGTAATATATTATATTAAATTTAATAAACTTTGGATTAATATAATATTAATTTTTTTATATTATAATATATATTAACTTAGATATATATGAACGAAGAACAAAGACATAAAGTGATAGAGGTCGAGAGATAAGATAAGTGGAGAGAGATGGACATAAACCGAAGGAGAGGGAGAGGAGGAATGAAGAGAGAGAGGGAGAGAGAGACAAAGAGGGAGGAGACAGTAGAGAAGGGTAAGAGAGGGAGATGGAGACACAAAGATGGATGGGGAGAGAGAGAGAGAGGGAGTGGGGATAGAGAGGATTGGAGGGGCAGAGAGAGAGAGAGAGAGATAGAGAGAGAGAGAGAGAGAGATGGGGGAAGAGAGAGGAGGTAGGAGAGATAGGGGATGAGAGAGGAAGGAAGAGAGAGAGAGATGAGAGGGAGGGATAGAGAGATGGACGGAGGGGGAGAGAGGGAGGGATGGAGAGATGGAGTTGGAGGGAGAGATAGTTGAGAAGTGAGAGATTGAGAGAGAGAGAGAGAGGGAGTGACAAGGGAGATATGGAGAGAGAGTGTGTATGTTTAGGTGAGATAAAGAGAAAAATAAAGAGAAATAGAGAGAGAGAGGGAATGACAATGGAGAGATGGAGAGATGTGTGTGTATTTTTTTTGGTGAGAGAAGAGACAAAAGAAGGAGATATGGAGAGAAGGGGGAGAGAAGGTGAGAGGGAGGGATGATGCTAGTAACAATTTGTAAGGTGAAGAGAGATAGATAGAGAGGAGAGAAAGGAGAGAGAGGATGGAAGAGAGAGGATGGGGAGATGGAGAGGGGGAGGTAAGAAGATATATAGAGAGAAAGGTTGAGAGAGAGAGAGGAGTCAAAAAGGAAGATGGAGAGAGAGGGAGGGAGGAAAACAAAAGGAATGAGATGGAAGTGAGAGAGAGGGGGAGAGAAGGGGAAGATAGAGATATAGCTTGAAGGTGAAGAGGAATACAATAGATATAGTTAGAGGGAGGTAGGGACAAAGAGATCGATAGATATAAAGAGTGAGAGAGTATGTGTGTTTGGGGGGTGAGATAATGGGACAAAGAAGGAGAGATGAGGGAGATATGGATATAGATGGAGGGTGAGAGAGGGAAGAATATTTCTTAATAGATGAATTTATTTCAAAGCAGTAGATGGTGATTTATAATCCTATTTGATTTTCTTGCACTAGATGCATTGATTTTAGTGTAGATATTTTTCATGATATTTACCTTTGCATAGACATGTATTAGTGAACTTATATCAAAATTTAGCATATGAAATTGTAATCGAATGACTTACTATGGTTGGGCCAAAAATTACCAACGCATGCCTCTGCAGTCCTCGTAGAACTCATTGTTTCCTACAATACGTAAAAGAGAAGAAGAAGATATCATTAATTTAAAAATAAAAAATCATGATAAATATGTTTAGATAAAGCACATGAAATAGTTAAAATATTAAAATTTACCTAGGAGTTGTGAAGAAAGCTTTATAGGGACACCTTCATCGTTCACCAACAACGTGCCATTAATGGTCCTTGGTGGAGATGACACGTGCAGCTCTGTAAAACACAATAACGTAGCTGGCCACATCGGGGCCCATCATTGCCAACACGTTTAGTAACACAGGAACACAAGGTGATGTGTTTCTCGGCCGGAACCCAAAGGAGTAGAAGGCAGCGCAGAGGGAGCCACAATTCCCCTGCCCTTGTGTCCCACTACCACCAACACCGAAGTTCAGCAAGTGCTAGAAAACGCTACATACAAAAGTAGAAATTTTGTTAGTTTAGTCAATGTAATAATTAAAAATCAAACTATCACAACTATCTCATGCAGTAACAAAAATATCCTTTTGAATTTTTATTACCCTGATATCTTTTTGTTTCAAGTGTTTGGAGGCGTTGGCTTATCAAAGTTATTAAATTTCGACCTCGTATCTCGTGCCTTTTTTTGCAACAAGAACACCGGAGATAGGGATGAAGAAAGCTCTTCTAAAGAGGGAATCATCAAAGCGTACTCATGGTTAAAAATTATTATTTAATAAAATTAATATTATTTCACTATAAATAACTAAAAGACCAAGACAGAGAAATGCCTGCACTTTACATGTTCTTCCTACTGCCTCTTCCTGCGACTGTCATCTCGTTCTAAAGTTGTTCCCGCACCGGCTTCAACCGCCCCGCCACATTGCAATAAAATTAAAATGTAAAAACTTGAAAATAATATCTATCTTGAAAACACAAAATTAAACCGAAATAATTTTTTAACAAGACACCTAATATTGCAAAGTTAGAGTTTCAAATATGTTTTGTATTGAATTCACAAATGTGGGAACATGTCATTGCACATTAAGGTACCCAAACAAGAGAGGAGTTTATAAATGAAGACCTTATTGAATATATTGTTGGAGCAACTTCTAGTAAACTTGTTGTGAAGACCTTGAGGATATTTTTGGAGTAACATTGTTAAAGCGATGGTATAGCATTGTTGGAGATGACCTCACATGGTTTTCAGTGAAGCTTTGGGAGCAACTATTGAAAAATCCAGAGCATTTAAGTAAGCAAGTACTTTATCTTCCATCACCTTTTTTACTAATATACTTTAAACAATTTTGTTGATATTTAATGTCGAAAATCACGTTACAAGTCCTCGATTATATGTGTTTCTGGGGACTTTCCCTTTGAAATTACCCAAAAATACCGGAAATTTTATCTTCAGATGCATGGGTCCTTCACCCTATTGTTCAATATTTTGACTGGGATAGTAGCAAACAGCAGAGAGTTAGGGCTCTGGAATTGGCTTGGTTGGGCCATTAGATCCCTAACATCTACTAGGGAGAACCTCTCTGAGTTGAGGAGATAGCCCGAAGTGAAAGGAGGTTGGTGAGGTGGAAAATGGGGCTATTGAATTACACATGGTATCACACTTTAGCTTTAGGAATTTATCTCGGCAGAAGTGCTAGATTTTGCTATATAAATTTTAAATTGTTTACAACGCTATTGTTAAGAACTTATAAGAAGTGATTTTGAGGGGTTTTAAAAGTAAGAAACAATACCATTTAAAAAAATAGGGTTCTTAGTCCTTGGCATTCCTTCACTCGGCCTAGGGGCACACTAGAATAATTTCACAATAAACCACAAACTTAGTGCAACTTAACAGATCCATAAAGTAATAATAATCGTAATTCCTAATTTCCTAATAATGACATAGAAGCAAATTATTCAAACATGAAGCAATGAAGACAAGCAATGTCTGAATTTCAATATTGATGAACCAATACAAGAAGTTAGAAAGTACAACTATCTTAATACTCGTGTCCTAACCTGGAAGAAATCTAGTTTGTAGGAATGAAGAGGTTGTTATCTTCTTTACAATCCCATCCCAACATCAAATTCAGTGATAAGTTTCTATGAGGTTCGGGGTCAAGGAACATTCACTCCACGAATGATATATTTGGGCAGGCTTCTCCTTTATTCTGGGAAAACACCATACCTATAATGCATTCACTTGCATGTATAAAGGGAAAGGAAACATGTTTTCATACAACGGACACAAAGGCATCTTGGGAAAGTATCTTCTACTCTTTATTTATGTTGTTCACCCACACCACTCTCGTGTTTTCACTAATCCGTTTGTCATTTTTGCATTCAAATACATATTTTGGTATTTTTGACCTTTTCTGCAGTATTTTCTGAAAGTATGGCATGTATGGATTTTCCATTAATTCTACTTTTCTTCATGCGCATGTTTCCTCAAATCACAAATGCATGATTTAGTCCCATACATTTAAATAAGTTGTTGGATCAAATCCAATGAAATATCAGTTACAGCCTTCCTATTCAACTGTAATTATCCAAGCAGTAGGGTAGGTAGGAAGTGTTTTTCTCTTGTATTATTAGGCACTTCTAGCTTGGTATTTTTATTATATCTTTCAAATTTAGTGTCGTTTCAATTAGGCCATGAATTTTTGAAACTTTCAAGGTGAGAATGAACAAAGACAAATTTTGTGATGATGACTATATATGACTCATGCATGAGTGAAAAGGAAGTACTCAATCTACTTCTTCAAATATCTAGTTCTCATTCACCTCATATGGAGATGGTCCCCGATTTGACAAAATGTTGCAGCCAAAATTTCCTCCTCCATAATTTGATATTCAATGGAAATTTCTTAAATTGATGATGGGGCATGATTATGGAACATTGGCACATACATATGTAATGACCCCAAGATCATGATATATGTTTTCATATGTTTATGGAGGTGGTGGAGCAAAACTAGGCTCAAATAGAGCCGAAATTTTTAAGTAAAAGGACCCATGAACTAATGGTTCCATTTAAAAAATGACATTCATAGAGAATAAGTGTAGTGCATGCAAACATGCATTGAAAATCCATCTAAGTTTGCATTGCATTACTTATGATGGATTCAAATTTGGCTTCTGAAATTAAACATGGCTTTGATTTTGTCGAGAAACCTTAGTTGGATTCTCATGTTGGTTTAATTAGGATATTTTAAGTTTGTTTTGCAGTATTTGGGTATGATAGTAACCTCATGAACTAGGTTACCAATGTAAACAATCATATTTCAAGAATAAATTTGTGATTTTTTTATATTATTATTATTATCTATTAGCTACGAGTATTGACACCTAATGCCCTGAATTTTGACACCATATACATGGATAATTTCTAAAATGTTTCTAGTAATGTTAACATAATAACTATCATTACATGTCTTCACTTTTGTCATCATAATAGACTCTGTGATATGGACTCATCACACAACTTCATATGCTATGTCCCAACAAGTTCAAACTGAGCAGCATAACACAGCCTAAAAGAACTGTATGTCAAAAAACGTCACACATGTCTTTACTATAAAGCCTTTTAGATACCTGAAATAATATACTCGCTTGACACTTTTTAAAGTATGACAAGATCCAAGAGGGAAAGGAAATCAATGGAAGAGTGATCCACCAATGAGAACCTAGAATTTAGCATCAGATGAGTTAGAGTCTAGGAAGAAAAACCTCAGACCACTAGTGATGAAGGACATCACATAGGTAATTATATTTTCATGTAGAATAATCTATTAATTCAAATTTAAACTACATAATACAGGTGATACCATAAATTTTTCCACGTAAGTCCAAACAACCTATAAAAAGGGAAAACCTTCTTTTTCCATGGGAAACACCTACCTTTCATTTCTTGGGATAATTCAAATCACAAAAATATGAACTATACTGCAGGCTATCTCTCGATAATGTGAAAAGTGAAAAGGAATACCCTACACAAGTGATGCACACATGTACATTTGAACACTAATAGATTTTTGTAGTTGAAAGCCAAGTTGTTTTCATTTAAAATGTAGGGGTTTTTAAAGGTAGAGAAATAATGTACGCTAAATTAACAAGCGTTTCTTTGGGAAAAATTTAAATCTTGTATTGGGTGATGAAGATAATAGAGGGTATTTAATCTTGATTCTTGACATCTAGAGAGTAAACTCCCATGTACCAACACAATCCAATGGAATTGACCAAAAAACCCAAATAGAGTCAAATCTTTATTTATAGAGGAAGGGGTCTGCAGAAGAACTTACCATTTTGTAAGAACTTAGCAAAAGGTTCTCGCAAGAGCGAGGAAGCAACGTGCAGAATGTTGTTCTCAAGAGCCGAGGGCGTTACGGTGGCGAATGCTCTGCAAGAGCCTGGGGTGACGTCGTTCGCAAGAGCTCAGCGACGTTTATGCACGTTATTTCGCAAGAGCCGAGGGGCGAATGCCGAGGGTGAATGATGTTTCAAGAGCGGAGGAAAATGCCGTTGGGAAAAATATCGAGAGGGGGGGTGAACTTATTACCCGCATACCCAAACTTACCAGCGCCTAAAATCCCATACGTTACTTCTTTCCGAAGCCACAATTCAGCATACACGTGGATATCCTTCATAAAACTGCGCATACACAGAGACGACTCAAAGCCAATAGTTCTTTATTATCATTCCATTATTCATTCACTATGTTCTGCAACAGTAAACATGTGCAAAAGAAGAACAAGACACAAACCATCACACCAAGCATCACACATGAACACTGTGATTTTTAGGTGGGAACTCAATTGGAGAAAACCACCGCCGGCAGCTTGCTCACCTTCAATATTTTTATTATAAGAGAAAACATCTTACAACAAATGTCAACAGATTGACCAAGACGACAGGCACCCACCGCGCTCGGTTACCACCTTCCCCGAGCGGGGAGCTCCAACCGACTCGTTTACCACTCTTCCGGAAGGGAGCTGCCACCCCCGATCTTCGTTTTACCACTTTCACTCGGAAGGGAGTTACGACTCCTCGACCGAAGGACAACCTCAAGACCACCTTGGACCACGGTTTAAATTAATTTTCACACCGGACTCCTTTCCATACTTTTTAGCACAAACATACATCACCAACAGATACTTATCAACACAGATCAAATATCGAAACATAGCAGTATCGTACGTATATTTCTATACCCTTTTCACTTCGGTAGCGTATGTTCGCCCAGATGTTCGCCTCATCACGTATCTAAGCTTCCTTCATAATCGCATCTAGCAACATAAATGGCTTCGTATCTAGATCCCCTTCTTCACTGTACCATATTCGCATTTATCTTCTTTATGCAACCCTTTCCATTCCGTATTCATTTAAAGAGAATATCTATTCAAGTTTCTATTATCCACCCACACTTGTGATTTTGCACAATGAATTTCCTTTCTCCTTATATAGGTTTATCTCTTTTTCAATACCATGGGCCAAAACAATACCATGAGCCTTCAATACCACGAGCCAAACCAATACCATGAGCCTTCAATACCACGAGTCAAACCAATACCATGAGCCTTCAATACCATGAGTCTTCAATACCATGAGCCTTCAATACCACGGGCCCCTGGATTTGCACTTTTGAGTTGCTTTTTCCATACGGCGACTTATCACGTTCTTTTTTTAGACACATCCGCGTATTCATAGACATACACTTTTTCATCATACTTTGTTAACATTCCGAATCTTTTCTTCATTGCACATCGTATACATCATATTTTCTTCATCAAGAACATATATTTTGCAAGCACAACTTCATCAAGTAAGTTGCCATCATCTTTATCAAGTGGTTGCTCAAGGACAACACCAAAGATCATCATACGTTATCATCATCATTTCATATCGTATTTACATCGGCTTACCAAGTCCATCAAGTCAAGAACAACTTCAATGTGTATTTTTATCAAGGACAACACATGCCAACAATCTCATGTATTCATCTTCACCAAAGTGGGTTGCCATCAAGGACAACACTGTATCAATACTCAACAAAATGCGTGCGTGATACTCAAACGTTAATGTAGTATACATGTACATTTGAACACTAATAGATTTAGTTAAAGGTAATGTTTGTTTTCATTTAAATGTAGGGTTTTTAAAGTTGTGAGAAATAATGGTTACCAAATTAACAAGTGTTTTTGGGAAAAATTTAAATCTTTGTATTGGGTATGAAGATAATAGAGGGTATTGAATTCTGATTTCAGAATTTAGAACTCAGACCCTAACACAAATGCAGGCAATGATTGACCAAAAACCAAATATATTCAACCTACTATAGAGGAGTACTGCAGAAGAACTTACCATTTTGGTGGTCAGAGAAGTATCAAAGGGTCACAAGAGCCGAGGGTGAACACCGAGGGCGAATGCAAGAGGACAAAATGTTATTTCGCAAGTTATATTTGTATGCACGTCGTGTGAGACTGTTCTGCATGAAAGGACAAAGGTGATATGTATATTAATGTAGTTATTGCGATGGATACTTTCTAAAAATAAAATCATTTCCTTTATGTAGCGCGCACATATAAGTTTTGTATTTTTATGTAGCGCGTACATAAGTTTTTATTTTTATGTAGCCATGACATAAGTTTAGCAAATTATAAAGACGCAGACATAAGTGTCATTATACTGACAGGTAGGCCGGCTATCGGGACGGTTTTCCAAACGCCGCACTGCGACACTTAGACGCCAGTCGTGACGACATTGCTGATACCGCCAATAGCTACGCTTAGCTATAGTGTCGCAACTGCGATGTCTTCTCCAAACGTCAATTTCACACTTTTCAAGTGCTCAGACAAAACACTTTTCATAAAACACTCAGACAGCAAACGCTCGGGGCAGATGGAAAAAATTTAAAATTTTTCGACATTTGGTCAAAAGTATCTAACCAAGTGTCGGAATTTGGCCAAAAAATGTAGTGTTAGTATTAATTTTTTTTTACTAACCAATTTAATTAAAGATTTTGTTAGTTTATATTCTGTTTATTTTGGAATAGGACTTTATGGATTCTAATTTAATTAATTATCAATAATTATTATGTTACTAGTTTGGATTTAACCTCTATAAATTTTTATAGAATATCCTTGGTAGTATACAAAAAAATACAAAGGTTGAATGTAGTTATGTATTTTTTGCCCTTTTAATCAAACACATTAATTAAAAAAAACATCATATGAACTAGTGTTATATGAAATATCAGATTTAAGACAGAAGGAGAACTTGGTGTTTTAGCCCACGATGTTGCAACAAAGCCTTCTCTGGCTGCACTAAGAATTTCCATGATAAACTAGGGGTGAACCTCCATGGTCACTCTATCTTCAGACATTTTTTTAGAATCTATATGTCTAACTATATATTAATTTTCTTATCAACAATAATAATATATAATAATAATTTTAAATAAAGTTATAATTTAGTTTATTCTTATGATTTTTAAATTTTTTTAGTAACTTGAGATGTGTGATGAAATAAATGTTTTGATGTTTATTATATTCCTATCCCCACGACCATCCATTTATCGTATTTCCACCTTTTTTTTCAATTTCTACTTTACTCTCTTAGAGAGTAAGAGGATATATATGTATACACATGGACACACTTAGCACAATCTTTACAGAATAGTTAATTAATTACAAACAATGGTAATAACAAAAACAGAAAAGTAAAAATTTCAGCACTATGATTGCATTACAATAGATCAATATTCCCATTTAATTTGATCTTGTGTTGGGAGAAAAGGATGCTCACACATGATATTTTATCTTCGACATATTGTCAACTATTAGTAATTTGATAGTAAAAGAGATCCAAGAAACAAATCAATTAACACAAAATAAATTATTATATTATTTGTAAAGATCCACATACTATCACAGAATTAAGTCATAAGCATCATAGTATATACAAATAAAAATGACAAACACTGCATGTTCAAAGAAACAAAGATGATGGACTTACATGTTCATCATGAGGATTCCATAATAAGCTAGTAAAGCGCTTAAACTAGTTAGATAATGATACCAATAAATGTGAACACCAAATGTATATAGAATTTCAATAATTTGTAAACATATTGTTGACCTAAATAATTATTCCATAAATTGATAGAGATCATAACACATTGAGAAATCATTGAATGCTAATTTAAGGGATATGACTATGTAGTCAATTTCTATCATGGTACAAATTGAACATTCATATAGTAACATTTTAAGAGCTAACACCACATATTTAAACATTAACTAATGATTAAAATCAATGGTCAATTCTAACTGGTCCATCTAATGCATAACAAAATTTTTTAATGATTACCTCTATTCTTTAAGATTAGCTTAGTCATGAATGAACAAACACATGGTCAAATATGGCCACTCAATATAACCCAAACATAACATATTCATAGTAACCTCTATCCATATTATTTAGGTTCAATCCTCACTATGGTTCCTTTTGGGCAATCTTTATCCTTCTCCTTTTGGTTCAATCTACAACATGATCTTAGTGATTCAATAAATTGGAAATGCATTATTGTTTTTTCACACTCGCCACTACTCTTGTTGTCATGTCTTTATGTTTTTTCTGTGATTCATTTTAAATCATCACCTTGTTTCACAATTGACCGAATGCTTCCATATATATCAAGTCTTTGTATCACAATGAGCATTTAAACCATCAATGTTATGTCTTGCACGTACTGCTGTGTCACATCAACCTTTGTACATTCCCACATATAATTATATGTTGCATCAATATTTCTAAATAAGATCCTTTCTAATGTAACATACATCAACCTTTCAAATGAGTTCATCTATATCACATTTTGCATTAGACTTTGTATGAGATCCTTTTATGTCACAACTGCATCAATATTTTCTCAGAGGTTATTAGCTACATACATTGCATCATGCATGTCATCAATTTGATTCTATTTTTTTCTCCTAATTTTATCTAATGTGTATTAATTAATTGATCTCCTTCATATTTATTTTAGTTTAAAGATTAACAATCCAATAATGCAATTCTATTTTTATAATCGTACATCCCTAGACTTCCTAAGATATGTTTTGGTAAATGTTTTATTGCTTTACCCATTTGTCATTATTATCATGATTTCTTGCATTTATTATTTTGATTATACATGTTTATGTGTTGCCCTTGATTTATTTTCTTAGGATGAATTAGATGAAGTCTCGAACTAGAATTTGTCTTTGTGGATCAATAAAATTATTTAAAATCCATTTTAAAATCTATTATAATATTATTACGGGATAAAAATAAGATTTATACATGTTCAATAGAATTTTTTGAAGTAGTTATATATTTTCTTGAGATGAACAACATGTGTTGATTATGTTTTCCTCTTTTCCATTTACATTCAGGCTTGAATTGAAAAGGATTGTATCCTTTTCCATTGTGTGTAGGATGCTTGTAGTGGTGGGGGCTACTCTTAGTTGGTGCTTGAAAAATACAAGATCCTTTCAACTATATGGGTGCACTTGTGCAAGAAAACTCTTTTGCAATCCACTATTTTCATGAATATGCTTTTGTAATAGTTTTGAAGTGAGTCAATTCACCGATGATTTTGTTAAGTAACCACACCCTTCAACATTTTTAAATTTGACATCTAATAGGTGTGTACTTGGATTGATTGATTATTTACATGTTGAAATTTTATTTCTAATAGATGAAAGGACTTTCCGTTGAGCTGATACTCTTCACCGCTAACAAAGTTAGTAAATGGCTTTGGGATACATCAAATTACTTATGTAGTAATAGCGTGATCTCTGGTGTCAAGCAATGTGCTCGCTAAAATTATTTTGTGTAAACACCATAGTAACAATACTTTATAACATCAAAAATTCACATCCAACACATTGGATTTATATTTCGTTAATCGAGAACAAAAATTATGGATATAGATTAATACCGCACTAGTGTGAATTGATTAAATATTTGATTAATTGTGAAACAATGGCCATATTATTATTAATATATACTATAGAGTGACAAGTGATTATTATATTGTTGGTAGATTGAAAAAAACATGAATTTACTATATTTTGTCACATTTGCCTTATATATCTAATCAATAATATTCTACATTCCGAGAGGTCTCAATTTAAAATTTGAACATTAGCTTGGTGCCATTGAAAAAATTCAAATAAATCAAACCCTTAGAGTCATTTAACCAAATAATCGCTATTTATCACATCGCAAGTGAACAAAATATTGCATCCCTACATTACGTATCAATGAAATAAAACGATTTTATTTTTAATAAAGGAAAATGATGGTAATCTATTATCACTATTGATAGAAATCAAGAAATTTAATAGATTTAGTGCTGCAAAATAAGCCTCTTAATGTGGAATGTGATCTAGATAATAACTTGAATGTTAGCTATGAACATAGGGATTCCAATTTATCTAAGCTAGAGGAACATATGGACTCAATCGCTCATGTGGATGAAGACATTATCAAATCAAAAATAAACAAGAAACCCTGGGATATTTATTTATATTCTTGTGATTTTTCCTTATTCTTACCAATTGTGCAAGCGGAAGGGGTTCTTGAAATGAACTTTTTGCTTGGATTGATACTACCTAAGTATTGTTTCCAAGAATGTTGAGATTTTTCTGCTAATTTTTGTCATTAATGTCAAGTCTAAGTCACTAATAATGTCAAGCAAGAGTTCAGGGGGAGCTTAGTATGTGTTTTATCTTTGATGTGTTTATGTGTGTTGCATCCTAGCTCGAGGTCAAGGATGAAGACAGCTTATATTTGAAGGAATTTTATTATCTTACTTTTGTAGCCAAAATAAGAAAACTAATGTTTAGTTGGATATTCTCTCCTCGATAAATTTCCGTCAAAGATATGGAAGTTGACATAAATCCCTAGGGATAAAGAAAACTAAGGTTGAAGTTTCACATTTCAAGTAGGGTTGTAGCCGATAATGGTTGTACGATGTGGCATCCCCAATTGGACCGACACTAAATTTGAAAAGTCAGCGTAAAGTCAAGAACATGGTTTAAGGCTTCCAATCATAGCCCATGGTCACATATTGCTTGGCACACAAGCACCAATGTGCTTATTAGACTAGTAGTTCTAATGATGTCCACATTACTTGCAACGACCAGTCATGTTGAGAAAGAGGCCAATATAACATCCAAAGGAGATGATGACACATGGAAATGAAATGTAAAAGATAAAATTTGTTGGTCACATCTACAAGATGACATGTGGCACCTCGTAGATGTGCAAATAAAATTCTATTCTCCGTAAGATTAGCTAATATGTAGATGGTGGAAGATACAAAACCATGACCATTGAATACTGTCCACTTCCATCTACTTTTTGAAATGCAAGATCTTGTTTATTTTATTTGGTAATTTTTTTCTTAAATATCTTAACTCTTGGATTCTGACAGTTGGATGGCTCAACTAGCAAGCTAGGTTGTGATCCGTAAAGTACCATGCGCATTCCATAAGACAATTCATCACAACATATCCGATAATATTATATTTGGTAACCGAAACTCTACACTATTACAATTTTCTTAGATTTCAGGTCTCAGATATTTTATCGTAAATAGTGCATGCATGCAAATAAAAACTATGAAAAAATAAATGACAAACAAAAATCACACACACATTAGCACAAGGTTTTGCTTCTAGAAACTATTTCAGGAGAAAAACCCGGGCTTTAAGGTGAGGTTGCTCTCTATCTTTTCTTGTCCTGAACAAATATAGTCAGGATCACAAAGAAGTACAATTGGTTCATGGGTCGCCATTAGCACAAATCCTATGTGTGCTCTCCACACCCCCGTCTTATTGGCTGCCTTTATGTAGCTATGGAAAATGCACTTGCAATAATGGAATGCCTCTTCTACAGGGTTCGATTATAACACATCCCGATTGTACTATTAGTACTTAATTTATATGTTCATATATATATATATACGATGCATTTTTTTTTGGTCCATGTTTATGTACTTAAGTTATATGTTGAAGTGATGCATATATTTAGTCATGCTAGATATGTTATTCTAATGTCTTTGTAGATATATGTCTATGTGATAAATACCATATTATAAATGAGATCCATATTAATTTGAGTGATGTGTGGTGATGTTACATCTAGAATTTTGTGTTTTGTTAGATGTGATCACGATGATGATGCCTTGGTTGATCATTATATTTGTGTGTTAGATAATGACGTTTATATGTACAGAGGTATATACTTAGATGATGGTAGTGAATTTGATTGTGTATCTTTAGATGATGTTTATGTTTGTTAGATCGTTATGATCATGATGTTTATTTTTTTGAAATGATATTTATTATAGATTATGTATCGTGAACTTATATCAAAATTTTATATATGAATTGTAATCGAATGACTTACTATAAAAAAATGCAAGATATATTTTTTATAACTTACAAAGTTTTGTATGGTTGAAACTATGATTGTAAAATTATGATAATATTTTTCTATTTATTAGATAATTCATTTGTATTCATTCTAATAAAATTAGTAAAATATTTGAATATTCACAAGGAAAATAATTAAAGGTAAAATAGTTTACCTTGTTTTTAATGATACCAAATGTGTAACTCATTCAATTTTTTAATTATAAAATAATAATAATAATAATAAATATTCAAAAATGAAATTTAACGAATAAAATATTACACTATGGTCGATCTATAATTTGAGAGAGAAAATGAGTACTATAGATCCATTTTAATCACATATTTATCAATCACTAAAAGAGATTAAATCTTTTGGAATGTACATATTTTTTCAAGTTTTACATTATAAGAAGAGATGTTCATATAATGAGATTCGATCCCTCTCGACTCTTGGTAGATCCATTGTTAATATGGAACTATTGTGACCCTATCAGGGATGGCCACGTGGTCCACTACGGTTAGTAAAAATTCTTAGTTGGTTACCAATAAGTTCTACGGGGTTCAACATAGTGACCTCTCGTCCACGCAATAAATGCCCAACCAATCAGGCTGCAAGTGGTTCTAATGTAATATTTTCAGTGGTTTATATTTAAATTTCAACGGTGGATTGGTTGGGGGATGGGCGGGCCGAAGGTCATGCTTGATTGGCTCGACCCTTGGTTTTTGACAACCCTACTCATGCCCAATTCCCAGGCCATATGATAACTAGGAGACCGAGAGTGGTGCCATAGAGAGCATGTGGCTTATGTCCTGTACTCCTCGGTATTTTAGATGCAACGAAAGTGTTATTTTTGCAGATTGAAGCTTGCATATTTATGTGTTGGGAATTTGAGCATATAATAAAAAATGCCACCATTAGAAGCTAGACTTGGAGGCATAGCTTAGAAGGGGTGAGTGTTTGATAGCCCAATATATGGCACATGTGTAGATGTAATGTAATAAATGTAATGTAAGTAAACATCGGAGTATAGAGCACGTGTAGATGTAATGTGTGTAATTATTTGAAGTGTCTCCTCAATTATAATCCATATAATTGTAATAATTTATATATTTGTAATAATTTCCCCATCCTATTATCCCAATTCGAACACTCAAAGAAGAGGTATGGTAAATAAATAAAATTATAAATAAATCGGAGTTATGGTAAATAAAATAAAAAAAAAACTCTTTTTATACTTAGTATGGTAAATAAATAAAAATATAAATGAACTAGAGGTATGGTAAATAAATAATACCACTTTTTAAATTTACTTAGTAAACCTATTTATATTTATGAAAAATAAAAAAATAGGTTTTATTTAGGTGAATCATAGGCACCAAATACCATGGGACAAATTATTATTAATACAATGGGCTAAATACCATGGGCCAAATACCGCGGGACAAATTATTGTTAATACCATGGGCCAAATACCATGGGAAAAATTATTATTAATAACATGGGCTAAATGACATGGGCCAAATACATAACAAGTAGGTGACATAAGCACTTTACAGTTTCTTCTTGATTGGACTTTGAAGAATTTCTCTCCACGTTTTTGTGAAAGTATGGCTTCCATCATGACTAGAGTTTCCTCATTCTGGCCCGTTTGTAGGGCTATGACGGGGGATGGACAGCTCGGTTGGAGCTCGGATGTGGATATTCCAATGTTTCTCTCTTCCCATGATGAGGAAATCACTGGTGATTTCTGCCTGGACTTCTCCTTCCATAGGCAATGATGTCTGAGGCATATTCCTTATGAGGAAGGAGCACTCTCCATTACATTTCCGGATGTCTCCAATCATTTGATGAATATGCTAAAGACAATGGTGAAGAGGTGACCATTTTTTGAAATCTAGAGATATTTGGAAGAATGTGAAGAGGCAACCTTTTTTAGCAGTGAGGCATGGAAAACAAGGCCCAAAAATCTTGCTTCACGTGTGCGTTTTGGTATCCCTCGATCCCCAGTTCTTATAACCCCACCTTTGTAGATACAAATCACTCTTATGTCTGGGAAAGCCATACTTCTTTGGGTTCGCTCTTCGAATTTGGTGAAGAACCTTTTATATTCCCTTGAACTTAGGTTGGGGATTCCATATACCCTTCAATAATGTCTCTATGGAGGTAAATAACTAGAGGATTATTTTCTTCTCTCATTTTATGATATTGAAAGAGAAGATAAGGTGATTTTAAACCTTCGTCTGTGAGGAGGGGAAGTAGGTCAACAATCTTCCACTAATGATTTCTCTTACAGGGATGATGTCCATGCACAAGCTCCCAAGAAAGCTGCTCAACCCTCTGAGGCTCCCAAGCCATTTTTGGTTGATAAATTGGAGGATGTACCTTCTGTATAAATTTCCCACTTGACACTTGAAAACTAGTTTCAACTTTATGCAAAATCTTCCATTATCTGCAGATTCAATTGATTATGGCCTCACATGACAGATCTCTACCAATGGATTCAATCCATATGGAAGAATAACATCAAGGTTATTTTATGCTTGAAGGGTTTCTTTATAGTGTTGTTTTCTTTCAATTAAGATTATAAAAAAGCCTTAACTAGTGGTCCATGGTTTTGGGGAAAAGCAGGGTTATTCGTCACCTCCTGGTTCCCAAAATTCAACCCTTCTACGAAATTCATTACGAAGCTTCCTATTTGGGTCAATATTTCAAATCTACTTGTTCACTTATGGA
Organism: Pinus albicaulis; assembly: GCA_034641835.2. Lineage (NCBI taxonomy): Eukaryota > Viridiplantae > Streptophyta > Pinopsida > Pinales > Pinaceae > Pinus > Pinus albicaulis. Next base: position 778,587,156 of record CM076578.1, read on the forward strand.
AATTTTTTGTCTTTCAAGGAATTGGAAACTCTGTGGATCACTTTCTGGCAACAAATCCTTCTAGGGGGGAGAAGGGAATTTACACTTATGGTAGAATATGTGCCGAAATTGACATAAGTAAAGGTATACCTGATAAAACCAGTCTCAAATTTTGTGATTTCCATTGAACACAGTCCATGGACTATGAAAAAACTGCTTTCCAACATTGTCACTGCCATCAAACATGGCATTTTCAGAACTCTTGTACTATGTTACTTGCCCAAAAGAAGAGAAGTAATCGCAAATACAACTCTAAAAGTTGAAAACCTTGTGATCTGACTCCCATGGATGACATTGAGTGCTTCAGTTTGGATTAGGATGAGATAGAAGGAGATGCAAATATAGTAGAGCAGGAGAATGATAAGCCCTCAATAGATCTTGGGGGGGCCAATGTTTCTGCAGGTGCTCAGAAGCAAGCACATGAGTCCTCCTCCTCCCACTTGGATAAGGAGACTCTACCTTTAGTCAAAAACAGTCTTCAAGTGGTTTTAGCCCACTCGCTCCATGACGGTTGGGTTAAAGTTACAAAAAATAAAGGAAATAATTGTTGTATTGAGGATTTATCCCATTCTGGGTAAATTCTTGTGTCTGTCTCTTATATTTTCCATGTTTCATTTTCTTCCATATTTCTCTCTAGTATGCTTTTCACAACTGAGGTTGATATTTTATCATTTCCAGCTTCCCCGCTAGCTAGTCTCACTTGATTGTCACTCTATGCTTTTTTAAAATATAATTAGTCTCACTTACAAAAAAGGCATGGGCCGAATAACATATTTATCTAAAAAGGTATGGTGAATAAATAAATATAAAATAGGTATAAAGAGGCATGGTAAATAAATAAAAAAATACATCAAATAGGATTATAAATGAACATTTCATTATATGTCAAGCCTATGGGCCTAATTCCATGGTAAATAAAAAAGGTATGGTAAATAAATAAAACCTCTTTTCATATTTACTCTATAATAAGCTTTATATTTACAAACACTCAAAAAACAAGTTTTATTTAGGTGCATCTTATGGGCCAAATACCACGGGCCAAATTATTATTAATACCTTGCAAAAAAAAAATTATTAACCCTAATATTAATATTAAAAATAATTTTTATTATTATTAATAAATCTAATATTCATATTAATATATGTAATATTAATATTATTAAATTTAATAACTTTGGATTAATACAATATTAATTTTTTTTTTATATTATAATATATATTAATATATCATGATATATATTAATTCTAGATATATATGGAACATAAGAACAAAGACATAGAGTGATAGAGGTGTAGAGATATGGGAGTGACAAGGGAGAGATGGACATAAACCGAAGGAGAGGGGAGAGGAGGAATGAAGAGAGAGAGAGAGAGAGAGATATAGAGAGGAGTGAGAGAGGTAGAGAAGGGTAAGAGAGGGAGATGGAGACCCAAAGATGGATGGGGGAGAGAGAGGAGAGAGGGAGTGGGATAGTGAGAGGATTGGAGGGGCATAGAGAGAGAGAGAGAGAGAGAGAGAGAGAGAGAGAGAGAGAGATGGGAGAGATGGGGAAGAGAGAGGGAGGTAGGAGAGATGGGTTATATAAATCCCTAGGGATAAAAAAAGAACTAAGGTTCAAGTTTCACATTTCAAGTGGGGTTCTAGTTGATAATGGTGGTAGGATTAGTCCCCAATTGGACCGACACTAAATTTGAAAGGGTGGAAGCGTAAAGTCAAGGAATGATGGCTTTTAAGGCTTCCAATCATAGCCCATGGTCACAGATTGCTTGGCACAAGCATCAATGTGCTTATTACACTGCTAGTTCTAACGATGTGCACACATTTGCAATGACCAACGAACGGCGAGAAAGAGGCCAATATAACATTCAAAGGAGATGATGACACATGGAAATGAAATGTACAAGATAAAATTTGTTGGTCACATGTACAAGATGACATGTGGCACCTCGTAGATGTGCAAATAAACTTCTATTCTCCAGGATTTTTGAATATCTAGATGGTGCAAGATACAAAACCATGACCATTGGAATAATGGCCACTTCCCATCTTCTTCTTGAAATGAAGTATCCAGTTATTTTATTTTGGTAATTTTTTTCTTAAATCTCTTAACTCTTGGATTCTTGGATAGTTGGATGGCTCAATGAGCACTTGTGCTTGTGATCTGTAAACTACCATGGAGAGTCCATAAGACAATAGCTCACAACATATTTATAAAAAAAAGTATGGTAAATAAATAAATATAAAATAGGTATAAAGAGGCATGGTAAATAAATAAAAAAATACATCAAATAGGATTATAAATGAACATTTAATTATATATCAAGCCTATGGGCCAAATGCGATGGTAAATAAAAGAGGTATGGTAAATAAATAAAACCTCTTTTCATATTTAGTCTATAATATGATTTATATTTACCAACACTCAAAAAACAAGTTTTATTTAGGTGAATCTTATGGGCCAAATACCACGGGCCAAATTATTATTAATACCTTGCAAAAAAAATATTATTAACCCTAATATGAATATTAAAATATTATTAATATATGTAATATATTATTATTAAATTTAATAACTTTGGATTAATATAATATTAATTTTTTTATATTATAATATATATTAATATATCCTGATATATATCAACTCTAGATATATATGGAACGTAAGAAAAAGGACATAAAGTGATAGAGGTCGAGAGATATGGGGGTGAAAAGTGAGAGATGGACATAGACCGAAGGAGAGGGGAGAGGAGGAATGAAGAGAGAGAGTGAGAGACAGACAGAGAGGAGTGAGAGAGGTAGAGAAGGGTAAGAGAGGGAGATGGAGACACAAAGATGGATGCGGAAGAGAGAGGAAAGAGGGAGTGGGATAGTGAGAGGATTGGAGGGGCATAGAGAGAGAGAGAGAGAGAGAGAGAGAGAGAGAGAGAGAGAGAGAGATGGGGAAGAGAGAGGGAGGTAGGAGAGATGGGGGATGAGAGAGGAAGGAAGAGGGAGAGGATGAGAGAGGGAGGAATAGAGAGATGGATTTGGAGGGGGAGAGAGGAGGGATAGAGAGATGGAGTTGGAGGGGGAGAGATTGAGAAGTGGAGAGAGAGAGAGAGAGAGAGAGAGAGAGAGAGAGAGTGACAAGGGAGAGATGGAAATAGAGTGTGTATGTTTAGGGGTGAGATAAAGAGACAAATAAGGAGAAATAGAGAGAGAGAGGGAATGACAATGGAGAGATGTAGAGACAGTTTGTATTTTTTGGGTGAGATAAAGAGACAAAGAAGGAGATATGGAGAGAAGGGGGGAGAGAAGGTGAGAGGGAGGGATATAGTAACAATGTTTTAGGGTGAAGAGAGATATATAGAGAGGTGGGAGAGAAAGTGAGAGAGAGGATGTGAGACAGTGGAGAGGGGGAGGTAAGAAGAAATACATAGAGATAAAGGTTGAGAGAGGGAGAGGAGTCAAAAGGAAGATGGAGAGAGAGGGAGGGAGAAAAAAAAAGGAATGAGAGATGGAAGAGAGAGAGCGGGAGAGAAGGGGAAGATAGAGATATAGCTTGAAGGTGAAGAGAGGGAATACGAGAGATATAGTTAGAGGGAGGGAGGGACAAAGAGATTGATAGATATAGAGTGAGAGAGTATGTGTGTTTGGGGGGTGAGATAGAGAGACAAAGAAGCAGAGATGGAGGGAGATATGGATATAGATGGAGGGGGAGAGATGGAATAATATTTCTTGCATTAGATGAATTGATTTCAGTGTAGATGGTGATTTATAATCCTATTTGATTGCTTGCACTAGATGCATTGATTTTAGTGTAGATATTGGTTTTTCATGATATTTGATTTCTTGCACTAGACATGTTGATTTCAATGTAGATTATTTTGAATCCTATTATGATTTCTTGCACTAAATGCATTGATTTCATTGTAGATGGTGATTTCTAATCCTATTTGATTTCTTGCACTAGATGCATTGATTTCAATGTAGATGTGGATTTCTAATTATATTTGATTTCTTGCACGGAATGCATCGATTTCAGTGTAGGTGGTGATTTTTAATCCTATTTTATTGTTTTCACTAAATGCATTGATCTCAATGTAGATGATGGTTTCTAATCATATTTTCTTACTTGCACTAGATGCATTGATTTGAGGGTAGATGTTGATTTCTAATCCTATTTGATTTATAGAATTATTTGCATTGATTTCAGTGTAAAAGTTATTTTATAATCATATTTGACTACTTTCACTAGATGCATTTATTTCAATGCAGATGATTTCTAACTATTTGATTGCTCGCACTAAATGCATTGATTTTAGTGTATATAGCGATTTCTAATCCTATTTGATTGAATGCACTAAATGAATTTATTTAAGGGTAGATGTTGGTTTCTAATCCTATTTATTGCTTGCACAAGGTATGATGTTTACTACAACATCTCGAGCCAAGGATTTAAATGGTTTACGATTTGAACTGTCCTTTTCATACAATCAATACGAAAAGATGACAAAAACAATAAGGGTGACAATATTAATACTAGCAAAAAATATTTTTATATTGATCACAATGAAGATAATTATGTACTTTTGCAACTTCATCCATTACCCATAAGACATAAAATTACTTGAAATTTTGTAATAGACCTTCAAGTTTTTAAATTTATACCATCAAACTTGTACCAAAATCAAAGTTGCGCCCAACCAAATTTATGAGCATGATTCAATTTACGATCATCATCCAACTGGATTTGGTAGAACTTCCTCTAGTAGAAGAATTCAACTTCTAGCTAGATTTTAAGCTATTCCAAGAACTGCACTATGTGTTCAAGAGTTGGTGGTCAACCTTAAAAAAATTATGGCTGTGATCACTTCCTCTTGCAAATGACTTTAGCTTCTAGCCAGATTTGGAAGATTTTGAGTAACAATACTAAGTGTTCCAGTGTTGGTGGTCATCTTTAAACCATTGAAACCTCAAATTATACCATCTCTACCTCATTTCAAAGAGCACAATCATCCAATTGCTACAATGCATATTTTTCATATTTTTATTATGGCTCTCTTCTTGGACTCATATATACCTCCTCGGATTAAGGGGGAGAATGTTGGACACCTAATCTTCTTACGACATGGTAGAATATGAACAATCAATAGAGTCCAAGAGGACTTGGAAAATGAAACCAGTGGTCACATAACATATTGTATTTATATATAACATATTTCTAAATAATAATAAGGTATTTCATGCTTATATTTCATATATGGTTGCACATTCCAACACTAATAATAATAAAACATAATTTTAGCTACACTAAAAAAACTAATAAGAAAAATAAGTTGATTCAATTAAGTTTGTTATATCTTAAATTTGTTTGATTAACAAATTTATGAGGAATTTAATTTGTAAAATTCTTAATACACACATGACATTGAAATGAGGAGCAAACATAAAAATTGAGTTAGTAAACATATAACTAGCAATTGCACCAAATGTTGCAAAGGGAATGCCGTAAGTATAGCATATGAAAAAGAGCATATATGAAGAGTGATTCCTCGCCATAGAAGTAGATCATGAGAGAACACCCACCTCTATTTTGGAGTGAATGTTTGCTTATCCTTCTAAAGGAGCAATTCATATTGGACGTTCCCCATTAGTTCAACTTCCAAAAGCATATCATTGTGGTATTTGATTTCCCAAAACAATGCAGTGTCATTTGTAAAGTCCCCATCAAATACATAAATGAGATTGGGGCTATCTTAACATATTATCATTTAAATGAAAAATTGACAAGGTGTTGTCATCAATGAAGTGTGAAAACATCGGGGAAAATGATTGAGTTACATCCTCATAAATGTATTTGAATCAAATGGCTTGTATTTCAAGCTAAATATTTGGGTGAAGTTGTTGAAGTTTGGATGTTGAGAAAAAATATTCCAATCACTATAATTCATCATGTAATTGGAGCTTGGGATAGGATTTTCACTCTCCAATACTCTTTGTAGTTGAACTTGACATGCTAATGTATTATAATTGAGCACATTTGAGAAGTGCATTGTACGAGAGGAGATGTATTGCTATTAGTGGGTGTTTATACACCCAGACTCGTCAGAAGTGGGGAATCTCTCGGGGAATATCTCTTGTAATGAATTGAAAGTGCATGAGTTGTGTATCATATCAATTGGTTCAATTAAAAAAATAAAAATAGATAGGACTTTTCCAAAGTGGATAGGGTCAACATACTCAATACAAGCTCCAAGGGAAGTGAGATTGTTGTGGCAGCGACAAGAACGTGTAGGAAAAGAAACAATAGTGTCACCTTTGTGACACAACAACTGAGAGTCCTCTCAGCCACGAACTATGAATATATACAAATCACATTCCAAGTAAATACAAAAAAAACACAACTCACCACATTACATTGATTTGATAGGAACTCTAAATTCAAAATTATCTGGATTTAATTAATGAATTAATCTTGCCAACATTATTAATTACTAAGCCATAAAATAGGGGATGGTAACTATCGAGTTCTCCTCAAATTTTCAACTACACATAAGGTGGGGTTTTCCTTTTTAAGTCATGTAGAGATAAAATATTGGATTTTAATTGCTTACTATCATTTAGGACATTTTTTTGGAGTTTTTTCAACATCACCACTAAAATTCTATGAGAAAAATCATAAACTTCAACTGCAAATCACATGGGAATGAACCACCGATTTTTTTAATTTACAGTATGCATATGGGAATGAAACACCATGTTTGTTGTTTTTGGTAAAATAGGGTTACAATTTTATGATCAATGAAGACATGTTGTAGAAAAGCAGGGTCAAGCATTCTTATCATAGGCCGAAAGGAGTCTACAAACTCCACTTTGTGCCATAAAAACACGTGTAAAAAGGATAACCTAACACATTCTACACATGGCATCAGAGAACCTAACACACTCTGCACATGGCATCATAGTTCGACAAAACATTCGATTTGATAGTTTTCATGTATTCCGAAGTGGTATTATGCACGTTGAATTCATATTTAGCAGGATTTGGAATTTCCAATACCATGAGAAAGGATGAATGCCTAAAACATATTCCTTTTCTTTATTTCATTCGGGTTGTATCCTTATAGAGGGTGGGCATTCAAACTAATGGCATAATATGATATGGAGCGATAATCAATCCCATAACAAAATCTTGGTTGTAGCGAGGCCTAATTGTCAAATTGAACACATCTCCTCCCAAACTTATATCTGATCTGACCTGCTTTTGCTTCACTTGGAAAACATCAAATATTTTCAAAACTTGGCATGGTAAAATGAATTACTTTGAGCATACATATTTAATGTAACAATACCTATGTGAACATACGTACCTCTACAAGGACCTCATTAGATTTGTTCACAAGGTTGAAGCAACACTTGGCTTAACATCCTCCAACATGGTAATCTAGCATCTTCTTCTTTTCTCTTTTAGCCGAAGAAAACGTTCACTTCTGCTAAATTATTTTTGTATGTTAGAATATATGGCATCCTTCTCAGAACGAAAAATCGTTGGGCATCACGAAACTCTCCTAAGAATCATCACCATTCATTCTATAGACTCAAAATAGTTGATACAAGACTGATTTGCAAGTGTTGTAAGAGAATAATCCAAAAGTTGTGCCTTTAGTGAATTTTTGAAGAATCTTTTTCATTTATGATTCATAATTCATGTAATTCATGCAGAAAATATACCTTCCTCTTCCTCCACCACCCATGTTTGTGCTTATAACAGGAGCTGGGTTGATCATGTGTTTTAACATGTTATTAAAATAACTTCTTTGTATTCACTTGTGATAATATCATTTTTAAGTAAATCATTTATATTCACCTATAAATTATTGTTTATATTTAGAAAATAATGAATACTTTCAGACCTTTGGGTCTATTTGTGATTACTCTGATGGATATCTCTCTTGAAGTTCTTGCACAGTCAACCCTAAAGCGATACAACAATTAATCCCAAACCTCAACCTCAAAAAAAAATAGTTCCTTGTTGTTAGATCATAAATGGACTTGATTTTTTACTCCTTGTTCACATTTGATTAGGAAGAGACCTACAATCATCCCACGTTTTCCTCTTTCAATGTCAATAGCTTTATGCATTTATCTTAACATACTCCTATTCCTAAATTTTCATCCACAATAAAAATTCAATTTTTTAGGCCTTCTTGTGTGGATTTTGCTTGTTATTCATGAATAATTACTATAAACATTGTAAATGAGATTGATGAGGTGGGTGCTCTTGTTTTTTGTTTGCAACTTAAATGTGATTAAGACAATTCTGATCTATTGATGTAGAGTATTTGAGTAGGTTTGACCTTTTGGAAATAGTGAGTAGAGAAAAGTAACATATTTTATGTTCTGGTTATGAATAGGCTTCATGTCCAATTTTGTTTCCATTTATTATTTGATCAAGTGGTTTGGTTGATCAAATTGGACAATGAAGAACTGTAGTGCAGTTATTGAGATAGTGGTTTGTTTTATTATTATGTTGGGAATAATGGGAGGTAGCCATGATAATGAGAATGGAGGAATTTTAGTTATGATTGCTAAAATAACATCCACATTGAACACAACCCAAACACCAACACCGACACTCACATCGGTCTTCTAATATGACAACTTTGCTATCATTAGTTGGGTTGTTCAAGACTTTCTTGAGTTTCTTGGAATCTAACAACCTGCTTATAGTTCTACAAGCACAACCAAACAACACGGAGCAAGGTATTACAATATTTACAACATATGATACTACGTTATCTTCTCTCCCAAAGAAAATTTTGGCCAATTTGTGCCTTTCTCAAGGTTGAGTAGTGGTATATTATAAAAAATTGATTTGCAGGAGTTTTGTGATAATAACCCAAAACTATTATTTTAGTAAAATTTTGAACAACCTTTGATTTATAACATATAATTCATGCAGAAAATAAATCTGCCCCTTCCTCCATTAGTTTTCGTGCTTCTACAAGTTACCTTAAGATTTGATACTTTCTAACATGTTCTTAAGATAACTTGTTCATATTCACTTGCTTAATATGTGGTGCTATGTTTTTAAAGTAACTTCAAAAAATAATCATCAACAAAAATAACCACGTGTGTTTTATTGTAGAAAATTCAATTTACATCCATCTACACAAAACCTCAACAACAAAAAATCATGTTTCATTAAGAAATTAATTAAGGGTGGGGCAACTGATACACGTTAACAGATAGATGGCCAAAGATAGCCTAGGAACCTTGTGAATTGAAAATGGATGTTTACAGAGGCTGCATCGATGCATTGACTCGGAAGGAACTTGAATTGAATTTGAGTTGTTGAATGAGAGTTGGTCTTTAAGATTTCATCTTAACAAGGTTTGTTAACTTTTAGATCGAGTAGAAAGAAAGGGCATCTATGTTTGTCCAAATATGGAGAATAACTTTGTTGGCAATAATATCCATGAAATATCTTATAGCTTGTAAGTAGCAGTGTGTGTTTTGCTTCTCATCAAAAAAAATTGTGACACTAATCATAAAATATATGCACAATTATTTTTTATATTTTATACATGTCCTTTTTTAAAAATAAATTTCTAGTTATATATTAATTTTTTTCCAAATATTTAGAACCTAAAGTGATTTTAATTATATATTAATTCATTTTTCCCAAATTTTTAAACACAAATGGCCAAATTGGAAAAGATTTTGGAAACACCAGTTTTAAATGATGACATTGGGCATATACATAATAGTTGTATTTTGAAAAGGAGTCAACTTTCCCATGTGTTATTTCAAAGGTGGAACAAATAACTAACATTATATGAAATATAGAAGATGTTATAAATGAGATGAGCATGCATTGAACTGTAACCAATGATGTATGGTTGTTGTTTGAGATGCAAAGAAAAAAAAATGGTCATATACATAATAGTTATATTTTGAAAATAAGTCAACTTTCCCATGTGTTTTTTCAAAGTTGGAACAAATAATTAACATTATATGAAATATAGAAGATGATATAAATGAGATGAGTATGCATTGAATTGTAACCAATGATGGATGTTTGTTGTTTGATATGCAAAGAAAAACAACAAGGTCTCGGAGAAAATAAAATGCACATGTTCAATTCACATTTGTAATTATTTTTTAAATAAATTAAATTTCCAATTTCTAATTCATTAATTCTATTTTTTTTTAAATTAAGCATTTGAAACATCAATGAATAGTTCAGGCTGATTTTAATTTCAATACTATCTCTTAAACTTCTAGATACACAATTATTTTAATAAACAAATTTCTTATAATAATCTTACTTACTAAGTAGAAAATAAGGATATTTATGTTTTTCCAATCGCGAATAACTTCTTTGGTAATAATATCCATGAAAGGATATTTATGTTTTTACAATCAAGGAGAATAACTTCTTTGGTAATAATATCCATGAAAGGTTTTGTAGATCAAAAGTAATACTATGTGTTTTGCTTCTCATCAACAAAAAGTAGCACTATGTGTTTTGCTTCTCATCAACAAATTTTCAGTGTAAAATTTGGCAAACAAAGAGTGCCTACAATAATTCTATGATTGCATGTGAATTTGAATCATAAAATATATAATATACACATATCTATTTAATTTTATAATGTTTTTTTATAATAATAATAATAAATCCAAATAATAATTTAAATTATAATCTTTTTCCAAATATTTTAGAACCTAATGTGATTTTAATTTTATATTAATTTATCATTACAATATTTTTAATTACAAATGGCTAAATTGCAGAAGATTTGGAAAACTTCATTTTTAAATGATAACAATACACATATACATAATAGTTGTATTTTGAAAATAGGTTCATCAAACCTTAATTGGGAAGCAAACCAACTCGTACATGAATAATAATATAATGTAGGCCTATTCCAAAAAAATATGAGATCATAAGGACTGTATAATTTTAGGAATAAATTTTCACAAGCAAATAGAGTGCATAAGGCATTTTTTTGGTTCCATATGAATTTGAATCATAAAATATATACACATTTGTTTTAAATTTTATAGTTAAAAATAAAATAAAATAAAAATCCAAATAATAATTTTAATTATATATTAATTTTTCTCCAAATATTTTAGAATATAAAGTGATTTAATTATTTATTAATTTATCATTACACTATTTTTATTTACAAATAATAATTTTAATTATATATTAATTTTTTTCCAAATATTTTAAAGCATAAAATGATTTAATTATTTATTAATTTATCATTAGAATATTTTTAATTACAAATGGTCAAATTGAAGAAGATTTGGAAAAATTGAGTTTTAAATTATAACATTGTGCATATACATAATAGTTGTCTTTTGAAAAAAAATCATCAAGCCTTAATTAAGAAGTCAACCAACTACATGAATAATGATATAATTTAGGCCTGTACCTAAAAAAAAATTGAGAAGAAGAAGAAAAAAGAAAGAAGAAGAAGAAGATATCATAAGCACTATATAACTTTGAGAGTAATATTTCACAAACAAATAGAGTGCCTAAGACAATTATTTGGAATATTTTTCAAATTTATTATCAAATGATTTTATGAGTGGTTGGGGAAAATTTAAATAGCATAATTTACTAACAAAATATCATTTTCCTATTTTCAATGGTTAAAAAAAATAAAATAATAAAATAAAAAATAAAATAAAATAAACCTCTATTCTTTACTATGATTAAATTTACAAACAAATTATTTTGCATAGAAAAAAAAGTATATTAAAAAACAAAAATAATAAATAATAAATAAATAAATCACTTATTCAAAACCATAAAAACCTACAAAAAAAAATTATAATATAATTTATGCTTTTCAGCAAGACACTTAAGCTATTTGTACATTCGAACTTTTATATCCAACAAAGCAATATTAATCTTCAAAAGGGAGAAAAATTAAAAATTATATTATATATGGTCTATTTAAAAGTGGAATAAATTATGTAAATTTGTTTTGTAATTATTTAAATCTTAACAATAATATTTTTATTGTAAAATCTCTTTCGGTAATAATCACATGCAATAGAACATTGTCGCTTTTTGAACCAAAACCTTTTTTTCAATATTTAATAATTCTATTTTTTTAGTAATCTGATTGTTAAACTTTTGAAACAATACTACTAAAAGCTCTTATCAAATTTCAGCAAAACTTAAATCAGTTCAACGCTTTTTTTTTTTTTAAATCACATTTCTAATAATAATTTTACTTACTAGTTATTCAGTAGAAAAGAAAAGCATTTATCTTTTCAACTTCTAATTCATTAATTTTAATTAGCTTTTTTTAATTAAACATTTAAAAGATCAATGAATAGTTGAGGCAAATTAATATTTCAATACTTTTAGCGTTTTCATTTTAATATCAAAATTTTTTAAAATAAATATTTTTCTTAAAATTCTAGATAAAAAAATAATTTAATAAACAAAATTCTTATAACAATTTTACTTACTAGATATTCACTAAAAAGGAAAGGCATTTATGTTTGTCCAACGAGAATAACTTCTTTGGTAATAATATCCATAAAATGTCTTGTAGTTAGAAAGTAGCACTGTGTGTTTAGTTGAAAATAATTAATATTATTTTTATATTAATGGAGAAATGGTTACATAGTTGTAACGTATCTCCTTAGTTTAGGATTTGTTCCTAGAATTTAGGAGTTTGTTTACAACTTCCTGATTTCTTGTGATGTACTTAAAGATGTATTTTCTAATTAATGAATGAAGAGTGATCTCTCCGTTTGAGTGCAATCTCCAGGTGCAGTACTCACCTGTGAGCTGCAACTCCTTCTTTTTCAATTCAGTGTGATTTTTATCTTGGTATCAGAGCACAGAGTAGGGGGAGCCTTATTATTTTTTTAGCATCATTGACTATAGAGCCTTAGTGGCGGAGGTGTACACAAAAGCTTTCGTAGGAGCAGGTGGATTGCAGCAACACCTGAAGCATAGGTCTCAGATGACTTATCATCTCTGAGCGGAAGAAAGGGTTGGCGCGTTTTTTATCGCGATCAGTCACGCCATTGGCGCTAATGTCAGGGAAATACCCGCGCTAGCGCGCCGAAATACGTCATTGGCACGGAGGTACAAGCAAAAATCGCACCAGTTTTGGGAGATATGTGCATTTTGATTTGGGCACGGATTTTTCGCCTTGGAGAAGAGCCAGCCTCTTTCTCTTTGGGAAGGTCTGCAATTTTTTGCAGATCGGACCTACTCGGTGGTGGCACATTGAAGTTCTGAATTTGCCCAGTGGTGGCAGATCAGACTTACCTGGTGGTGGCATATTGAAGTTCCTGATTTGCTCGGTGGTAGCAGATTGGACTTGCCCAGTGGTGGTGCATTGAAGTTCCAGATTTTCTCGGTGGTAGCAGATCGGACTTGCCCGGTGGTAGCGCATTGAAGTTCCAGATTTTCTCGGTGGTAGCAGATCGGACTTGCCCGGTGGTGGCACGTTGAAGTTCCTGATTCGCCCGGAGGTGGCAGATCGAACTTGCTCGGTGGTGGCGTATTGAAGTTCCTGATTCGCCCAGAGGTGGCAGATCGGACTTGCCCGATGGTGGGGTATTGAAGTTCTGGATTTGCTCGGTGGTAGCAGATCGGACTTTCCCAGTGGTGGCACATTGAAGGTACGGAATTTCTAGCAAAACAGTGGTTAGGATCTAGTATGTATTGATTTTTTTTTAGTGTGTCCTGCAATTGTTCAGTTGGGTAGAATTATTCATCGGAAGATCAAAAAGTTTATCAGTCCAGTATGAATAACAGGATAGAATTTTATCTCCACGAGTCTGGAAAACTTGATGGATCTAATTTCACCAACTGGAAATTCAAGATATAGACATTACTTGAAAGCGCAAATGTGTGGTCGATTTTCATAGGAAATGAGCTGAGACCAAATTTGGTAACAGGAACAGCTGCACAAGAACAAGACTGGGAAAAAGGGAGACCAAAGAAAATGTCATACTGAAGATGTTCGTCAAGGACAATATTATCCCACATATTAGAGACAGCAAATCGTCCACTGACATTTGGAAGACGATCAAGAACCTATACCAGACGCAGAATACAAATCGTGTCTTGTCACTCAAAGGCAAGCTGTTTGCGATGAAAATGGAGGAGAATGAGTCCACTGCTGGATTCATTGCTAGAGTCAAAGACCTGAAGGACAGATTGGGAGATATCGGAGAGAAATTGTCTGATTCTGATCTGGTCACGATTACGTTGAATGAAATTTAAGATGAATATCATATGTTCATCACAGGATTGGCAGCAAGGGAGAAATCCCCTGCATTTGAAGAGTTGACAGGGATTCTACTACAAGAAGAAGAGCGACGACAGAATTTGAAATCACAAAGCAAAGATCTTGCTCTGATGGTGAAAAGGTGACAGTATAGAGGGAAGCAGCCACAACAGCAACAACAACCACAGCAGTAGTAGCAGAAAGGAGCCAACACGTTTCAAAAGAGACCATTTAAAGGTATGTCTACTAATAATTTTCCCAGCAATAAATGTTTTTAATGTAGAAAAATTGGTCGTCATATTAAAGAATGTTATAAGAGGCAGGAAGACGAAGCAAGGAATAAACAGAGAAAGCACAAAGGTTACTTTGTTGAGGAATATGAAGACCATAGCCACGAACTTCAAATATTTACAGCCGATTGTTCCCTTTCAGCTTCTAAGGGAGATGAGGACAACATATGGTATGTCGATTCTTTTGCATCCTCACATATGATAGGTAAGAAGGAATGGTTTGAATTTCTTGAAGAAACTTCATGTGGGTCGAAAATTTATTTAGGAGATAATAGCGGATATGAGATCAAAGGGTATGGTGATATTCCGGTAAAATTACCTAGCGGTGATATTAGACACCTTAAGAATGTATTGTATGTGCCTGGAATTAAGAAAAACTTGATCTTTGTATCTATGATAACTGATCAGGACATGCAAGTTCAATTCTTCAAGACTAATTGTGTCATAAAGGATAGCAAGATGGAAACAGTTGCAATAGGAGTGCGTTTGGGGAGCCTGTACAGACTAGATGTGAAAATTATTCCACAGCAAGCCATGGTCACAACTGGATCGACAGCCAAAAATCTCTGGCACAAGAGATTCGGCCATATTAATCTGCAAGACCTCATTCTACTTCAGAGAAAAGGTATGGTCGATGGACTCCCTATTTTCCATAATGTTCAGTTGGATTGTGATGGATGTGCATTAGGGAAAATGCATAGAGAAGAATTCCCTTTGCATGTTAATAGAAAGGAAAGAGATATTCTAGAGCTGGTGCATACAGACATATGCGGACCTATGAAGAATAGGTCACTAGGTGGTGCATATTACTTTCTTTTATTGACTGATGATTGCACTAGCTTCTCTTGGATATATTTTCTGAGTAAAAAGAGTCAGACCTTTCAGTATTTTAAAGAGTTTAAATCTATGGTAGAAAACCAGACAGGAAAAAGCATAAAAATTCTCCGCTCAGATCAAGGGGGAGAATACAGGTTGAGAGAGTTCATGAATTTCTGCAAACATCATGGGATTGTTCAACAATTTACAGTGCCACACACACCACAGCAAAATGGAGTGGCAGAACGAAAGAACATAACTCTTGTGGAGTGTGCAAGGAGCATGCTTCAAGGTAAGGGTCTATCAAATGGTTTTTGGGCGGAAGCCATTAACATTGTTGTTTATTTAAAGAATAGGAGTCCTACTAAATGTCTAGGCTTCAAAACCCCTTTTGAAGCATTATTTGGATTCAAACCAGCAGTGAGTCATTTAAGAGTATTTGGGTCAAAATCTTACGCTCATATACCTAAGGCAGATAGGAAGAAGTTAGATCCTAAAGCCATGAAATTTATCTTTGTTGGATATGGCACTGAGTTTAAAGCATATAATTTATTTAATCATGTGACTCATAAGGTTTTTGCAAGCAGAGATGTCATATTTCATGAACAGGTTGAAGAAGGAAAGGATGACTGTAACAATGATTGGCACATTCCATTACTAATGGGAGAAAACAGTGAGGATGATGAAGAGCAGGGGTAGAAACAAGAAGAAGTAACAGGTAATGTAATCAATGATGCAAGCCCAGAGAAGGCTGAAACAGACAGATTTGAGGTAAGTCCCCTACCAAGGGGATCAGGTAGGAAGACTCAATTACCATCCAGATTGAAAGACTATGCTTTAATGATAAACATTTTAAACATTGTAGAACCTACAAATTATAAAGAAGCAAGTCAATCTAATGCATGAAGAGCTGCAATGCATGAGGAAATTAAATCAATTATCAGAAACCATACTTGGGATTTAGTTGAACTGCCTGAAGGTAAAACCCCCATAGGATGCAAATGGCTGTATAAACCTAAAATAAATGCAGATGGGAGTATAGAAAAACTTAAAGCTAGACTGGTAGAAAAGGGTTACTCACAGCAAGAGGGAATAGATTTCGATGACACCTTTGCTCCTGTAGCAAAATTAAACACTATTAGAATGCTAATTTCCTTAGCAACAAAACATAAGTGGGAGCTACACCAGCTAGAAGTTAAGTCTGCATTTCTGAATGGTGACTTGAAAGAAGAAATTTATTTAGTTCAGCCTGAAGGGTTTGTGAAAAAGGGGTAGGAACATCTTGTTTGTAGATTGAAAAAGGCACTTTATGGTTTAAAACAAGCACCCAAGTCGTGGTATGAAAAGATTGATTCATTTTTTGCACGGCATGGCTTTCATAGGAGCATGAATGATCCAAATCTGTATACCAAGTTTAATAAACAGAGGCAAATGATTTTGATTTCTTTGTATGTAGATGATATGATCATAACAGGGAATGCTAACAATCTTATCAAAGAAATCAAATGGCAGATGTCACAAGTATTTGAAATGAAAGATCTCGGAAATCTCCATTATTGTTTGGGATTGGAAGTATGGAGAGATTCTGGACAGACTTTTCTTACTCAAGGGAAGTATGCCAGAAGCTTGCTGGAAAAGTTCAGAATGGAGCAGTTTAGATCAGCAGTAACACCGTTGCAGTAGAATTTAAAGTTGAGCAGTGATGATGGTATTAAAGAGGTGGATGCCACTATGTACAGACAGCTAGTTGGGAGTTTGATATATCTTACTACAACTAGACCAGACTTGGCATACTCTGTTAGTATGTTGAGCCAGTTTATGTCAAAACCACTCGAAAGTCACAGGGTCGCAGCAAAAATTGTGTTGAGGTATCTTAGTGGTACTAGTAATTATGGTATTTTATACACTGACACATATGATGTTACTCTAGCAGGTTTTTCAGATTCAGATTGGGCAAGTAACTTGGATGATCGAAGGTCTATCAGAGGTTACGCATTCAGCATTGGATCAGGGGTCATAGCATAAAGCAGAAAAAAGAAAAGCATTGTCGCTTTATCTTCTTGTGAAGTTGAGTACCAAGCATTGTGTGCAGCCACATGTGAAGCTATCTGGTTGAGAAGACTTCTCAACGATGTAGGAGAAGAACAGAAAGAATCAACTATCATCAAAACTGACAACCAGAGTACCATCAAGCTTGCATACAATCCAGTCTTTCATAAAACACCAAGCACATCGATACTCAGTTCCATTTTGTTCGAGAGAAACTACAGTCAAAGGAGATATTTGTTGAATATTGTAAAACTTGTGACAATATGGCTGATATTTTTACTAAGCCTCTTAGGCTTGTAAAGTTTGAATTGTTTAGAGGGATGCTAGGAGTTCAGGGTAATCCTTTCTCCATTAAGGGGGGGAGTTGAAAATAATTAATATTATTTTTATATTAATGGAGAAATGGTTACATAGTTGTAACATATCTCCTTAGTTTAGGATTTGTTCCTAGAATTTAGGAGTCTATTTACAACTTCCTGATTTCTTGTGATGTACTTCAAGATGTATTTTCTAATTAATGAATGAAGAGTGATCTCTCCATTTGAGTGCAATCTCCAAGTGCAATACTCACCTGTGAGCTGCAACTCCTTTTTCAATTCAGTGTGATTTTTATCTTGTTTTGCTTCACATCAACAAATATTTTGAATAAAATTTCACAAACAGATAAAATTGCTAAAACAATTCTTTAATTGCATATAAATTTGAATCATAAAATATATACACAATTTTTTTAACTTTATATAGTTTCTTTTCATAAAAAAATCTAAATAATAATTTTAACTGTATATTTATTTTTGGTAAATATTTTAGAATCTAGAATGATAATAATTATATATTAATTTAATATTCCCATATATTTAATCACAAATGGCAAGATTGAGAAAATTAGAATTTCAAATGATAACATTGAACATATGTAATAGTTATATTTTGGAAAAAAATTATCAAACCTTAATTGAAAAGAAATATGGATAATGTTATAATCTAATAATTATATTTTGAAAACGAGTTCATCAAACTTTAATGAGAAAAAACATAGATAATTCTTTAATCTAAAAAAAATCGATCTTAATACCTTCAACACTTTGAACTAGTGAGAAATGATATATATATATATATATATATATATATATATATATATATATATATATATATCAAGATTGAAAGGAAAAAAAGCATTAAACAAAAATTTTATAATAATATTATATATCCATCTTTTAAAAAACAGTGTTATGTGTTTACATTTACGTCAATAAGGAAAACCATCAACACAACACAGGTGTCTTGTAATATGTATTCATGCCGAAACGTTATTCTTAGCTGGAACGTTCTTTTTCAATGATAATTCTAAATATACTCGTAAAAACTCACTTTGATCACCAGTTCATATATCGTCATATTTTGTTCAACCAATGTTTTTATGAACTTTCATGCTTTATGAATGGATTCAAAATTGTGAAAGTAGATTTCAATTTGTAAATTATTTTTTATTAAATTCGGGTATAAATGGCAGTAAAAACGTGTTTAGAGACCCAGTTAAGTCTCAAAATAATCTGTGAGAAATGACATATATATCAAGATCTATAGTAAAAAAAATTATTTTAAAAAAATATTCTTACTAAATAATAGAGTTGGAAGTTTTCTATCAAGGTGGAGGAATTGCATCTAGGCAAAAAAAAAATTAAGAAATCTTGCAATAGTGTTTAAATCATGTTTTTTATGGTGGAAATGGGTTTAGCGCCATCAAAAACCTCTAAGGCACCCAAAATATTGAAGTTTGATAGCTATAACCTGGATTTACAAAAATCCCTCCCGGATTTTCTTAAAATCTTACCGGAATTTCCATGATTTTCAAGGGAAAAAAGCAGTCTAGTTAGACTACCGCCTAAATAATTGAAAGGAAAAAAATCCTTTACCAAGTTTAAAAAGGAAAAATGAAAGTCATTAAAAACATATGGAGAAATATTTGTACACTATGCTATATAAGGAGGAGGAAATGCACTATCAGCAAACTAGAAGAGGAAGCGAACCATCAACAAATTGGACCCAGCGTGACATTGGAGGAAGTAGTTCATGAATTCAATTTTCAATAATGCTTTTATTAGCATTGTAAATCTACGTTAGCTCACAATTCATTATACCATTATGGGAAGAAAAAAAAAACAAAACAAAAAGAAATTGTACTTCAACATTGTAACAAAATCTGAACATCAGAATACTCTTATCCAGTAGCATCTTCCATGTTTTTGAGTCGATTATGTGCCACAAAGTTTTAAATAGGTCGCCTGCATCGTTGATTTCGGGAAAAATTTCTCAGACAGGAGCTTATTACGAAGCATTCAACAAAGGAGAATTACAAATACTTCATCCTCCCTTAAAATATTACAGTCAATATGCTTTCGAATTGCAGAAATCTTGTTCTTCTAAAGGGAAAACAACGGAAACCACATTATGAGGATAGCCACTCCTGTAGTGTCCACTCTAAAAACAAGGTTGCGCATGAGAAAAAATAGTATAGCCATTGCAGCTGAAAACAACTGATTTTTTCCACACTCTAAGCATTGTCACAGACACCGTGGAGAGCTTATCGTTTGAAGATGCCCGACAAACACTAGTTCATGTGTGGATGAATCTTGGGACTCAAGTTTTACACATAGAATCTCATTAGAAAATGGTAGCTGATTAATACCGGTCTTCAATCTAATGATAGAGACTATTTCTATCATCTAACACCCAATTTAATGACACACAAAGAGACAAGTGGCATCGAAAAGTAGTTGTTTTAAGAGGGAATGCCTTATGGCGTAAAAATACTATTTGAACATTAATAATCTCCATGGTAACTTGGGGTGAATATTTATAGTTCTAATTTGGTTACCTGTTTTTTTGTTAATATATGTATATTTAACTCACATATTAATTTTTTTTGTAATTAATAATAATAATTATAAATTAGTTAATTTTATGATTTTTTCAATTTTGATAATGTGAAATATGTTGAAATTTGCAACAAGAAACAGTGAAATTGGCATCTAGAAACAACATGACAGCATCTGCACTAGTGTGGGACCACAGGTCATGTAATGATGGGCCCTAGCGATACATTAGTGTGCAATTCAATTTATTTAATAAATTGGAAATGTGTCAAATTTAATTATCCCTTAATTAAATTGGACAATAAAATGTAATCTTATCTCATAATCACTTGTAATAGTTAACTGAGTGTGATAAACTCAGTTAGCTCATGAATTTCGAGTTGAGGGTAGTTGGTGAGGCATGCAGAGTGATTCTATTAGTTATGGAATTCGAATTGCATTTGGTGCATTAGTTTAATGCATGAGAAATCAGTTAACTCAATTTATTGAATTAAAGTCAGTTGGACTAGTTGTAATTGTTTGATGCACTAGTGAGAGATCAAATGAATTAAATAAAATTTAATTCACATGCAGTGATATGCCATGCAACTGATGATTTACTATTAATAGTTTCATGCATGTCAGTTCCAGTGGAGACCCAGTTGAGACAAAGGTTAAAGGGATGTTAACTATCAGTTGTATCATTAGTAGGTTGCCCACATGCAACCAGAAATCCATTGGATTTCCCATGATCCTTGCGCAGTTTTGGAAGGCTGAAAATCCTAAAGAATAGAGATTGCATTCCACATGAATTGCGCAAGCAAGGCAAGCTAATTAGAGGTTGAGAATTAGCTAAGTGTTGGTCGAAATTGTCTGAATCAGTGTGAGACAGTTGTGAGAGTGCAGGAGACTATTGTGAGAAGAGTGCATTGTAATTGTTTCATGATTCCTTGATGAATATACAATAGAAGATAGAGGGGTTTTGAGCAGTAAGCTTTTCCCAAGAAAATATCTGTGTTGTGGTTTTATTTGCTTCTTTATTTACTTGTTGTGATTGGTGATCATGTTTATTTTCCGCAATTGATTTGTAGAAGGATTCAGTATCTTGCTTTAGTACATTGCTTGATCGGATTGAATCCATTGGAATACATATTATTTGTATAATTTCTACATGGTATCAGAGTAGGAATTGTTTGGATGGCGAGTTTGCAGAGAATATTTGAAAATTTGGATGAAAATTTTTCAAAATCAAATAGAATATTTGGATTCCTTGCGAAAAAATGCCCCAACAAAAACAAAAAACAAAAATCGGTCAAATCGAAGCTCGAATGAGGGAGATATCGTCGATTTAAAATTAGCTCTTTTTTTATAAAATTTTGCGACGGTGGGACAATTACAATGTGTGCGAGTAAGAAAAGGAAAGAAATTCAAGGGAAAGAAGTCCCAAGGCAAAGAGGGCAAAAAATACTTGTCCAAGATCAGATTTTTTCACTATCACTATCATGGGCACTATGCTACAAATTATCCACAAAAGAAGGCAAGCAAGAAGGAGCCTGCAGTTGCAGCGGGTGAAGCATTGGCTCCATAGTTCGAGCTTGATTTTACTCTCATTGCATGCATGGCTAGCACTATATTGGGATGCATGTGGTATTTAGATAGTGGTGCTTCATTCCATATCACGTGGAATAGATATCTCTTCGGTGACTTGGAGGAGAAGGACCTCCAGTAGAGCATAGAGTTTGGAGATGACGAGAGGCATAGCGCTATCGGCATAGGTACAGTTACCGTTCAGAGGGAGAATGGCTCCCATCTCATACTAGTAGATTTTTTGTATGTTCCGGGCCTAAAGAAGAATCTTATCCCCATAGTAGTATTGGAAGACCATGGTTATGAAGTGATGTTTAGAAAAGGAAATTTTTTCTTTAAACACATAGCCACGGGACAGTTGAAGCAGATCGGTTCAAGAGTCAAGAACATGTATGCTCTCGAGGTTGAGGATGCATGCAAGTATTTGAGGAGAAAATCAGTGGTTAGTGCCTTAGTGTTTGAGAGGGAGCAATTATCTCTCAACATACAGCCTTAGAAGCAGTCTCAGAAGTTTGTGGAGTAGTCACAATTGGAGAAGCAAAGAGGAGACCGAGTGGAAGATTCCATTCAAGCAGAGACCTCCAGGAGGGGGAAATTTTGAGCTAGAAGGGTATAGGGAGTACATGCAGCTATACCTCCAGGTGTGAGGTGCGGCGATGTGCAAAATTAATCCATAGAAGAAATTTGGGCATGATTCATTGAGATGGTGTGTCTCATGGATCGAACCTAGCTACGAGGAGCCCACAGTACAGCAGTAGCGGGATTGGTTAGATTGATGCAGTCAGATGTCAGGAAGACAGAAAACATAGTGAAAAGTGTTGGATATTGGAGCGCAGATCAGTGTTGGCAGCAGTTCAAAGTGCATGGATGCAAATGTCAACAGCGCAAAGAGTCCAATAGACGTGTGCAGTAGCTAGCAGTAGTCAGAAGACTCTGATGACAAATGCATTATACGGATTCAGTTGTTTGGAGTTTATTCAGTTTTAGAAGTGTTTCATGCAAAATTTGCATGTGCGAGAAACAGTAGAGAAGTGTTGCATGCAACAATTGCATGTCGCATGCAAGAGGTGCATGTGTGCATGCAAGGACATTCCAAGGTACCGGATCGGGACAGATTGATTCCTTTCTTGTTGTGAGGGAGTGTTGAAATTTGAAACAAGAAATAGTGAAATTGGCATCCAAAAACAACATGACAGCACCTACGCTAGTGTGAGACCACAGGTCATGTAATGATGGGTCCTAGCGATACATTAGTGTGCAATTCAATTTATTTAATAAATTGGAAATGTGTCAGATTTAATTATCCCTTAATTAAGTTAGACAATAAAATGTAATCTTATCTCATAAGCACATGTAATAGTTAACTGAGTGTGATAAACTCAGTTAGCTCATGAATTTTGATTTGAGGGTAGTTGATGAGGCATGCAGAGTGATTTTATTAGCTATGGAGTTCGAATTGCAGTTGGTGCATTAGTTTAATGCATGAGAAATCAGTTAACTCAATTTATTGAGTTAAATTCAATTGGACTATTTGTAATTGTTTGTTGCACTAGTGAGAGATCAAGTGAATTAAATCAGATTTAATTGACACGCAGTGATTTGCCATGCAACTGATGTTTTACTATTAATAGCTTCATGCATGTCAGTTCCAGTGGATACCCAGTTGAGACAAAGGTTAAAGGGATGTTAACTATCAATTGTATCATTAGTAGGTTGCCCGCATGCAACTAGACATCCATTGGGTTTCTCATGATCCTTGCGCAGTTTTGGAAGGCTGGAATTCCTAAAGAATAGGGATTGCATTCCACATGAATTCCGCAAGCAAAGCAGGCTGATTAGAGGCTGAGAATTGGCTAACTGTTGGTCGATTTTGTCTGAATCAGTGTGAGACAGTTATGAGAGTGCAGGAGACTCTTGCGAGAAGAGTGCATTGTAATTGTTTCATGATTCCTTGGTGAATATAAAATAGAAGAAAGAGGGGTTTTGAGCAGTAAGATTTCCCCAGGAAAATATCTGTGTTGTGGTTTGATTTGCTTCTTTATTTACTTGTTGTGATTGGCGGTCGTTTTTATTTTCCGCAATTGATTTGTAGAAGGATTCAGTATCTTGCTTTAGTACATTTCTTGATCGGATTGAATCCATTGGAATACATATTTTTTGTATAATTTATACAAGATATATTATCAAATAAATGTTTTGATTCTTATTCTCATTTATCAATCATTTAAGTTATATTATTGTGTTAGTTATAACAATTTTGATGTGGGTTTGAATTAATCATTATTGAATAGGTGAACTTGACATTTAGACTAGTTCATTAGGGTTTCTTGGTTCACGTAGTTCTGGTCACCGCCATGACTAAGCTAGGGGGGTCAGAGGCCTCCTCCTTTCGGGATGTAGTTTTGGGCAAGGGCAAGGAACTCGAAGCTTCTTTCTTCACAAAACTAGCGACTTACAATGTGTTCAACTCATCCAGGAAAACATGTGACAACCTCTCAGGGGAAGGAGGAACAGAGAAGGGTTCTAGAAAACTCAAAACCCCGCATATGAATGATGTTGGAAGCTCTAGAAAACCAGGGGTGGAAGAAAAATCTCAAACTCAGACACAGACAAGTAGAAACTGCAAACTAAAGGTGAAAAAAATTCCAATCTAGACATTCAAGACCCTGACGTGGCTGCATACATAGACTTTATGCAGGAATGCACCATTATCTATAAATTCATGGGCATATGGCCTTCGAAAAAAGACCTAAACTGGTGGATTCAGACCAAGTGGCACCCAAAATGAGAAAAAAGACTGCAACTCGGCTCAAAAGGTTTCTTTACTGTTATTTTCGATCTCCTAAAGGACCCTAACCGCATATTTGAAGGCATTCCATATTTCTTTAACTCCACAGGGCTATACATGTAGTATTGGAAGGAAAATTTCATGCCACGGAGTACTGGTTTCCCTCAGTGCTGAAAGGAAGAGGCGACGAGTTAGGAGAATACATCAAAATGTTGGAGGGTACCAAGAACAAACATTATGTGTCATATGCCAGAATTTGTGTCTACATGGACATCTAAGGGGCGCTCCCAGAAGCCATCAAACTGATATTTAGAGATGAGGTATGGATTAAAACCATAGATTATGAGCACATACCTTTCAGATGCAGAAAATGACACGAGCACAGACTTCTCTTCAGAGATTTCCCATAAAATTTCCCTCGGCACTCCAACACCCAAATGCAAAGGAAGACGGAAGAACAAGGCCTCACCAAAGAAACCCCTAGGAGAAGGAACAACAAGAAAAATCAAGGAAATTCAAGTCAGCAACATCTCTCCAACAACAACAACAAAATTGAATCCTTGCAAGAGGAACCATGCGAGAAAACCTTAGAGGGAAGTGTCGAGGAGGCAGGGGATATGCCAAATAAAACACCTACACTACATAAGAAGAATAGGGGATATACCCACAAATAGATCTACACTGAGTATAGCCAGCCATCTGAAGACATATACATGGATCTTGAGCCTAGGTAAAACTCAAAAGAGGACCAAGTCATAAAATAGCTCTCGTAAGAGTTGATATCAAATCGATATCAGAAGTGTGGGAAAAAAAGGCATGGACGCAATACCTGAGGAATACCTCCAAAAAATAGAAGGGGCATGCGTAATACAAGAGGAACTAAAACATACTACAGCAAGGAAACACACGGAGGATTACACCCACAGAGGGATCATTTCCAACATTCCAGCAGATCAGTACAACCCCAAAGGTCCAAGCCAAAAGCGAGGATGAAAGACCACAATCCAACTCCTTCAGGAACTAGGTGCAAGACCAATTAATGAGGGCAAGGTAATAGCTCTCACCCTAACTTGCCATATTTCTCAATGAATTGCATCTCATGGAACATCAGAGGCTTAAACGTCCCAAGGAAAAAAGGACTCTTAAAACAGAGAATAATGAACAGCAAACCAGGCATAGTGCTCCTCCAGGAGACAAAGCTTGCTATTGATAACCTAACATCCCTGCAAAATGAATGTTTCAAAGGCTACAGTTACCTCGCTAATGCAGCATGTGGGACACCTGGAGGGAATTTGATTATGTGGAAGAGCTCGACATATGAATTAACCTCCTCAATGGCAACCAGGAATTCTATCACTGTTATCCTAAAAATTACATGCACCACCGAAATCATCAGTGTAACCAATATTTATGGACCTCACAAGGTGGAAAAACGGATTCAAATGTTATCTTCACTCATTAAAAACCTTGAAATCATACCCCATCCATATAAAATAATAGGAGGAGACTTTAACATGATTTTCAATCACTCATAAATGAAAGGTGGTCTCAGGAAACTAAAAATTGATATTGAATCCTTCCAAGAAACCATAGGAAAAATGAAAATTTTGGACATGCAGACTGCTAATGGAATCTATACATGGAATAACTAACGAGGAGGAAATAGGAATATTACCTCTAGGCTTGATAGATTCCTCATCTCGGAAGCAATCTATATGGCCTCCTTGGAAACCAAATGCAAAATACTCCCACAACAAGGAATTTTTGCTGGAGCACCCAAAGTAACCTGAAAAATTGGTGGGCCAACTCTCCACAACAAAATGGTACACAAATATACTAATTCCAACAAAATTTAAAGCATATAAAAAAGAAATCAAATAGTGGAACAGTGAGGTCTTTGGAAACATATTCAAGGAAAAAGAGGAATTGGAACAGTGCATGGAAGAGCTCTAGCGAAGAATCATCGAAAAGGGTGTCACAGATCAGATGAGGGAGGAGAAAAAAAATATCTTCCAAAAAGGAGGGAAGAAAGGGACAAGCAGGAGGAAAAACTTTGGCAACAAAAATCTTGGATTTGTTGGCTCAAATGTGGTGAAAGGAACATCACCTTCTTCCACTGCTCCATGATCCAACATAGGAAAACCAACCGAATTCTAAGCCTGATAAATGCAGATGGGAGAATGATAAACACACATCAGGATATACCAAAGGAACTAAACAGCTACTACAGCAATATCCTTGAAGATCCTAACGTAGACTGGACCCGATCCATCAAAGAAATCACTAGTGATATCCCCACCATCCTCAACCAGGATCACAACAAAATTCTTCTCAGAGAGGTTTCCCTGCAAGAAGTGGAAGAAGCGGTGATGGCCATGCCCTCGGGAAAAGCTACAAGTTGTGATGGATTCACCATTGATTTATTTAAAAAAATTTGGTCCTTCATTTAAGAATAGGTCCATTTCTTGGTGGAGGACCCTCAAATCCACAAAACAATTCTTGGGGCTTTGAATGCCACGTTCCTCACTTTAATCCCCAAGGAGGAAGGGGTTGATTCGTCGAATCATTTCCAACCAATATCCCTCTATAATTTTGTCTACAATATCTAGCAGGTGTTAGCAAACATGATTAAGGTTCTTCTACCCCTTATAATCTCAGCCAACCAAGCAGGGTATGTGGAAGGCAGATAGATTCTCAACAACATTATCCTTTATCGTGAAACCATTCATTCTCTCAAGACCCTCAAAAAGTATGGAATGATGATGCAATTGGACATTTCAAAAGTCTTCGAAAAAATTAGTTGGGAGTACATGTGTGAAGTCCTCAAGGCCTATGGATTCCACAATGACTACATCAACTGGATCATGGCCTTGGTCTCATATGCCTTCTTCTCCGTTCAGGTCAATGGCTCCCCCTCCAAGCCCTTTTCCCCTTAAGAGGTATTAGGTAGGGAGACCCCCTATCCCCCTTCCTCTTTGTCATCATGGACAAAGGATTAAGTAGATCTCTCCAAGATGCCAATATTATTCATATTCTCACTGGTCTCAAGCTCCATGACTCAGCCCCAGGCTCTACTCACCAGAAATTTATCGATGACACCCTATTGATGGGTATCCCAACTATTGATGAAGTTGTGTCCTTTAAATGCATCCTCGTGCTTTTCTCTGAAGCGTATGGAACCTCAATTAAACTTGAAAAATCCAAAATTTTCTTCTTCAACACTCCCCTGGACATACAAATAAACATCACTAGAATTATAGGTTTTCAAATCTGATCTCTTCCTTCCAAATACCAGGGGGTTCCCCTCACTGACAAATCATATAGAAAATCAAATTGGGAGGACTTTCTCAAAAAAATTGCAATAAACTTCCAATTGGACCTTCCGAGCCCTCAACCTGGTTCGAAGGCTCGTCCTTTTCAAATTCATCCTTTAATCCATGCCTCTTTATCTTTTTTCGGCTCTAAATATTCCAAACTTAGTCACAAATTCCATTCATAGCATCCAAATAAGTTTCCTATGGAGGGGCACAGATGCGAAAAAGAAATGGGCCCTTGTGGGTTGGGATAAGATTTGCAAGCCTAAGAACGTTGGAGGGCTTGGCCTCAAGGATCCATAGCTTCTTGGAAAAGCCCTAGGGGGATGAAAAGTTCACTTCCAAGTTTTGGAAGAATTTATTTGAAGGATTAGGCACATAGTTGGCCTTTATTACAACTTATCATCCGCAGAAAAATGGACAGACTAAGAGGCCCCAACAGGATCCTGGAGAACATGTTGAGTATGTATGTGATGCATCAACAGCAGAAGTGAGAAGAGTATCTACCATTGGTTGAGTTTTCATAAAAAAATGGTAATCATGATTCATTTGGGATTAGTCCCTTCGAGGCACTGTATGAGCAGAGTTGTAATACTCCCATCAGTTGGAGTGATCCATTTAACAGGGTGTTGATTGGACCGGACATGTTGGCAGACATGGAATAAGAAATCTAGGTTATAAAGAGGAATCTAAATCCAACACAAGACAGACATAAGAGTTATGTAGACCAATATAGGGTATTTAAGGAGTTTCAGGTTGGCGAGCATGTGTATGTGTGATCAAGCCCAAGAGAGCTCCTTGAGGATTGGATCATGTGCCAAGTTGGCACCACGGTATTGTGGGCCTTTTGAGATCCTTAAGAGGATTGGACCAGTGGCCTATCGACTTGCACTGCCTCCAACAGTGAAATTCCATGATGTGTTTCATGTTTCATTAATTAAAAGGTATATAAAGGATTTTTATCATGTTATTGATTGTTTGTACTACAGGTGGAGCAAGAAAGAGAATTCTAACCAGAACCTTAGTGCATTTTACAGCAGAAGCAACTCATGCTTAGGAATAGATCCATCGAGTAGGTTAAAGTGTAGTGGAAGCACTTTGGGCCCAACGAAGCTACATGGGAGATGGTGGATCAGATGCGAGCTATGTATCCTTCATTGTTTGTCGGTTAAGTCAAAGCAGTTTTGGTTTGATGTTTGGTATATTTTTGGCATATGTTTTGGTTATGTTTGGCATATGTACATATGTGTATGGATGTAAAACTGCCATGAGCTGAGTTATAAAGCTCCCATAATCGTTGTGGATGTTATATGATCATGTTATCATGGTTTTTTCTTTTGAGCAGGTTATTCATTCTAAATACTGCATTGAGCTAAGTTATAAACCTCCATGAGCGGTATGTTTTCTTTTCAACGGTTTATTGAGGTGTAGGTGTGGTTTAACATCAAGGATGGTGTTCCCTAAGGGGGAGGGTTCTGTAATAGACCCAGGCTAAAATTTCATGTAATAAAAGTTAATAAAGGCAAAATAAGACCATGGTTGAGGGACACTTATTCCAAGCTAAATTTTGGGAAAATATATCCTAGTGGGAATCACTAGATGTGTTTATGGCAAATGGAAATTGGAAAAGGTAATGGCTAAGGCATTAAAGAGGCAAAAAAAAAATTTGGCACATTTATTTATGAAAATAAAGAAAATTAGGATAAAAGGAAGGTAAAAGGTCACATCTTTCATGTGAGGAGGAAATTGAAGGAAAATAATGGAAAATGAAGAAAATAGATACCTCATTGATAAGAAGGCTTCTAAGGATCAGTTGGTACCTTTTTTTAGTGTAACCTTTTGTCAATTCAGTTTTAGAGCTCTCTCATTATTCTCTCTCTCTCACACTCTTGGACACTTAGAGTTTTCTTGGAGTAATTCGGAATTGAGCCAAAAAAGGGGAAAGTAAGCAAAGGAAGGACAAGGAAAGCAAATATCAAGAAATGAAGAGAAGGATCTAGCAACTTCAGCGGGAATAATTTCAGGTAACATATTGCATGTGTGATTTCCTAGCTAGTTTGGACATGCATGGCTTATGCATGTTGGTATTTGGTTCTCTTGTTGTCGGTGGCATGGTTTTGCTGGGTTTTGAAAATTGTTTTTAGCCTTGCCTTTCATTTTTTCAGGATAGCCATGGTGTGTTGGGATTTTGATCTCAGTTTTTAGATTTGGAATTGTCATATGGATTTCATAATCTGGGGCAGAGGTGGTCTCAAGGAAAATTCCCAAAGGCCTAGGAATCCCTTGACTAGTTTTGGCGGGATACACGGTAAATCCTAAGGGTGGTGTCTCTGTTTAGGGCTTAGTGATCCAGGATTGGATTGTGGTAAAGCGTGAGAGACAGGGAGACATAAAATTCCTCAAGGATAGTGATGGATTTCCAGAGGCATTCCAAGCTCGGTTCGGTCTTATGATAGGGGCACCGGTTTAGGTGTGATCACAGTATGGTGAGGGTGGATGTGGTTTAACTTATGGATATTCTTGGTTGTTTTTGGATTGGTTTATCCATGAGATGACACATTCATTGCTTGGAATATGGCACGGTGGTGACTAGCCGAAGAGATATTTCGCTCAGTCGTGTCTCTGGTCGGGTGGTACGTGGAAGCCCTGAACTTAGTCATATATTGCCTATGTTTAATGAAAGCTAAGTTTTATTGCTTTTGTACTTATTAATGTTTGGATTTAATGGTTGTTGTCTTACTGTTATTTCCATGTTTTATGTTGGTTATAAGCATGGTTATTTGAAGTCATGTTTATTTCATGTATTTACTTGAAAATTTTAAAATAATGGATGCAAGACCTAATTGATGTCATTTTAGTTCAAGGAAGAGGGTGGTGATCCTTCTTGTAATTCCTCAGAAGATTTTTCAATCATTTATGTTTTGCCTTGAATCCTAGACCTTTAGATTTCATTGATGCCAAGTGTTTATCAAAATTTCATTCCTGGTTGGGGATGGTCAAGCCTAGTCCTAGAGTATGTTTTTGGTGCATTGGCATTGTCATCATGTGCTTGATGGATTTTGAAAGCTACAGGAAGTTATGGGAAGTGTCTGGGATTCTGGGCTTAAAAAGTGCCTTAAATCCCACAGACGTTGACACAATTCTAGGTAAAATATTCCTTACACGCATGCATGGCTATGTTGTGTGAGCATCCAGAGCCTCCCAGACGCACCCTTGCCCATATCAAGGGAGTGTCTAAGGATTTTATTCATTAAAATTTAGTGGGACCCAGGGACAAGTCAGCTTGATGACTGGTGTTAGTGTCTAAATGTTCAGTGATCAAATATACTCTTTCAGGTTTACTTGGTAGTGGTCCTAGGTCAAAATTTTATGTTTCAAACAAGTTGTCAAATAAAATTTTGTTCACTGAATGTTGTCTAGGCCTGAAATTATACTCCTTCACTCCATTCATGGTCATTATCAAATTCAAGGTCATTTCATTCATCATCACCTAGGGTCATAGATTAGTCAGCATGCATCCATCTAGGTCATGGCCTAGGTTTACTTTGTTTCGCCATTATAATGTTCAATCATGTTAAGAAATAAGGAAAACAAGATGTCATTTTAACCATACAAGTCATTTACATTGGGAGTTAGCAAAGATAGGTAATAAAATAAAGGCTACTTATCCTTTTCAATAAGTATGCTACATGGTCAAAAGATCTCCTCTCTCATGCTCACAACTCTCCACAGACATCCAAAGATTGGCAGTATGCTACGTTTTTTCCTTTCAAGCTCCAAGAAACTATCCTAAGGTTAAATTCATAATTTCTCAAGTTTCAGAGGCTTCCGACTCAGTAAGTGATCATCCCTCACCTTTCATTCAACTCAAATTCGTCGGCAAAGGGTGGATTCTCTCTTCTAGGGTTTTCAAATACGTTTTTGGTTCCATTGATTTTTAGCTCGTTTCAGTTGGAAAACCCCTAGTTTAATAACATAAAAACCTTCACACATCACTCATATACCTTACCAAATGACTACATATCACTCATACCTCTCATAACTCTCATTTTCACCCAAACCCTAGTTCTCACTACGCTTTTGCAAAGATACTAGGTCAGCTCGGTGTTGAGGCCCTTTTGACCTCTTTCCCTTATCCATTTCCAAAAATTACACCTATATTGTGTTCCTAACACACTACCCTACCTCCCCTAATTTTTTCAGATTTTTTTCTAACTCCTATCCCCTCCATTTTCCTCCTTAAACTTGTTGCCCCATTTTCCCCTGTTTTCCTAGTTTTCACCCTTCCTTTCCTTCATATCAAGCTAGGTTTTATTTTTGCTGAAAAAAATCATGGAAGGTGAGAAGATAAATTATAATAAGGGATTTCATCATTCCAGGTTTGATCCAACTCATACCCATGGCATCATTTTCAGAGTTTTGTGATCAAGCTAGGGTTTACATTGCACATAGGGACAATCTTCCCTCAAATTTACTTTCTGAAGTAATGAAGATGAATTTGACAAACATGAAAGATTTTTTTTGTCAATAACATACCAAAGAACAAAAACCTCCTTTATTTTATTCACGCGTGTTATTATTTGAGAAAAATTCCCAAAATACAGTTGCTCCGGGTCATTTTCTGCACTTTTGGACAGGCTCTCTTCAAGTCAATTTTTCAGGGATTTGGATTAGGGGTTTAAAGTGCTTGATGAATACATTGTGTATAATACATCCTAATATTTCCAACCATACCATTTTCAGCCCAAAACTCTTATGGTAAGGCCTCCAAACTCCCTCTCAAAGTGGCGTGATGCTTCTACTGGGAGTGCGCTAAGCTTCTCCAAATTTTAGTGACCAATTTCAAACTTGGATTCTGAACCAATGGGAAATTATTTTGGAAAACTGGGGGACATTTTTGTTCATAACATGCCAAAGAACAAAGACCTCTCTAATTGTTTCAAAAAACGTTATGGGTAGATATATATTGATCCATCTTTGATCCTTATTTCTGCAAAAAAATTTAGAAAATTTTATGAGTTTTGGTAAAATATGGAAATTTCACCTTTATAGAAGCGTCGTGCAGCGGCGCGAAGCTTTTCCTCAAAGCCTCCAAATGAGGAAATTTTTACATGGATGGATAGTTATTGCCTTCTACTTTACAGATATAGTCTCATGTTGGCATGACACCCTTTAGTTTTGGAGAAAAACTCAAAAATTAGCCTCTTTTTCATGCTTCTGCCACTAATTTTTCCTATGAGCGGTGTTTTTGGAGTAAGGTTGGGAGAATGGATTTTTTAAGGCATTCCAGGAGGTATTTTCTCAGTTTAAGGTTGGTGTGGAAAGAGGACACACGGCGCTACTTAGCCCAATCTTCATATTTGCAGATGGATGCCTTAAAGTCAGCCAAAATCACTCTCAAAGTGGCGTGACGCTTCTGCTGGGAGGCACGATGCTTCTGTCTTGGATTCCTTTTGGACATTTTTTAAGCTTGAATGGTCCAAATTTTGATGTTGTAATTGTCCTATGAGGTGTCTATAGGACATCAATTTTGGTCAGTTTTGCCTTTCATAAACCCACCTATTTTCCACCATATTCTACCTCATATCATCCATATATGCCTCATTTTAGCCTTATTATGCATATTCATGTAATTAAATTATTTTTTTCAATTTTTAGATATTTTTGTAAAAATTGAGTTTTAAGAGTATTTTTGGACCTGTTTTTCATAAATCCCTAGGAAAAAGGGCAAAATAAGTATGTTTGGGGATTTTTCTTGATTTTGTGAAACTAAATGGATGAATTTGACCAAGATGGATGGGATTAGGATGAATAGGATTGTTAGATACATTATAGCTCAGTTTGTTTATTATTTGTCTATTTAAACCAAGCTTATGAACCATTCAAGCATGTAGAAATTATGTAATTTTGAATTGAAACTTTTGAAGACTTTGAGATAAATTGAAGAACCAGTTTCACTTTCTATTTGTTGTTCATGCTGTGGATGATTGATTAAATTTGTTTTAGCTAAGAATTTATTCAAGTGTGCAAGGCAAGGGTGGAGGGCCCCCACACCAAGCTAAGTACACTTTTATTAAACTAGCATACTTTCCAATGCAATAGTTCTTGCATCATATTTATGATTTAGTCATTGTGATGATTTATGATTTCTTATGATTGTTGGAAGATTATTGGTTTAAATATAATTTGCATAAGAAAGTACAAGCAATAATTTAAGTTAAATTCTCTTTCTATCAAATCATGAACAACAACTAAAATTCATCCTCCTTAGTTTCCTTTCTTGAATTATTCTTGAATTTCCAATTTTGATGCAATAATAATGTTGGAATAGAACTGTAAAGAAGGACAACCATGACCTCTTAAGTTAGGAGCCTCTTCTCTTACCTTCTATACATCATGAACTATTGCTCTTGAGTTTCTCTTCTTAAACATAGCACTGTGAGGAAGGACAACCAGGATCTCCTAAGTTAGGAGCCTCTTCCTTCACTTACTACATATTGAATCAGAAATTTTTAGTTAAATTTTATATTTGTAATATTCATTTCCTTCTATTTCTAAACTTTGTCTTCTAAAGTTGACTACATCTAAAATCCATATATTTTGGACATGCTTCCAAGTCTACAAACTCGGAATTGATAAGTAAAATACTTGTGTTAGTTTACCCAGTAAATTGACCCAACAGTCTCTTTTGGATAAGAGAGTTTTTTTTTTGCCTCTCATTGTGTAGGAACCATGTAATTAATCAAGGAGACATACACTCCTAGTTATTAGCTAAATTTGGGGGGATTGTTTCTAACTTCCCTAGATTCTAGGTAATGACTCATAAGGTGCATTTATGATGTATTTTGGATCAAGTTTCGACCCAATGAGGTGGCATATCTTCTATTTTCTATATGTAGTCCAACTCAAGTCTTTTTAGAGGTTGGAAAGTTGTTATTTGCAGTGTGGAGCTATTGTACAAACTTTTTTCAGTGAAATGAAAGACATGTTGCAGCTATAATCTTAGGACTCCAGTGGCATGCTTATGAGCATTTGTTTTTTCTCAGTAACCTCATCAATTTGAATGTTATGTTTTCTTTCCATCACATGTATGCTTCTATATGTGGACTTTATGAGTCTATGAGCAGAACTCGTGCTTTTCATGTTCTGCTTTATAAGATTTTCATAAATTTGTTTCTCCTCTTCTGATGAATGAACTCATGTATTCATGCTCATTATGAATCTCTTTATATTTTAAAACCCTATACACAATGACAAATTAAGTATGTTCTTAAGTATACCTACTTGATCTCATTTTCATCTCTGCAAATGAACCTTTGAAATCAGACCTAAAACCTAGACCTAGTTCCTTGATTGTCATTCCTATCCAGCAAAAATTCAAAATAAAAAACCTTAAATCACTGAGCTTATATATAACCTAATATCATTAAATCTACAGTTACCTCATTGACTATAAAAGTGGCATTAAGAGAACCCTCTCTGTTCTGGAAAGGCTAGCTACCAAACCTAAAGATTGGTTTGAGGTTACCTCCTCTAGTTCCATTCTCAACCCTGGGAAACAGGGCAGTGATAACAATTGGGATAGCCTTTGGGGGTCCTATAGTAGGCACAAGGAGTCGGTGTTATTGTTTTCCACATCAATTCCACTTCCTTAAAGTCACCAAGGAGGTTGAGTCTGCTCTTAACTACCCTCATCTCGTGTTTACCCCAGTTAATCGGTTACTTGGGTAGATGTGAGGGGAGGTATATGTCACAGAATGCAAACCTAAGATGAAGGAAGAAGGTATTAATGATGGATAAGTATGTCATTCAAATGGTAAAGGCTTGGGACAACCTAATCCGAGCTTTATCATCACAAACCAAGGTTTTTCTATCTCCTATAGCCATAAAATTAACTGCACAGTAATACGATAAACTGCAGAATTTAAAACATAAAAAGGAATGGAATGGAAAAAGACTTAAAAATGGATTAGCAAGTGATGTGATTGATCAAGAAGGTTGATAGATTACATAAATGACTTGTCACAAAAGAATTTTTCAAGAAACTACCTACTTAATTATGCACAAAAACCATCAAACTGTAATTTCCATAAATGTTAATGTTAAAAGCTAAACAAGACAATGCAAAGCATAATATAAAAAAATTACAAGAGGGATCTGAAGCTTCTAGGGTGGGCCCAACCCTAGGATGCTTATAGTCCTTGAAGAAGAACCAATCTATGAGCTAAAATAAGGCATTGCTACAATTAACTAAAAAATTTCTAAATAATACAAAACTTGCTTAGGAATACTCAAAAAGCCTAATATTACTTCTCTACTTGTTATTCTATTGTCGCCTCTAAGGCCAATTCGAGCCTCATATTTATACATCAAGTGGGGTAGCAGCCTCCTTGAGAGGAGGGCTACATTTCCCTCCAAACGTCCTAGAAAAGAGGATCTTATCCCAATTCCAACCCATAGCAACATGTGGAGGAATTAAATATTGTGATTCAGTCGAGTTTAAGTCTTCCTATTGCATGGAGAAAGTCCCTAAAGTATCTCCAATGCTAGATTCCTCAAAATTTGCTCAATTTCTCTGTAAATCATGCACACTAAACATTTTAAGGCACATAAAGTATGAAAACCACATTGAATCTTCTAGAACTCGTTAACCTAGGAAAATATACCATTAAGTGCAAAATGTTTTTTCAAACATCATTTATGTGCCTAGGAGCAGATTGATGGGCCTTATAATTTACCTATTTCAGAGGCCCAAAATTGGAAGGAACTAGGTTTGAAATATATTCCAAGCAGTTTACAACTCTATTTACTTTATTTGATCTTGATATCTAAGCTTCTCTAGAAGTCACATTTATGAATAACCTAAGCATAGAATAAGCTCTTACCTCTTTTAGGTAATTCCCTTGAGGGCTAGTGGTGTAGCATGAGCTCCCTCATCCCTCTCCAACATTAAGTAGAGAAGTAAGACTCGAGTATAAATATTAAGAGGAAACTCTAGCAAAATTCAAAGAATTTAAGTAGTTCCAAATTTTCATGTATTTTCCATCTTCAAATATTAGAAAGCACATTTTGTTAGAAAAATAAACATATTGTAGAATGATGAAGTCCACAAGAAACATTATAGTGTTATATAAATATCAAGACAATTTGTGACACTTGTTATCACACCATTTTTTTCCACTTGTGCAAATGAAAGGGTTTTCACCAAAAACATTATTTGTGACTATATACCAATACATTGAGGCCAATGCGGCACTAAAAATAAGGAATATATCATTTACCTATGGAGAAGAAAAGTTAAATCATGTATTTGACAAAAGTATTAATTGTGTGTCGTATCAATTATATAGGTTGTGCAATTTACATAGGTAATATTTCAATACTCATGCATGCTTCATTGTATGGTGTTTGGGTATTAAATAACACAATCTAGTTGTTTTAATGCATATTTAAAGATGAGAAAAGATAAAAATATTGTGCATTTTTCACAATTTGAGGTGAGGTATTGGAGTTAAGGTGGTCATTTCATGGCTTAACTTGGGAAATGTCATCATTTCCCATGCATGGCTCTCTCTCAAGAAAACTATGAATAGGTTGATTTCTCATGAATTCCACAAGTTCAATGAATGTAAGAATATGTTGCATAAGGATATTTGGAGATTTATTCATTTTATACATCAAGTTCATTGCAGCTCATTACTTTTGGCATTGATTTTCCACTGATTCACTACAGAGAGATCTCCTTCTAGCTACTCCTACAGTTTAGAGAGAGAAGGCGTCGAAGAGGATAGCTCATAAGATCATCCCTAAGAGAAAGCTTAAAGAACATATTTATAAATCCTCCTCAATGTTATTATTTTTTTATGTAAATTTCTTCTCGCTTCATATTAATACAAATATCTGTGTTCTCTTTTTCCCATTGAATATATGTATTTCAATTATTATTGGCATTATGAAGGATTTGTATCTTTTCTTGTTTCACATTATATGTAGGATCATCAAGGAGAATCCAATGTGTGGATATACCTTATCCCACTCCACAACTTGCAATTTATTTGTGAAGGAAATATCATAAAGGTTTCTTATGTTCGTTTTCTTAATTTTGGGTATTTGCATATTAATATAATGAAATGGATTTCTTCCAACATTCACATTTAAATTTATCAACTTTATGTTTGTCTCGATAGTTTCAGCTTATTAATGGTGTTTATTTTGCACACTCATGCATCAAACCATCTATAGCATAATGGAGACCCTAACATGCAATGAATCACTTGTTTCTTCCTTTAGTTGGATTTGAGGCATTTTCAAAATTATTCAACTACCCTCAAAACTAACCATTATGTAGTAGAACCTCCAATTATTTGAGCACCCAAAAGGAAACCATAAAACCTTCAATTTTCAAAACTTTCATTTCCAACTTTTTTTAAATAGCAATGCACAAGAGCTAGCTTTAACGATCATATAGTTCATCACTCGCGTGACTTACTAGCTCTAGAACTTATATAGGCTACATTATGCATGATAGTTTAAGTTTGCATAATCAATCAAAAAACCTCATTTCTACAAATATTTTCTAACTAGCATGTTTTTTGAAGTTTATCGTTGGATTTTATATGATTTCTCAGTATGTCCTAAGCAACGTATAATGCCACAGTAATGAGTTGTATTTTATTGATTCACATTTTAACTAAATTTTAACTAACCTTTATTAATTTACACGCTCTTTTATTAATTTCTAAATAAATGCAAACAACTTATTCTTTTATTTAAGTTATAAGTAATGTAGGGGCATGTATTAGCATATCACAAATGCTCTTTGCTTTACACCCTTTTGCGACCTAGGTGATTCAAAAGTGGATGTAAAGGTTGTTTTCTATCCCCATTTCTTTAAACTTACATTTGAATTCTTACATTTAGATTTTTTTTGAATGTTTAGGAATTATACATAACTCATTTAAGAAATTAAAAATTATTTCATGTCATCAATTTAAACATTAAAATCAATATTTTTATAGAAAATTAACTTCATTAATTGGTTAGAGAAACAATCATGCTTAGCTTAGCATAGGACTTTGGAAATAGAGTTATCAAGTCAAATATTCCAAACTAACCCCAACATTTCAAATAGAATTCCATTATAATGAGGGTAAGCCATTTAACAATGAATAAGGATTGTTGGGAAAGCACATCTTATGCATGTATGAAGCACTAAGTTAATTTGAATAACTGTTGAGATCCATCCTCTCTCTTAATATAGTAAGTGAACATGTATCAAAGGATTTCAATTAGTTGGCACATTGCTCTAAATAACACCTTCATTTTAGGGTTTTTACTATGGGATTCATCCCATTTGTCCCTACCCAACTTGAACACTTGACTAATGATTATTTCCCTCAACATTTCATCATGAAGAGACAACTTGGTGGTCATTTTTAATAGTTCTACATAAGTGGCTTTCTTTCGAGTTGAAATAGTACATGAGATAGATAGTGCATCATCATCTGGATTTCATCACCCTAGGTCAAGTCACTATACCTATTTCATTCTACCTTCAACACCCCTAGTGGATTCCATCACCCCCAATGGGAAATCAATTGGAAGGATACATTTCTTGCAACCAAACTTGCTTTAACTATTTTAGGGCCATTAGAGGTGTGCTTTCATCATTTTCTTTTGCATATCATTTTACTTCCATAATTTTGTAACATTAAGGCAATTCTTGAATCAACACCTAGCTAATTCAAAAGACTTAAGTATAAGCCACCATTGTGAACTCTTCTTATCATAACTACTCAGGATTTTTAGTCTTCGACCATATAGATCTCTTTGGCTAGGCATACTATTGCTAGACACATTGTTATAATGGATGTGAGGTAAACATATTGTTATTATAAATCACTAAGTTGCAATGGATGCGAGTTATATAGGGCCTCTCAAACCCCAACCCATTATATATATTACTCCTCCATAACAACTTGAGGAAGTCCATTCTCAAACAAAACCCAGTGGGAAATGACTAGGATGCTCTAACTAACTCATCCTCTGACCCATATTTTAATGATGATCACACCAAATAAGTCATCTACATGCTTGCATAAAATGATATTCACTTCCAAATTCATTCATATGAATATGGAAATCCCAACCCTAAATCCACCAAGAGAGAGGATATACAACCAACATAAAGTGGGTCCTTACATATGACTCAACCCATTATTAGTCATCATGATTGTGTGCCTAAATCACTTAATTTGAAGTAAACTACACACAGCCCCATGCAAGGGTTGCCCATAATTATAGCAATGTTGATGACTTAATCACATCTTTTGTTACCATATTAGCATTATAAGTCCTTTGGACTTGCCCTTAATAAAGAAAGGATCTATTATCCACCTCATAGGCTATT
This sequence comes from Pinus albicaulis, assembly GCA_034641835.2. Taxonomy (NCBI): domain Eukaryota; kingdom Viridiplantae; phylum Streptophyta; class Pinopsida; order Pinales; family Pinaceae; genus Pinus; species Pinus albicaulis. The sequence continues at coordinate 778,627,571 of CM076578.1, forward strand.
AACCCCTTGTATTCTAGACTAGTGGCTTTTGACTTGGATAATGAGAAACCTCAACTCCTAACATCAATAGCTTTTAAAATCTCTATTACCAATTAAAACTTCTCATTCATTATTAGATTGTATATTAAGGTCCACCTAGTTTGATCATGTCTTTATTTATTAGGAAGAAACTCCAATCCATATAGTTAATCCAATTTGACATCACCTTCCATGCCTGTTATGATCACCCTTCCTAAACCCTAAGGATTTACCAAATTTTTCCTATGGAGTTCAAGGGTAAGAATGACTTGATTGACATAAAGTTGTGGACTTCCCACTCAATTACAAAAAACATTCAAGTCATAGTTACATTTATTCCATGAAATTGATGGAATCCTCAATATGAATCCAAGCCATGAAATTTCCTCATGAAGGGAAAATTGTCAACATTAATCAGCTTTGGTACTATGAAAAAAATCAAATTTTCATTTTAGATGATATATTGCCCATTTTTTTCAGCACAACCTCATTCCTAGCACTGGTGAAAACTTCCCCTAGCATTTTCAAGGACTCGTCCTTGCTTGAAATTTACAAGGGCCATCCACCTTAGATCCATTTTATAGAGTTTACCTCTATTTATATCATTTCTTCGAGCAGTGCATCGCCCCTCCCATATAAGATGTATTCCCTCAACTCATCGCCACTTTATGAAGTAATAAAGAAGAATTTGTCACCTCTACATTGTCTCCACTGACTTATGACAAATTATAATTATTTTAAATTACCCCTCACCCCTACCTTCCTTTCACATCAAACATCTCCCTAGACCTTTCAATTCAACATATTCCTTTCCTCTTCCCATTTTCAGATGCACTTGGTGCTCTTGTCATGGCCATATTCAAGTTTTTACGAGTAACTATTGGGTTGCATATTTAGCACCTCTCCCCTCCTTAGCCTAATTAAGCAATGACCACACCCACTAGTTTTGTTTATACCTGTGTCCCTATTCTAGTGAAAGTTTGCCTAGTACCAATGACACATGTAATATTACAATATTTAAACCAAAACAACATGGTCGAAAAACTCAAAATCCTATAGATGGTCACCAAAACATGGGAGGGTGGCGCATTCCAGAATTTTATTTTCTCTTCTCCATCCAAAGTACAATTGGAGGTCCACATTTTGTATTCTCATCCTTGTTACTATAGAAATTATAGAAACATATGTATATCAATGGATTCAATTCGATCGAGCAATGTACTAAAGCTAGATATTGAATCCTTCTACAAATCAATTGCAGAATTTAAACACGATCGCCAATCACAGCAAGTAAAGAAAGAAGCAAATCAAACCAAAAAATAGATATTTTCCTAGGGAAATCTTGTTGCTCAAAACCCCTCTATCTTCTATTGTATATTCACCATGGAATCATGAAACAATTACAATGCACTCTTCTCACAAGAGTCTCATGCACTCTCACAACTGTCTCACACTAACCCGAACAAAATCGACCAACACATAGCCAATTCTCAGCCTCTAATCAGCCTGCCTTGCTTGCATAATTCATATGGAATGAAATCCATATTCTTTATGAATTTTATCCTTCCAAAACTCCGCAAGGATCATGGGAAATCCAATGAATGTCTGTTTGCATGTGGGAAACCTACTAATCACACAACTAATAGTTAACATCCCTTTAACCTTTGTCTCAATTGGGTCTCCACTAGAACTGAAATGCATGTAGTTATTAATAGTAAAGTATCAGTTGCATGGCAGATCACTGATTGTGAATTAAATATGATTTAATTCACTTGATCTCTCACTAGTGCAACAAACAGTTACAACTAGTTCAATTAACTTTAACTCAACTAATTGAGTTAACTGATTACTCATGCATTAAACTAATGCACCAACTGCAATTCAAACTCCATAACTAATAGAATTACTCTGCATGCCTCACCAACCACCCTCAACTCAAAATTCATGAGATAACTGAGTTTATCACACTCAGTTAACTATTACAAGTGACTATTTTCCAATTTATTTAAGGGAAAATTAAATTAGACACTACACCAATTTAAATAATTAAATTGGCCTTCACACTAATGTATCGCTAGGACCTTTGGTCCCACACTAGTGTGTGTGTTTCAATTTCTTGTTAGAATTTCAACACTCCCTCTCAACAAGAAATGGATTATCTTCCACCTCAATTATGCCTCTATGGTATTCGAATTTGCTCTTGGCGAGCGCCTTCGTCAAAATATCTGCATCCTGATCTTCCGTGGGAATGTACTGAAGTAACATAATGTGCCTTTGAACACAATCTCTGAGATGGTGGTATCGAATTTCTATGTGCTTCGACCTATCATGGAATACTGGATTAATCGAGAGTTTAATGCAACTCTAGTTATCACAATGTATCATCGTCAGATCCATATGAGAACCAAACAAACAAACCAAGATCTTTCTCATCCAGATGGCCTCACATGCAGCCTCACTTGCTGCCATGTACTCTGCCTCATCTAAATTGAGTGCCATAGATCATTGCTTCCTTCTGTACCAAGAAACTTTTGTCGATCCTATGTTGAAGATCCCTCCTGATATACTCTTTCTGTCTGATGGGATGCCTGCTCAATCTACATCCGTGAAGCCTTGAAGATTCACTCCCTCTATCTGTTTGTACCATAATCCATAATTTGTAGTGCCCCTAAGATATCTCATGACATGCTTCCCCACCTTCCAAAAGAGCTTGGTCGGCTTAACCATAGCTTGACTCATCTGGTTAACTATGTAGCAAATGTTTGGTCTTGTGTTTCACCAAGTACGTTAGTGAACCCATAGTTTCCTATAGACAGTAGTGTCCACTACTTCTCCTGAAGTATCATCCTCTTTCCTCCAATTTCCTAGAAGAGGAGTCTCCATGGGTTTACAGCTCTCCATGTGAAACTTACCTAGAATCTCTTTGGCATACTTGCCTTGAGAAACAAATAGTTCACCATCTCACTGCCATATTTCCAAACCATGGAAATAGTGAAGGAGTCCCATATCCTTCATTTCAAACTCCCTTGCAAGATCCTCCTTGTAAGAAGTTATCAGCTGCTCATCACCTGTCAAAATTAGGTAATCAACATAAAGTACGATAATTAAGAGCTTACCATCAACCACAATCTGGTACAGGGTCACATCAGCTTCACTTTTGGTGAAGCCCAACCTGGTGAAATAGATGTCAATCTGAGTGTACCAAGCACGAGGTGCTTGCTTTAGCCCATACAGTGCTCTCTTGAGTCAACAAACATGTGAATCACTGTCAAATATCTTGAAACCTTCTGGCTACTCTATGTACACTTCCTCCTCAATAACTCCATTAAGAAACGTAGTTTTCACATCCATCTGATGAATGTGCTACCCATTCTGCACTAAGAGTGTAAGGATAGATCTAATGGAAGAGTACCTCACAACTGGTGAGAAAGTCTCCTCATATTCAATCCCCTCAACTTGTGAGAATCCTCGAGCCACAAATCTGGCCTTTTACTTCTCCACACTACCATCTGCTGCTTGCTTCACCTTATAGATCCATCTAGATCCAACCACTGATTTTCTAACTGGCCTTGGGACAACTTCCCATGCGCGGTTCTTGACAATGGAGTCATACTCCTCTACCATAGCATTAACCCAAATTGGTTGTTGCACTGCTTCCTCAAAGGAAGATGGTTCTGTCACAATACACTTGCTCATAAGAGCCATGCATCCAGTAAACCTGTATGGAGACTATCTCTATCTATGCAATGAAGTAGGTGCTCCTACATGCTATGTTGCATCAAGTCTCAATCTATCAGCGTCCGTGGTGCACCTTCTACCATTTCTGGTGGATGGATTTGCATGAGTGTTTTCTTCCACTCCATGATCCTCTGCATGTGGCTGCTACACATCTTGAGGTTCATTCTTTGGAACCAAGAGTTCCTCATCTGCATGCAAATCCAGCTCCCTCTCAAGGGACAATCGCATGGCCTTCTCCTCATCAAATTTTATATCATGCCTCACAACGGTCATCCTATTGTTTGTAAAATATACCCAATAGTTGTGGGCAGTATCAGTGTACCCCAAAAATATCCCAATATCAGTTGTTGGTTTGAGCTTCTTCTTGGCGTATTTGGTCACATGCACATAAACAGATGAGCCAAAAATCTTAAAATATGAAACATCAGGTTTCTTACCAGTAAAAGCCTCCTTTTGTGTACTCATGCCAAGTATCCAATGAGGACTACGGTTTTGCACAAATACCGTTGTGTTTCATGCCTCCAACCATAGATGCAACGGTAGGCCCTGATCATGCAACATCGCTCGTGCCACACCCAAAATTGTTCTATTCTTTCTTTTTGCGACCCCATTTTGTTGTGGGTTATGAGGCGCAATCAACTCTCTCTGAATTCCTTCTTTCTTACTAAATTTCTTGAATTCATTAGAGATGTAATCACCACCATTATCACTCTTAAGAGCCTTCACATGCTTCCCCGTGTCTTTCTCCACCAATGCTTTGAACTCAAGAAATTTTGAGAACATGTAATATTTCTTCAGCATGAAGTAGATCCAACACTTTCTAGAAAAATCATCAACAAAGATCACATAGTACTTATGCTTCGTTGTCGAAGTAGTAGAGAATGGTCCACACACGTCTGAGTGAACTCTCTCAAGGATTTCCAAAGCTCAATTCTCCTTCTCGTGAAAAGTGGCCTTTGCATACTTCCCCATAGTACATCCCTTGCATGTGTCTAACTGAGCAAGAGTAGCCTTGGGAAGACCCATAGAAATCTGTTGCATGACCTTCAAGGCTCCATGGTGTAGATGGTCCAATCTCCTGTGCCATAACTCACCCTCATCCTGACTCGCCACTTTGTCCACCTTACCAATCAATGTTGCGCGGGCATCTACATCAAGTTTATAGACATTATTCACACAAATCCCAATATTTTTGGCTTGTCCTGTTGCTTTGCGTCGAAGGAAAGCTTTTCCTTCACTGAAAACAACATCATAGCCTCTATCCTCCAACATTGCGACTGAAACTAATTTTTTCTTCAAGCCTGGTACATGCATTACATATTTTAATTGAAAGGGTTTACATGACTGTCTCTCGAAGGTAATTGTACCAATCCTGGTAGCATTGTACCACCTATATTCACCCATTTCAATATGCATCTAGACTTCCTTCTCCTGCAAGCTACTGAAAATTTCTTTGTCTCCCGTCATGTGAAAGGATGCACCACTATACAAGTACCACACCGATCCCATTCCACTTGACACCATGCATGAAATGAGCGAGAATTCAAGCTCAAATTGCGAGGCCAAAGCCTCACTAGTTGCAGATCCTGAAGACTTCTTGTTCTTATTCTTTTGTGGACAATTAGTGGCATAATTTCCATGCTCGTGACAGTGAAAACACTTCACTCTGGAAATGTCGTGCTTCTTTCCATCTTTTCCAGACTCAGATTTGGAATGGAATTTATTTCCTTTCCCCTTATTCCCCTTGGTAGCCAAAGCCCAATATTCTCCATCATCATTCTTAGATGAAGATCCATCCCTGGTATTCTTCCTGAATTCTTATTGCACCAAATCCAACCAAAGTCATTCCCAATCTGGCAGCTTCTCCCTCCCATTGACAGAGTCTTGATAACTATGCCAACCCTTGGGAATTCCTAAAAGAGCTAGGCTCACCAATTCATCATCCACAACAGTAATTCCGATGCTCCCAAGCTCATCCCGACATTGGAAAAACTTTGTTAAATATTTCGGAATGGTGTCGCCTTTCTCCATTTTAATTTTCCTAAGCTTGTCCTTCAGTGCCAATTTTCTATGATCACTGTTGCTCTGAAAAATATCTGTCAAAGATTTCCACATTGCATATGGTGTCGCTTTTCCATGGATACTTGAGATAATGTGGTCTCGTACTCCCTCTAGTAAGATCCTCCTTGCCTTTACAACCTTCTTTTTCCAAGCATCAAGGTTTGTGGCATATGCTGCAGCAGGTTTGGGAATGTCATTATCAATGAATTCTTTCAACCCATTTTCCCCTAGTACTACCTCCATCTTGTATTTCCACGCAATATAATTGGAACTTCCCTCAAGTGCATACTCCAATCTCAAGCCATTGAAAGCCATTTCGATCTTGATCTGCGTGTCGCACCAAGAATACTTTTGAAAATTCGAATTCTATTCAATCACAAACTCGGTTTCTCCTCCACTATATTGATTTCCTGTGCTCTAATACCGTGTAGAAATTATACAAAAATATGTATATCAATGGATTCAATCCAATCAAGCAATGTACTAAATCTAGAATGAAATCCTTCTAAAAATTAATTGCGGAATTTAAACATGATCACCAATCACAACAAGTAAAGAGAGAAGAAAATCAAACCACAACACAGATATTTTCCCGAGGAAAGCTTGCTGCTCAAAACCCCTCTATCTTCTATTGTATATTCACCATGGAATCATGAAACAATTACAATGCACTATTCTCACAAGATTCTCCTGCACTCTCACAACTGTCTCACACTGACCCGGACAAAATCAACCAACACATAGCCAATTCTCAGCCTCTAATCAGCCTGCCTGTCTTGCGCAATTCATGTGGAATGCAATCCCTATTCTTTAGGAATTTCAACCTTCCAAAACTTCTCAAGGATCATGGGAAATCCAATGGATGTCTGGTTGCATGTAGGAAACCTACTAATCACACAATTGATAGTTAACATCCCTTTAACCTTTGTCTCAACTGGGTCTCCACTGGAACTGACATGCATGAAAATATTAATAGCAAATCATCAGTTGCATGGCAGATCACTGATTTTGAATTAAATATGATTTAATTCACTTTATCTCTCACTAGTGCAACAAACAGTTACAACTATTTCAACTGAATTTGACTCACCTAACTAAGTTAATTGATTACTCATGCATTAAACTAATGCACCAAATGCAATTCGAACTCCATAACTAATAGAATTACTCTGCATACCTCACCAACCACCCTCAACTAGAAATTCATGAGCTAACTGACTTTATCACACTCATTTAACTATTACAAGTGATTATGAGATAAGATTACATTTTATTGTCCAATTTAATTTAGGGAAAATTAAATTAGACACTGCACCAATTTAATTAATTAAATTGGCCTTCACACTAATGTATCGCTAGGACTTGTGGTCCCACGCTAGTGTGTGTGATGCAATTTCTTGTTGGACTTTCAACAGTTACTTATGTGGAAAAATGGGTTCCCATGTCAAATGACCCCACATTGGACCAATCATCCTTACTACATTTCCAATACTATTGGGCATTGCACCCATGAGTGTTCACTATTTCCAATGTTATACCACTTTCTTTTAGCATTTACTAATAATTCCTCTACATTTTTTCTTGCTTTTACACTCTTCTCTTAAGAAACCAAATTAAGACACCATTGGTCTTAGCATCATATGGTGCCTATGAACTAAGCAATGACACTCTTCCTATCCATGACCTAAAGTCATTTGTTCCTACTATAGATCTTAATAGTGAGACTCCACCAATTTCTACGTTGTTGACTCCCAATATTACATATAATAAAACATCACCCCATTGATGAAGACCCCCATGTATGTAAAATTGTAATTATTTCATTTTCAATATTTTAATTTTCTAAGCACTACTTAGCTCCCAGGGTAGCTCACTTGAAAAATCATGTAAACATGTTATGTAAAATAGTATGAGGTCCTTATTTCAATCCCCATATTAACCCATTTCCATGTTAAGTTCAAGTGTGGTGCACCTAGAAGTTATAGTGGTAGCAAACGAAATCGCCCATGTATCATACAATTATGAGATTGCCCCAGTTGCCAATTCCATTAGTCACATAAAAATAGAAATTTTCTTGCACCTTATATATTACTTTCTCCATGCTTATCAAATATTTATGACACCCCTTATTAAGTATATTCCAATGATGGTGCCAGGCATTTCACCTAGAATCATGCATCAATTACATAGGAAATTACTCATCATCATGTACATTACTTTGTCACAACTTTTTATGTCTCAAATCCCAACTAATAATTAGGTTGAAAATGATGTTGTGATTATTATGTGTTGATATGTTTACTCTTTTTACTCATCACTTGGTAATCCATTTAGATTTTTAATCGTTGGAGACCTAGTTAAACCATTTCTACAACATAGATAAGCCTCATCTTTTTAGAAAATAATTTTAGGTTGCTCTTGTCATGCCAACTTGAATCCATTACATCCATTCATGTCCTTAGAAATCTTAACAAATATGCAAATATTTTGGTAAATCAAATCATAGATTGGCACATTTTTTTAATAATTATAAGCATGAAAGAAACATGTGTAAACAAATCATTTATATCCATCATCATACATAGAAATGACACATCATGTCAACCGCAAGTTAAATATTATAATATATATATCACAATCATTAGAGTTTGTACATATTAAACTATGTATATAAAAAATATATAAAATTTCATACATAAAAATGTGAGCATCTAGCTTGATAGCCCACAATAAGAATATATCCTATTAGTCTTTGATTTGGGGGTAGCCACATAATAGGCCTATCATGCACCATGTGCATGATATTTCCTGCTTATGATAGCTATGTTATTAAAGGCCTCCACTTAAGTGGAATGCATAAGCATGCCTCCACTCAGTGTTCCAATGGGTTTGTTTAGTCCACTTTCAATACCTCCTCCATCGATACATCTAGCTTTCGTCGAATTATCCTTGACTACTCACATTGATCCTCACCTCGATGCTAGTAATGGGCCTTTGGAGGTCATTCCTCTCTTGGAGTTAGCCAACCTTATCTATTTGTTGCCCCCTATGACATTTTGGTTGTTATGCAAGTGGCCTTATTTGTTTCTCCAAGGTTGGTTCCACCTTATTGAAGCTCTCTTTCATTGAATTTGTAAAAAAATATACTATGATTTATCTTGGTTCTATGTTTTTTCTCCTAACCTCGCACATCATGGGGCATCTATATTCACACCATTTTGAATGGGTTTTCATTGAAAACGTCATTTGTGACCATAAATCAATATATTAAGACCAATGAAGCACTAAACATAAGGAATATCTCATTCATATATGGAGAACCAAACTCTAATCATGGAGTTGACCAAACAATGGGTTGTGTGGCACATCAATTATATAACCTATGAGTTAACCAAACAATTATATAAGCCATGTATTATGCATAGGTAGTCCTTCAACATCTTGCACAAGATTTATGGTAAAAAACCTACACATTAAACGACTCAATCTATTTGTTTTCATGCACTGTCAAAGATATAAAAAAAGACGAAAAGCTAGTATTTTCATCGATTGTGATGAAGTACTATAGTAAGAAAGGTTGTAGCATGGCCTAACTTGGGAAATGCCTTCACTTCCTATGCATGGAATTCTTTAAGTAGAACTACAAATACAATTATCTTTTGTGAGTTCCACGAGTTTAGTGAATGTAAAATTATGTTGCAGAGGTATATTTTGAGATTTAGTAGTTCTCTACATCAAATTTGTTACATCTAATTGATAATGGCATTGTTATTCTTCTCCTTATTTAATGAGAGATCTTCTTCCAACTATTACTACATTTTATAGGGAGAAGGCCTCAAAGACAATGGGGCCCTCCTAAAGAGACAGCTCAAAGATCATCGTCATAACTCCTCCTAGGTGTTATTGTTCATTTACATAAATTTCTTCCCCATTTCTCATTAACACAAATTGGGTTCTCCTTCCCCTATTTGAAATATATATTTCAATGGTTATTTTATCTTATCATTAGTTTGAATTCTAACCCACTAACATTACAAATGATTTGTAACTTTGTTTTCATGTTTTACATTGTGTGTAGGATTATTAAGGAGACTTAAATGTGTCAATATACCTTATCTTACTCCACAGCTCGTAATTAGCTTACAAAATAGATATTACAAAGGTTTTTCCTACTAATTTTGTGGATTTTTCATATAAAGGGAAAGAAATAAGTTGGTTTTCAACCTTCACACTTATACCCGTCAAATGTTATGTCTACACTACAATTCCAATGTATTAGTGGTGTGTGTTTGGCACACCTGGGGATGAAACCACCCATAAGAACATCCATGGAAATATTAACAATTAAAATACTGCATTGGTCAACAACATAAATAACTTGTTGTGAGTTGTGACATTAATAGTTCCCTTATCTTGCATATATCATTCATAGATCCACAACCAAAACTTTTTTTTGGATAATAACGTGAATGGAAAACAAAAATTGTAAAAACATGATCCACTAAATAAATTTTGGTTAATATGGACAAGTGTGAAGTTAAAATAGTGAACACATACTAATCTTAACCTGATCTTAAGAGAAACTATGTTGGTTTCATTAAAATCAAAGTAATAAATCGTCTCTAAATTAATATATGGGAACACCTCATGAAATTACCCTATATGTCCCATGAAGTAGATGAGACAACATTTTTTCTCTTATAGACAAAATGAAAAAAAAAAATAGAATAAAAATCATTACCTTTTCCATTAAAATAAAAACAAAAAACAAAAATAAGGACATCGTCATTGATCATATAACAATCTAAAAGAGTTAAAAAATGTAAGCATAAAAAATAATCCATGGAAATACTATAAGGACATAGTAAAATAAATACACATTCAACTTCCGTGAAGGGAGGAATCTCTCGACCCCATAGTGAGATCTAGTCATCAATAAGGAACTTGATTGTCCACTTAATACATGTTTTAATAGTTTGTTTGCAATTTGATTGTGTTTCCCTTATACATGATAAAGATTTATGAATTGGAATTTTGTCTTCAAGTCATAGTCATGATCGATATCCCCATGTAACCTAATGTTTCTACGCTCTTTGGAACCATTGATCCATGAGATGGTAAGATTTGAATCCCCATAGGAATTAAGTTCATTTACCTTTGTCTCCAAAACTATTATCATCAAAATGGACATTACCTTTACTTTCATTTAACCATTTGATTATCTTTTTAGGCCACACTTAAATGAAATATAATGAAAATATTAGAAATAAAGGATACCTTGTCACTACTCCCACTTGTATTTTGCTAAGTTTCTCCATCATATAAGCATGGGAATTTGATTTACCTACTTGTTCATACTTGCAACCCTTTGTTTCTAGTTTTAAGCTCCATTCAAAGTTCTTGTAGGAATCTTGTAACTTGTAAAATTCATAGGCAAGTGTAGATAACATTTTCTTGAAATAGTGAGGCATTCCCACCAACCAAATGAACTATAGGAAAAACAAATGAAGGATGCTCTTATCTTGTGGAATTGTCCTCTAACCAATTTTATAGGGCTTCCTCAATTATCTGTTGAATTTGTAACTATTTTCAGTATTCATAATGTATATTTGGTCACTTGATGTACTTGTATTTATCATTGTAAAGCATATTAAAAAATGCTTGAGTCAAAGGAAAAAATATTTTGAGTCAAAATACCATTGAGACTTTTTAAAGATGAAAATTTGAATTTTTGAAATGTAATTTTGACTCCAAAAGTGAAAAGTCGTCTTCCCTCCAATTCAAGTCGTCCTTGGCCAAGAGACATGTCCAATCACCCAAGACAGACTACTATATAAAGAGAGGTTGACCTCTCCATTTGGGCATTCACGTTCTCTCACACAAGACAGTTTCTAGGCAAGCAAGCGAAGGACAAGAAGGACAAATAGGACAAATGGAAGAACTAATACTCTCTCTCTTCTCTCTCTTGCAACTCGCACATGCAGATTGAATATTCTCTCTATCGTTTACACTTTTCTTGGGCAACTATTTTAGGGGGCAAAATTTTATAGGGTACTAACTAGGGAAACTATTGCAGAGCCGAAATTTCTGGGGAAACTAGATATTGCAGGAGGGTCAAAATTTTGCGACAGGTAGGAAGAGAAATTTGTTGGAAAAAATTGGGGGACATGGATTGGAGCATAATACCAAGTTTTACCATAGGTCTACGTGTGTCTCTCATTCAGAACAAGAAGAATTTCTCTATTGAAAAAGGTTGATGGATTTTTCCCCTTTGTGGGTTTTGCCAGGGTAAATATTGTTTTATTTTGTGTGTTGTGATATCTATTGTTCGATTGTTCTTTCTGGTTTAATTTCTAAAGTATAATTACTTAATGATATATTAGAATAAGTTAAAACAAGATCTACATCAAAAGTAATTATCTGAATTTCAAAAATATTGTGCTAACCTTAATTGCACTAAGAAAATCAACATGGTATTAGAGCTTTGGTGAAGGAAGGAAGGAACATTGAGATCAATTTTAAAAAACCCTAGAGAGAATCATATTCAATTACTTCTTTTAGATTGTGTTAGCCATTAGTAAATTTTTTTCAGAGCAAATGATGGCTAAAAATAAGTCTTGAGCCTTCAAGAGAATGTTTTTATGCAAAACTGCTCATTCTTGAAGACTTCTTGTGCTACCTAAACTCGGAAAGTAATCTTCACTGTTGTTTCTGTTATTTCCTAAATCTACCTCAGGCTGAAAGAAGGCAGAGTTCAGGGTAACATCAAACCACGCTCAGTCTGGTAGCTTACCCTACCAGATTAGGAGAGGGCTCTCTCCGGGTCAATCTCAGCAAAGATAATCAATAAGGCTTGAGATGACTTGAAATAAAGGATAATTTTAGGCTATTTATATAGGTAAAAGAGTTTTATTTTGATTTTTGGGTTTTTGTCGGAATCAAAGGGAAAGGCAGTTTTGGGTTTGGGGATGAGGCCTAGTTTTCGCAGAGTTCTAAATGGGGCAAGGAAGGCAAATGTTTTGATGCTTGGAGTAAATGAATGGATAGTTCAGACTGGTGAGGAGCTGAAGAGGGAAATAGGCTTTCAAGAATCTTTTTCAAACAGATGAAAACATGGAAAATTAAACAAAACTCAAGGCATAGCAAAGCAATCGAATGAATTCCACCTTTATAACTTGTTTGTTTAATTTGAGAAGAAATGAGAAGGATAATGATACACATGAAACATCAGTAAACTTACAATCACAGAGAGAAACACACCATCAAAACATAGAGCCACATGGATCCCAAAGAGTGTTGCAAACCCTGGTCTATTCCTTTGCCAAAATTGCAGAGATGAAATGTACAATGAAGTGCCAAGCAATCCCAAGTGTCCAACCTCTGAAAATGACTGAGAAAATACAAGATATAGACAAGACTAACTCATTCCCATGCCTCTAGGGGTCGAGCTCACTAGTTTAGGAGCTGTTTCAACAAGATCTAAACTAAGAACTGGAAAATAGGCAATGAAACAGCTTGCCTCTATAAGATAGGAAACTAATTCATTCAGTTACATTTCACTTTTTGGTGAATGAATCTACTTGGATGAGTAAAAATATGCCAAAATTACATCAAAGTCATGAAATTACATAAATTTACATCAAGAGTTACATGAAAAAGTTAAACTAGCCAAAACTAGGCGAAAATCTGAGCTGCTGAGTGAAAAATAGGCCAAATTTCCCAATGCGTCGCGCCTGAAATCTCTATGTGTAGCGCCACTTTGAGGCTGATTTTGAGGGCCTTCCCGAAGTCCAAATTGAGCACAGGATAGCTCGTTGGAAATATCTGTCTGTCTACTTTCCATCCCAAGTGGAATTTTTTAATTTTTTTTCCATTTTCCCCTCCAAAAATCAAATCTCCCAAAACTGCTTCCTGTGTGTCCAAAAAGTGGCAGAAAGGTCATTTTTAGGGTGTTTTTGACCCTTTAGGCAACCCAAAACTTGTCAAAATACTTATTTAATGGGTAGGCATGCACAAATTTTCATGAAAAATCCAAAAGTACAAAATTTTACCCAAGAGCTGCCAATTATAAGCGCGCGCCAAGTGGCGCTACGCATCGGGCGGAAAAATCTGTGTTTAGGCCAAAAAAATCAAAATAGACAAAAAGTTTCCCAAGTTTCTTGAAATTTGGGCTGAATGTCCACCATCAAGTGCTATGCTGAGCCAAAGAAGCTTCAGCAAAAATTTGGAGTCTATCATACCTTTTGCGACGCTTTAGTGCCCTCTTTAACTTTCCTTTCAGGATCTTGATTCGCGCCTTGCAAACATGATTTCGCGCCCAATAATGGTTCTTCATGTTTTTGAGCGCCATGGATGAGTGGGACTGATGAGGGGAGGGTTTGATGTTAGTTGTATGATTTTAGAGAATGAAAGGGTTTAGGGGATGATATTTAGGGTTTGGGATGGAAATTAGGGTTTGGGGTTATTTAACTAGGATTTGGGATAGTGGGATTAGGGATTTAGGGCTAGTTGATTAGGGATATAGGAAATGTGGAATGGGTAGATGAGAATGTAAAGAGAGGGAGAAAATGATTGAGGGAATGAAGGAGTGAGGGAGTGAGAAATGTCTAGGAGTGGAATTGGCAGTGAAACATGCAATTTGCAAACCCTATGCAACTGCTTTTGGCAAGAAATGCAAAGAGGTAGGGTTTTTATTTTTTCTCATTAAATCACCATAAGCACCAAGAGAAATTCATTCATTGGTCATGGAGGGATGTTAACTTATTTTGGAAATGAAGAATTTAGAAATTTTAGAGCTTTGGTGGAATATTTGAATGGATTTCAAGCTTTTTAGCCCAATGCATAGTGCCAGTTACAAAATTACACTGCAAACCACTGCCCAATGCGTAGCGCCATCTCAATGCGTAGCGCCTTTCTTAAGGAGACTTTTGGAGGCCTTCCTGATGTTCAAATTGGGCACCGAATAGCTAGTTGGAAATCTTATTGAGTCTACTTTCCAACCCAACTGGAATGTTTCAATTTGGAGTTCATTTTCTTTGTCAAAAATCAAATCTCCCAAGACTGGTCAAAATGAGCAAAATGAGGCTGCCTCAAGGCAGAGTGCTGTTGCAGTCAACTTTTGAAGGTCTTCCTCAACTCCAAATTTATCTCATGATAGCTCATTCGAAATATATTTGTGTCTAGTTATCATTTGACTCATCAAGCAAGTCATTTGGCCAAACACGCTAGGAGGAATCGTGATTTTCCCAAGGTCACTTCAGAGGTGCATCAATTCTCCTGAGGCAACTGTATTTTTGACATTTATCTAAAACCATGACACCTGTGTAAAAATTTAAGGAGGTTTTTTTTCCTTGGACTATTTTGGACAAAAACCTCTCTCAGGTTTCCAAAATTAATCTTTTATTTCTCAAAAACATCATTTGAGTAAAACCTATCCCGATGTGTGGAACAAGGGATTTGTCGAAATGAAGCGAAATGAAGGGGATAAGGGGCTTCTAAATTCTTGAGAAAATATTTGGAAGTATGGAGGGATGTTAGGAAGTAGGGGAAAATGGAATTTCAAATATTTAGTGAGGGTAAGGGGTCCAAAAGGGAAAAACATGGGCCTAGCCTAGAAAATTGCCAAGTTGTAGCAAGAAACTAGGGTTTGTACGAAAATGAGGAATTTGGGGGATATTAGTGATGGGAAGTGTTTAATAAGGTACATTAAGGATAGGGGAAGGTGTATGAAAATCAGGGTACAAGTTTTGCTGATGATTTGACCATCCAAGAGAAATTACCTTCAAAACCCTAGGAGAGGGAAATGAACCTTACCTAGGCACAACTGAAGCATGAAAAAGGTGTAAAATGACCCATTGGAACCTGGCATGATGATGAAAACCTTCTGAATGATGGTACACTCAGCTAAATGGTGACATGTACCAAAATTTGAACAACTTTGAAAAGAGTGAAAACAAACCCTAGACCTAATACCTAGTGACCAAATTTTACTTGAAGACTCACTGAAATGAAAAAATTTGACCTTGACACCTTAAAATCACTTTTTAAGAGCATGTTTGATCACTGGAGGAAGGCTGCAAAGGCTGACACTAACATTGGCTCCAATGGGGATGGTAGCTCCTTGGAGGTGCCAAGAACTACAGATCTTTGGAAAGCAGACAGTGCCTTCATTCATTGGGCAATGGAGTTAAAAACTCAAGCTGAAATGCATGACTGAAAACTGATGAATTGATGACACAAATTGACTCTCACTCAACTAAAAACTGACTTTTTACTTAAACACAACCAACAAACTGGAAAATATGCTCAAAGTAGAGCTTATTCATCAAAACCTACTCTAACAGTTTCATTCATCACCTGATCAAGTGAAATGAAACAACCAATGCAACCATGTAAGCATTCCGGCTACTGTTTGGATTCTCCGCAAGTGCTCGCTTATGAACAACAAGAGAGAACTACTGAAAGGAAACTCCCATGAAAACTTGTGAACAGATCCGTTGAATACTATGGATTCTCTATCTGCCTCCAAAAACACTGCATAAGGATCTCGAAATTCATGCAAACTGGGACTTAGCTCATCCAATGGATTACTTATTTTCTCCTCATACCACGAATGCAAACTTTGATCTGAGCTTTATGACGAGACTCCTGCTGAAAATGAAAAAGAGACCGGCTGTCGGATCATGTTTATATCAGCACACATTTCAAGCTTACATATAGTCAATGGAGAAATACTTTGACTGCAGAAATCATCCAACATATCAGTTATTGGATCGTGAAAAACTTGGAAAGACTGCTGCAACCCATTTTCTATTGGTTCTGATGAGATTACATGATTTTCTACAAGCTGCTCATTTGAAGATTTACTATGTAATTTACCCTTCAAAAACTAAAATGATTCAAAACAAAATGGTATGGAGTCATCTTGTATCATTTGATCATATGCCAGCTTCCGATTCTTCATTTGCAACTTGAAAATCAATGGCATTCGGGGGCTGCAAATCTGAATATGAGAAATCTTGAACAAAGTTTTCATTTCCCTCAAGATGGTCCAAATCAAGACTTGTTGACAGTTGATTTCTGATTGCATGGAAGTTATCTCTGATGAACTGAAACGAATCAAAACAAAAAGGCAAAGATCCTTCACTTACTTCAAAATTTGTTGCACTTTCCTCGTCATTTTCATAGCTGATATGCATCGGTTGATCACTGTACTCAAGCTGCTGAAAGTGAACTTCCTCCTTCCACAAACTAGTTGCTAATTTGTCTGCAAGATTAGCTTCTGTTTGGAGAACATAATCATCATCATACTGATCAAACTGAGGCAAATCATCAGTATAAAACACATCATCAAGCATACATGTCAAATCAATAGATCTCTCTTCTCCGAGATGATCTACAAAACAATCATTATCAGATCTATGACAACTGGGATAAGAAACAAAATGTTTTGGATCAGCAACTTGTTCTTCTTCAATCAGCGAGCCATGGGCTTGAACATTATACTCATTCCTTGTGATGATCCTTTGCATCATCTCTTCCACTGCACTTACCAACATGTCAAGCTTTACCTCTAGAGATGTCGATTTCTCCGGATCCATGTTTTTCATCTCTTATTCCTTCAACCTTGCCCTTCAGATCCGCAAATGAGCCTCTACATATACTGCATTTTTCTGCATCTCTTCAAGCGTTGCAAGATTCCTTTCTCTCAGCTGAAACTCCATTTCCAGATCAAAGGCACCCGGGTAGTGCAAGAGAGCAGATCCAGGAGGAGGTCTTATATCAACTGGCATCGAATAATACACTTTGTTAAATCTGGCAGAAAACTGTGGTACTGTCTCCCCTGGCAGTCTTTTCAGCTGTTTATACTCTTCTATAATCAAGAAAGGGTTATGTCTAATCACCCACCTATCGAGGAAAACTTTGACGAACTGCTCGAAATCTAAGATGCTCGCATCAGGCAGGGCTTTGAACCAACTCTTGACTTGGCCTTGAAAAGAAAGAGAAAAATGCCTAATACTAACATCCTCTTCATCAACTTCAAAAAGGTCAAGAAAAGACTCAAAATTCAAAACATGTCTCTCAGCAGTGATATTGTCACATTCACCATCAAACCTCGGCAAGTAAAGATAATAATTTGCAGGGAAATCATGGAGTATAGGAGGTAAAATCAGAGGCTTGTATCGATCTGGAATTTTACGAGGTATAGGGGTATGTACAAATGCTGCAAAATCAGTCTTGGTCTCTTGAGGTTCATCAGTTTGAAAATGGTTATCACAAGATTCGGAAGAAAGGTTTTGATCAAGCTCAAAATCATGCAAATATTTGGTATTTACAATATTCAAAGGGAAGGAATCAAATGCGTGCCGAGGATATTTTCTCAAATACAATATACTTTGCAAAGCCTTCTTGACATTCTCGGGAAAAGAGAAGAAATAATTTATGACAAAGAACAAAATTTCTTGGATGAAATTCCAACTTGAATACCTGATCTTTCCATATTGTCCTTTCATGTTTCTGCTAATCAGGTTCATCCTCCAGTGGAGTCCTTGGATCTGATCTCGAAACTGATTTAGAGTCGCCAGGTGAATGATTTCAGCCTTGCGGTGTCTGATCGTTGTCCACCATCAACAATCAGATCTGAACTTGATTAGATCTTACTGAGGAAACCAGATGTTCAGTTCATAAACTAGACCGGAGATTGACTGAAGCAGCATTCATCTACTTTCGCTAATGCAAAGCAAGAGCATTTTGAAGGCTACCTGGCTAACTTCAGGCTCCGTCTGTAGTTTATAAAGAAAACAACAAACTTTTATTATCCTTAGTATGGTCACCACTATGTTATAGCCTAAATCTATCTCAGGCTAAAGGAAGGCAGAGTTCAGGGTAACATCAAACCACACTCAGTTTGGTAGCTAGCCCTACCAGATCAGGAGAGGGCTCTCTCCAGGTCAATCTCAGCAAAGATAATCAATAGGGCTTGAGATGACTTGAAATAAAGGCTAATTTTAGGCTAGGTATATAAGTAAAGGAGTTTGATTTTGATTTTGGGGGTTTTGTTGGAATCAAAGGGAAAGGCAGTTTTGGGTCCAGGGATGAGGCCTAGTTTTTGCAGAGTTCTGAATGGGGCAAGGAAGGAAATTGTTTTGATGCTTGGATTAAATGAATGGATAGTTTAGACCGGTGAGGAGCTGAAGAGGGCAAGAGGCTTTCAAGAATCCTCTTCAAACAGATGAAAACATGGAAAATTAAACAAAACTCAAGGCAGAGCAAAGCAATCGAATGAATTCCACCTTTATAACTTGTTTGTTTAATTTGAGAAGAAATGAGAAGGATAATGATACACATGAAACATCAGTAAAATTAAAATCACAGAGAGAAACACACCATCAAAACATAGAGCCACATGGATCCCAAAGAGTGCTGCAAACCCTGGTCTATTCCTTTGCCAAAATTGCAGAGATGAAATGTACAATGAAGTGCCAAGCAATCCCAAGTGTCCAACCTCTGAAAATGACTGAGAAAATACAAGATATAGACAATCCTAACTCATTACCATGCCTCTAGGGGTCGAGCTCACTATTTTAGGAGCTGTTTCAACAAGATCTAAACTAAGAACTGGAAAATAGGCAATGAAACAGCTTGCCTCTATAAGATAGGAAATTGATTCATTCAGTTACACTTCACTTTTTGGTGAATGAATCTACTTGGATGAGTAAAAATATGCCAAAATTACATCAAATTCATGAAATTACATCAAGTTACATCAAGAGTTACATGAAAATGTCAAACTAGCCAAAACTAGGCGAAAATCTGAGCTGCTGAGTGAAAAATAGGCCAAATTTGCCAATGCGCCACGCCTGAAATCTCTATGCATAGCACCAATTTGAGGCTGATTTTGAGGGCCTTCCCGAAGTCCAAATTGAGTGCAAGATAGCTCGTTGGAAAGCTCTGCCTGTCTAATTTCCAACCTAAGTGGAATTTCTGAATTTAGTTTCCATTTTCCCCTCCAAAAATCAAATATCCCAACACTGCTTCCTGTGTGTCCAAAAAGTGGCAGAAAGGTCATTTTTAGGGTGTTTTTTACCCTTTAGGCAACCCAAAACTTGTCAAAATCCTTAGGTAATGGGTAGGCATGCAAAAAATTTCATGCAAAATCCAAAAATACAAAGTTTTACCCAAGAGGAGCTGCCAATTATAAGCGCGCGCCAAGTGGCGCTACGCGTCGGGCGGAAAAATCTGTGTTTAGGCCAAAAAAATCAAAATTGACAAAAAGTTTCCCAAATTTCTTGAAATTTGGGCTGAATGTCCACCATCAAGCGCTATACTGAGCCAAAGAAGCTTCAGCCAAAATTTGGAGTCTATCATGCCTTTTGCGACACTTTAGTGCCCTCTTTAACTTTGCTTTCAGGATCTTGATTCGCGCCTTGCAAACATGATTTCGCACCCAATAATGGTTCTTCATGTTTTTGAGCGCCATGGATGAGTGGGACTAATGAGGGGAGGGTTTGATGATAGTTGTAGGATTTTAGAGAATGAAATGGTTTAGGGGATGATATCTAGGGTTTGGGATGGAAATTAGGGTTTGGGGATATTTAACTAGGATTTGGGATAGTGGGATTAGGGATTTAGGGCTAGTTGATTAGGGATATGGGAAATGTGGAATGGGTAGATGAGAATGTAAAGAGAGGGAGAAAATGATTGAGGGAATTAAGGAGTGAGGGAGTGAGAAATGGCTAGTAGTGGAATTGGCAGTGAAACATGCAATTTGCAAACCCTATGCAACTGCTTTTGGCAAGAAATGTAAAGAGGTAGGGTTTTGATTTTTTCTCATTAAATCACCATAAGCACCAAGAGAAATTAATTCATTGGTCATGGAGGTATGTTAACTTATTTTGGAAATGAATAATTTAGCAATTTGAGAGCTTTGGTGGAAGATTTGAATGGATTTCAAGCTTTTTAGCCCAATGTGTAGCGCCAGTTACAAAATTACACTGCAAACCACTGCCCAATGCGTAGCACCATCTCAATGTGTAGCGCCTTTTTGTAGGAGTATTTTTGAGGCCTTCCTGGTGTCCAAATTGGGCGCAGAATAGCTCGTTGGAAAGCTTATTGAGTCTAATTTCGAACCCAACTGGAATTTTTCAATTTGGAGTTCATTTTCCTTGTCAAAATGAGAAAAATGAGGCTGCCTCAAGGCAGAGTGCTGTTGCAGTCAACTTTTTAAGGTCTTCCTCAACTCAAAATTTAGCTCATGATAGCTCATTGGAAATATATTTGTGTCTAGTTATCATTTGACTCATCAAGCAAGTCATTTGGCCAAACAAGCTAGGAGGAATATTGATTTTCCCAAGGTCACTTCAGAGGTGCATCAATTCTCCTGAGGCAACTGTATTTTTGAAATTTCTCTAAAACCATGACACTTGTGTAAAACTTGAAGGATTTTTTTCTTCCTTGGCCTTTTGTGGAAAAAAACCTCTCTCAGTTTTCCAGAATTCATCTTTTATTTCTCAAAAAAATCATTGGGGTAAAACCTATCCCGATGTGTGGAACAAGGGATTTGTCATAATGAAGCGAAATGAAGGGGATAAGGGGCTTCTAAATTCTTGAGAAAATATTTGGAAGTAGGGAGGGATGTTAGGAAGCAAGGGAAAGTGGAATTTCAAATATTTAGTGAGGGGAAGGGGTCCAAAAGGGAAAAACACAGGCCTAACCTAGAAAATTGCCAAGTTGTAGCAAGAAACTAGGGTTTGTGCGAAAATGAGGAATTTGGGGGATCTCAGTGATGGGAAGTGTTTAATAAGGTACATTAAGGATAGGGAAAGGTGTATGAACATCAAGATACAAGTTTTGCTGATGATTTGACCATCCAAGAGAAATTACCTCCAAAACCCTAGGAGAGGGAAATGAACCTTACCTAGGCACAACTGAAGCATGAACAAGGTGTAAAATGACCCATTGGAACTTGAAATGATGATGAAAACCCTCTGAATGATGGTACACTCAGCTGAATGGTGACATGGACCGACATTTGGACAACTCTGGAAGGAGTGAAAGCAAACCCTAGACCTAATACTTAGTGAACAAATTTTGCTTGAAGGCTCACTGAAATGACAAAATTTGACCTTGACACCTCAAAATCACTTTCTAAGAGCATGTTTGATCACTAGAGGAAGGTATAACAAGGCACAGAAAGCACTAACGAATTCATTAATAAAAACACCAAGAAGCCATGATGATATCCAAAATCTTGTTTTTGAACCACTTCTCTCATCATTACCTAAAGCTTGTTCTTTTCATTTGACCCACATTCATCTATTTTACTACGAAAAAATCCCATTTCTCTTCATTCTATCCTCATTATCCCAGAGACCTTAAAAATCCCTTTTAAATCATTAAAAAACCCTTTGTAGTTTAAAAATACCTCATTCACCTAATCGAAACATAAAAACACACAAAGAGGTTTCATTTGACCCTTTTATGGGTCTTAAGCCCCTTTGGTTTTGAGCCCCAACCCCTTCCACCATATAACCTGGCCCTGCAACCGGGTGCCTAAAACCTTTAGCCCCTTCATCGCATCGGCCTTTTCTTGTTATAAACCTGCTTTTTCTTTACAAATTTTCCTCCAATGCGGTAAGTCCTTTTCTCCTTAGCCCATGGTCACCTTTCCCCTCCACATGACCATTGCCTAGCGCTAAGTCCCTAACCCTTTGAGCCCCGCCTTTCCTTTCTTCCCTTTTCCTATTTTCCCTTTATCCCCGCCTTGTCACTTTACGAAGTAATCCCAACTGTTGATCTTTAAAGATCAACAGCTGTCGTGCCTCTTCCCCTATCCTTCTTCCGCCCAAATCCTACCATCCATTCACCCTTGCAAATGAATGCTCTACGTTGATCTTATAGATCCGACTGTATTCATTAATCCCGACAACCCAACTCCGCCGAGGCCTACCATCCACAGTGCAAAAGACCCTTCCTATCGCGCCCCGACACCTGTCCCCCACTACAGTCTCTGCCCGAGAAACTCTTTCATCGCGCCCGGTCTACACCGTCGGATCTCATCCTCCTCATCCAACGGTTAACGATCTATATCATGCGATTTTCACATCCGGAGTTTAACACTCCAAATTTACGCGATACCAGCGGTATCGAAAAAGCCACGTGGCACGATACAACTAGATCGCGTTCGATTCGGCTAAAACCACTTACCACCCGAATTGAACACGATAACCACCCCTGGTATTTCAAAACCACATTTTCCCGATTTCGCGCTAGAATCCATTTTGAACCATTTTTTCGCCTCTCCGTCATAGAAATCCCTCCTTCGCCTGCATCTCTGCTTCCGCCCATGCTCATCCACCCCCACATCAACCTCTATAAGCAGTTTTCCGGCCTGCAGGGTTTTTATAACATATTTCATTATTTTTGCAGGTTTTTATCATGGTTTTCGTAGAAGAAACTTTATCCTCGACTCGCGAAGGGACAAAGCCAAAGTATTCCATGTTGGAAGGCTAAGACATGAAGTATAAGGCTGGAGGTCTTTGTCAGATAATTTGATTAGTGTTGTGAGAGCGTTGTTCATGACATTATACCCTCCACCGCACCAGAAAACCACCTGCACACATCAAAGAAGAAGAACAGTGAAGTTAAAGCTTGAAGATCAAAGATTAAATGCAAACCCCAGAACTCTGAAGATTTAATAAATGATTTAAAGACCAAACACAGTGGATTAAAAGGTTTAAACACACATTTTAAGGGCTGATACACAGTATCCAATATTAAATATCAAAAGTCGAGGATTAAGGATCTTAAGCCCTACAGTTAAGGAAGGCAAGAAAAGGTAAAAAGGAAAATGACAAACCCAAATATAGAAAACACAGTCAGCAGATCAAGATTAAAGACTCTGAGATGATTATAAGGGCATAAAGCATAATCAAAGTTATAACAGTGTTTTAAAGCCACCAGATCAGCACAAAATCAGTGAAGGAGCCTCTGAATGCCACATCATTGAGGCTATAACTCCTCAAACTGCCACCTGGGGACTTATTTCATTGAAAGAGTGCATATTCATTAAACAATCAGGGATATTTTTAAAGGCAGCTCAACATTGACTACCTCAAAGTAAACAAAAGTGACTAAAGGTGATGAAACTTAATGAAAATTTGATTAAAACAGAGATGAGCATTCGAAATATTCTCTCTTAGGCCCCCCAAAGGTCAATAAGCCATTACTCTATATTAATTGAAAAAATGAACCCTTCTTACACTCCACCTCCTCTTTCTTCTATAAATACTTTTGTAGAAGACAATTTAGCGGTTGGTCTCTGGATATCTGTTGTATGTGAATAGCTTTTGTAGCTGTTGTAGCTCTGTTTTTGTAATTGAAGACACATAAGTTGAGATGAGAAGTTTGAAGCTGTAAAGACCCACTGGACTTGAAGATTGTAACTGGTTTGAACATCAAATACAAATAGCTGATTTATGGGATCCTGGTCCATGTCATTGGTGATGTGTTTCTCACTGTAAATTGTTATTTTATTATTGTTTCCATTGTGTCCACTTTTCTCTGATAAAGAACAACAAACATAGATTAGGATTTACTTCTGAAGTACCCTAAATCTCACTGATAAATCTTTATCCTTTATGTTTTCTTCTAAATGTGTTTTGAAGGTAATTCAATAGAGTATAACCAGTGAAGTGTTGGTGAGCCCATGTTTCCTGAGTACAACTTGAGATATTGTCTTTGAATGTTCTTGAAAAGTCTGCTAATTAAAGATTGAGCTAGAGAAGTCTATGTTTAGCCCTGTCCTCTAGTTTCTTCTCCAACAGTTGCTTTGAAAAGTTCCCTTAAGAGTATGTTGAAAGCAGGCTAGTTTAAAAGCACTTACTTGATCTTAGACTACTTTTTATGTTTATCATAAATGTTTTCCTTTGAGAATATGCTTAAAGGAGGCTAAGTTAAAAGTCTTTACTTGATCTTAAGTTGTTCTTTGTTTTTAAATTTTTTCTCTTGAAATTATATCAAAGCAAGTTAGTTTAAAATTACTTCCCTGATCTTAGGTTACTTTTGTGTTCTTCCCTTAAGTGCATGTCAAAAGCAGGCTAGTTTAAAATTACTTACCTGATCTTAGACTGTTATTTGTTTCTTCATGTGTTTTACTTCTTTCACTTCATTTCTTACTATTTCATTCCATAAAATCAACTTAAAAAGATCCTTTGACATGGATGACTTGCCCCATGGACCACTCTTGAAACTTGTTGTGTAATTAAATCCTATTATGACTCCATAGCCCAATGGATTGATGTTGTTCCTTGCTTGAATTATCAACTGAAACATTCCTTCATTTACTTACACCTTCACCCTTCATACAGATTTCCTTCATCTTCATGTTATCTTGCCCAACCAAAACAAAACAAACAACCTTGTTCTTCATAACTAGCCTAAAATCATCCTTAAGGATAAAGATCATATCTTTGAAAACACATATATAGAGAGATCCCTCTCTGAATCTAGGATGGCTAGGTCCTCAGATTCCAAAGTGGTTTTGATGTAGGCTCTGCAGCGTTTGTACTTGCCAATCTTGCAAACTACGGAGACCTAATAGACTGGCGACCATACTGGGGAATTTCTGAGTAAAAATCCTTAAAAAAAACACTCAGTATTCAGTCAAGAATGAGTAGCTTTCTTCAAGCACTACCAATCATATTGGTGATCATGATAGGACTTGTCTGAATCAGTGGCAATATAAGTACTTCTTAGGATTCTAACAGACCCTTATAAACCTTGAAGAAATCGGCTAGTGAGCCATATAATAAACTCTGTTTGTCTCATCACCGTAGCTAAGTGCTGAAAAAAATTTAGGACACTCTCATAACCCACAGGACTATAAAAACTCGGAAAACCCAAAAAAAAAAACATTTCATATTGGTATTCAAATAAATTACTGGTGGTGGACCATAAAACATTTTACCTTCCAAAGCTAAAAATTTCCACCTGGGGACTCCACAATTCTGAATTGACCTAAAGACTCCACTGGGAAACCCGTTACTATCATCAAATCATACAAACTCAGTTAAGGAAACTTTGAAGATTAAGTTTTCTTGTTAAAAGATCAGTTAGCCCATTAAAATATTGTTATACTTGGTTAAAATTTTCTTATCATTGGGTCCAAAAACATAGCATAGTGGCTTCTAGAAGATTCCACACTAGAGCCCATCCCGACCCAAATCCTCCTGATATAGTTGATAATCCAGAAAGTATACTTAGGAAATCTCCTAAGTCTAAAACTTCAAATGTTGTCAGACCAATCCATAGAGCTAATTTTTTTCCCGAAAACCTTACAGCTCTACAAGATTCACAAGTTCACTTAAGAAACACATTTAGAACTATGTCACTTGATGATATAGATCAGATAGACTTTGAGCCTTCACACTCACCCCAACATAGTGGTGAAAACACTGTTAGCAGAGAAACTACCCCACCTGATTTGCATTTCCTTCATAATTTTGGTTTCTCTCATCCAAGATCTTCTCAACAGTGTCTTGTTGATCCATCCACTTCTGTTATCCATACACCCACTGTTCAAACCACCCCATTCCATCAACCCCCTCTCATCTTACATCCTCCACCTGTAAACCCCCCATTTTTTCCACAACCTCTTATCATGTCAACATGGTATGCTCTCCTAGTCCTTCCTTTACCTTTAGTCAATCTTCCACAGGACTATCAGTCCAAGATACCATTATATGATGCCATTGGTGCTACTATTGCTTCACAACATGTGGACAAGATGAATGACTATTTTGATAGAAATGAGATTGATGATGAAACTGTCAAACTTGGATTGTTTGCTCAAAGCTTAGGGGGAGAAGCAAGAAAGTGGTTCAAAGGCTTAACCCCTCATAGTATTAATGACCTTCAAGCTCTCCATCAATCATTCCTAAACAAATGGGAAGTTAGAAAAAACTCTCTCCAAATGCTTTCAGATTACAACAATCTCAAAAGAAACATGGGGGAAAGTGTTCAAAATTATTGCACTAGGTTCAATAGTGTATATAATGCACTGCCCCCAGATTTGAAACCTCCTCAAGGCTCAGCCTTGGCCAAATTTCCTGAAGGATTTGATCCTGAAATGGCCTATCAGCTAAGAGAAAGAGACCCCTTGACTTTAGAAGACATGTAGAAAGGAGCCCTAGCTGTGGAAGTAAATCTGATTGAAAAAAGAGCTAGGATGAGGAATGAAAAGAAAGTATCATTTAGGGAGGAAACTGCACCCTCCACATCTAGCTCAAAAATGGAAAGAATGATGGAGGAAATGATGAAGAAGATGAGCATACTTGAGAGAGCACAATCTAGAGAAAACCAACCAACTCCCCAAAACAGAAATCAATCTCAAAATCAAAATTAGAACTTTAGGAGAAATCAACCTCAAAACAGACAAAGAGAAGATGATCAACAGATCAGACCTCCTTTCCAAGAAAAGTATGTAAATGAGGATGAAGAAAAAATGAACAAACAGAGGATGACAACATGAACATGTTGGGAGTAAACAATGAGGATTCTGATTTCCCCCATAAAATAAAACAAGGTCTATATACACCTTATGATGGCAGAAGACCACAAACTGATTATTATGAATAATACTCTGAAAATGTCATCATAGGATCACCTAAAAAATATGAACTCAGAAGCAAAAGGAATCAAGAAACTCCCAAGAACAAAACCTCTGATAAATTTTCCAAAAACAGCCCTGAAAATACACCCAAAAAGACAGTTGAAAATCACAAAACAGTGGCTGTAAATTCTGATTTAAACAAAGGAAAAACACCCAAGTTAATGAAAAACAGGGTATTAATCCCAGTAGCGCTAACATCTCAGCCAGTGCTCCTGAAAAACCCATTCTAACTGCTGTAAATAATAAAAATCAGCAAGCCAATTTTTCTGATGAAATAGTGACTAAGAAAGCTGAACTAAACATGTTAAAAAACCAGATTCCTTTTAGCCTAGAGAATGAAATATCTAAAATCAAAATCTTTGTTCCACTCACTGAATTAGTCACTCAAAATGTATATAGAGGTCAGATTTTGAAGGCTTTAAACATAGAATACATTCATGACACAGCTAACTTAAATGATGATACCCTAGAGCTAATTTTTGGACCAAAAATTGAAGGAAAATTTCAAGAAGGAACTACCCCCCCCATTTTACATCATCTTAAACATTCATGACAATATCTTGCATAATGCCATGCTTGATTCAGGAGCATCGCACAACCTCATGCCCAAGGTAATAATGGAAAGATTAGGCTTAGAGGTGACTAGACCCTACAAAGATTTATATTCTTTTGATTCAAGTAGGGTGAGATGCTTAGGCCTAATTAAGGATCTGTGTGTCAACTTAGCCCAAATACCAGCCAAAAGTTTAGTGATGGACATTGTAGTGGCTGATATACCCCCCAAATATGGCATACTCCTTTCAATATCATGGGGTGCTAAGTTACAAGGTACTATGCAAATGGATATGAATTATGCCACCATCCTTGTCTTCAACCAACCTAGAAGACTCTATAGGGAAACACACATGAAATACATGGTGAGTAGCTGAGAGAGACCAGAAAACTCTCCTATTTATTCCATACATACTGACCTTGACTCTTTTATTCTTTTCAATGATGATATTCATAAAGAGCAAGAGTTAGTCGATAAAAATTCATCAAATGTTGAAATCAATGCACATGCAAACATAGTTACATAAATTAATAAAGAGGAAATTAAGAAAAAGTTTGTTGATTCACAAATTTATAGCAAACAGAGTAGAGGTTTTGAGGTTCAGAATAGTCATAACATAACACAGAACATGGAAATCCAAGAATAAAACCTCAAAACATTAAAAACCTTGAGGAACGAAACATAGAAAAACGTAGTACAGACCCTTGTATAGAACAGGAAGTTGAAGAAGACAGAGAGGACAGCAATAAAACAAATCACAAATCTGAAATCAGTACTCTTTGGAACATGAATTTTGATGGGTCTTGCACTAAAAATTGTAGAGGAGCAGGCATATGGTTACACAATACTCAAAACAATCATGTTGAGGGGCATTCCTATAAATTAAACTTTTACTGTACCAATAATATAATTGAGTATGAAGCTCTCCTTTTAGGCCTACATTTATTGAAGAAATTAGGGGCCAAAAGGATAAAAGTTCATGGAGATTCTGAGTTGATTATTAGGCAAGTAAATGGGGAATATAGTGCCAAACATCCCAGACTTAGAGCATATATAGATGATGCCATGGACTTTCTAAAAACATTTGATGAATTTCAACTTATCTTTGTCCCAAGAAACCAAAACGTCCTTGCCAATGGTTTAACCTTTGCTGCTAGAACTTGTCTCACACCTTATGAAACCAAGCAATGCACCACCCAAATCAAATTTAGACCAACTGTCCTAGATAATGAAAAATACTGGCAAGTTTTTTATGGAGATAAACAAATAGAAGACTTCCTACAGTCCAAAAATGAATTTGAAACAACACACTCAGATTCAGATTTTGATGAAGACTGTCCTGCTGAAGAAAACCCACTTATTGAAGAAGAAAAGTCTCCTGAGATTGCATAAATAAATCTGTTAACACATGAACCCAAATATATGACAAGAAATAACACAGATTTGGAAAATGAAGACTTAGAAGTGCTGCAATCCAAACACCAAAGCTTGCCGAAAGGGTTGGTCCCCTTAGAAGAACTATTTAACTTGAATGATGTGGCCAAAAAGCCAAAACTAGAACCCATAGAAACTGAAGTGGAAGAATGTAACATAGGCAATAAGGAAAAGCCAAAAATAATCAAACTGTCTAAAACACTGCCAGCTCATATCAAACTGAAATACATTGAGCTTTTTAAGGAATTTTCTGATGTATTTGCATGGAACTATGAAGATCTGAAATCATATGATACAAAAATAATTCAGCACAAGATACCCCTCAAAGAGAACCAGAAACATTTTAAACAGAAATTGTGCAGAATCAACCATGTTCAATTACCTATGGTAAAAAAAGAAATTAAAAAAATGTATGAGGCTGGAATTATTGTCCCTGTTAGATACTCAGAGTGGGTGTCTAATCTTGTATCAGTTAGAAAGAAAACAGGAGAGATAAGGCTTTGCATTGATTTTAGAAACTTAAACAAAGTCTCATTAAAGGACAACTATCCTTTACCCAAAATGGATCATATCTTGCAAAAGGTAGTTGGTTCCAAAATAATTTCTTTGCTAGATGGCTTCTCAGGTTATAATCAAATCCTAGTACATCTTGATGATCAACTCAAAACAGCCTTTACTACACATTGAGGTACTTTCATGTATTTGAAAATGCCTTTGGTTTAATGAATGTTGGTGCCACTTTTCAGAGAGCCATGGATATTGCATTTTCAGAAGAAATAGGTTATTTCATTGTGATTTACCTTGATGATATAACTGTTTATTCTAAAATAGATGAAGAGCACCTAATACACTTAAGAAAAGTCTTCGAAAAATGCAGAAAATTTGGACTATCCTTGAATCCCAAGAAAACATCGTTTGGTCTCCCGGAAGGTAAACTTCTTGGGCATATCCTATCAGAGGAAGGAATTAGGATAGACCCAAAAAGGATTGATGGCATATTGCAAATCAGCCATCCCAGAAACATCAAGGAACTTCAATCTTTCATTGGAAATATTAATTTCTTGAGAAGGTTCATACCCAATTTAGTTGAACTCCTTAGAAACATAACAAACATGCTTAAAAAGGAAGGAGTTAAATGGACCTTAGAAGCAAAGAATTCATTTGAACTGGTAAAACAAGAACTTACCAAAACACCAGTTCTTATCAGTCCTTATTTTTCAAAAGATTTCTTCATTTTTTCATTTGCATCATAACATACAGTAGCTACTGTTCTATTACAGAAAAACTTGAATGGACAAGAGCATCCCATTGCATTTTTTAGCAAGGCATTGAGAAATGCACCTCTGAAGTACAACATAATGGAAAAAAAAGCCTTTGCCTTAGTCAAAGCCTTAAAAGACTTTAGAGTTTACTTTTTACATTCCCACATCATAGCATTTTTGTCTCATTCAGTGGTGAAAGACATATTGACCCAAGATCCAGATGGAAAAAGAGGAAAGTGGATTGCTGTAATTTTCGAGTATGACTTAGAAATCAAGCCCACTAAGCTCATAAAAGGTCAAGGACTAGAAAAACTTATGGCTGAATCCAACCTTCAAGCTCTTGATATAAACATGTTTAATGCATTAGATGAACAGGAGGAGTTTTTAACTCCAATTATTGAAGACCATTTTCTAAATTCATCTTGGTATGCTGATATTTTGTATGTTTTGCTCAATCTGAATGTTCCTCCTGGCTTGTCTAAAACAAAGGCAAGGTTCTTAAAGTTGAAATCTGTAAATTACTGCATTTTGAATAAATGTTTATATTGGAAAATTGCTAGTGGATTATTGCTTAAATGTTTGCCTGAGAATGATGCAGATAAGATCAAGCATGAGTTTCATGAAGGAGAATGTGGGGGCCACCTCTACTGGAAATCAACTGCCAACAAAATCCTTAGAGCTGGCTATTACTGGCCCACCCTCTTTCAAGATGTCCATAAAATGACTATTGCCTATCACAAATGCCAAATCTTTGAAGGCAAAAGAAAATTGCTTCCCTTGCCTCTGCAACCAATCACTGTTGTAGCTCCTTTTCAGCAGTGGGGTCTAGAATTCATTGGGGAAATCCATCCTCCATCATCTTCCCAACATAGATGGATCCTCACAGCAACAAATTATTTTACCAAGTGGATAGAAGCCATCCCATCTAGGAATGCCACAGACTCAGTCATCATCTCATTCCTTGAAAACCATATACTTTCCAGATTTGGCTGTCCTAGAAAGATCATAACTAATAATGTTGCTGCATTCGGGTCTAAAAATATGGTAGAATTCTGTCACAGATATCAGATTATATTGGGTCATTCCATAGATTATTACCCTCAAGGTAATGGGCTTTCAAAATCATCAAATAAAATTTTGGTAAATATTATTAAGAAGTTGCTGGAAGATAACAAGAAATCATGGCACAATAAGCTAGTGCATGCTTTATGGGCAGACATATTGACAATTAAAAAATCCATTGGAATGTCTCCCTACTAGCTAGTTTATGGACTTGATGCAATATTTCCAACCAGTTTAGGAGTGCCAATGATGAAGCTGATCCAGGAAGTACAGTCTAAAGATGATGATGTAACAAGAAGAATAAACCAGACTATACATTTATACCAAACCAAAGAAGAAGTATACATCAGAGCACAGCAACTACAAGAAAACATCAAGAAGTTGTTTGACAGAAGGACCAAGGCAAGTGATTTCAATATTGGTGATAAAGTTTTGAAATGGGATTCAAGAAGAGAAGATAAGGGCAAACATGGAAAATTTGATAACTTATGGCAAGGCCCTTATCTCATCCAATTTGTTATTGGAAACAATGCATTTTTTCTGTAAGAATTGGATGGAGCTTAATACTTTGGAGGTCTTGTCAATGGCAAGGTTATCAAACATTATTTCTGTTAACTAATAGTTTTAGTTTCAAAGCTTTTTTTTCATTGTATATAACACTGTTTTTCAATTTGAAGAAAGAAAACTACAAAAACAATAGAAAAATAAAAAGAGGGCAGAAATAAAACAAGAAAGGTATAGCCCCATACCCAAAAGAGAAATTTTGAAAGTGGACAAGCTTAAATTCCACTACTTGAGACAACACTGCTATTTGGTCATACAGCTCAATCATGACTAAGATAGATTTAAATTTTATGTTGATAGATTAGTGAAGAATATTTGCCAAACTGTTCAATCTTGGCTTATCAGTAGAATAGATTAGGATAGAAATACAGTGGTTAAAAAAAATTAAAAATTTGAACTTGTAAGACTGATAAAATTTGGTTCTAATATGATCAAAATCTGAACCAAGGGAAAAAAGTAGAAAAGAGCTCTAAAAAGGATCAAACCAAAGCTACAAAAGAATGAAGGATGCTTTTTTATTCTCAAATCTTAAGCCTTCCCAGTTTTGTTTTCAAATTCCTACAAATAAAGTCTATGTGCAGCTTGTACGTATAGCCATAGACACCATAGCAAATTATACATTCTAATCCTGATTTGACTGTGTTTAAATTTATGTTTTAGAGGATAGAGAATAAAATCTGCCAGACAATCTAATCATGGCAGATAGTAGCTTAGGTAGAGAATTTATGAGTTCAACAGTTTAATCTGAACTCATGGAAGAAATAAGGATAGATTTAGATTAGTTTTTCCTGCTTTAAAAAGAATAAAATGTTGATGTTTAAGGTCTACAAGTCTAAGTGCACCTTTTGAAGAAAAAAGGTTAGGGAGTAGGCTGTGTAGGTAGAATGATTGGGAGAAAATTTGTTCTGTTGATATAAAGCACTGATCATTTTTTGTTTAAAGCAGCATCATCAAAAGAGAAGCAGTTGTCAATGAATGAGGCACATGGCTACATCCTAGAGATCAAATTCTAAATTTCTTGACACCTCCAAGGAGCTGCCATCCCCAAGTGGAGCCACTGTTAGCCATCAGTAAATTTTTGTCAGAGCAAATGATGGCTAAAAATAAGTCATGAGCCTTCAAGAGATTGTTTTTATGCAAAATTGCTCATTCTTGAAGACTTCTTGTGCTACGTAAAATCAGCAAGTAATCTTCACTGTTGTTTCATTAAGAAAAGCCACCAAGAAGCCATGTTGATATCCAAAATATTGTTTTTTAGAGCTTTCTCCGTCATTACCTAAAACTATTCTTTTCATTTTTCAGCCCACATTCATCCTCTATTTTACTCTGAAAAATCCCCTTTTCTCTTCATTCTATCCTCATTATCCCAAGGGAACCTTCAAAATCCCTTTTAAATCATTAAAAAACCCTTTGTAATGATTTAAAAACCTTCATTTTGCCTATCGAAAAACTTAAAAAACACCTAAAAAGGTTTCATTTTAGGCCTTTTTTACCCACAGGTATTAAGCCTCTTTGGGTTTGAGCCTCGACCCCTTCCACCATATAACCTAGCCCTGCAACCAGGTGCCTAAAACCTTTAGCCCCTTCATCGCATCAGCCTTTTCTTGTTATAAACCTGCTTTTTCTTTAAAAAATTTCCTCCGATGCGGTAAGTCCTTTTCTCCTTAGCCCATGGTCACCTTTCCCCTCCACATGACCATTACCCAGCGCTAAGTCCCTAACCCTTTGAGCCCCACCTTTCCCTTCTTCCCTTTTCCTCTTTTCCCCTTATCCCTGCCTTGTCACTTTATGAAGTAATCCCAACCGTTGATCTTTAAATATCAACGGTTATCGCACCTCTTCCCCTATCCTTCTTCCACCCAAATCTTGCCATCCATTCACCCTTGCAAATGAATCCTCTCCGTCGATCTTATAGATCTAATGGTCTTCATTAATCCCGACAACCCAACTCCGTCGGGGCCTACCATCCA
Organism: Pinus albicaulis; assembly: GCA_034641835.2. Classification (NCBI taxonomy): domain Eukaryota; kingdom Viridiplantae; phylum Streptophyta; class Pinopsida; order Pinales; family Pinaceae; genus Pinus; species Pinus albicaulis. The sequence goes on from CM076578.1 coordinate 778,661,903, forward strand.
CTGTGCAAAAGACCCTTCCTATCAAGCCCTGACACCAGTCCCCCACTACAGTCTCTGCTTGAGCAACTCTTTCATCGTGCCCAGTCCGCACCATAAGATCTCATCCTCCTCATCCAACGGTTAACGATCTATATCACGCGATTTTCACATCTGAAGTTTAACACTCCAAATTTACACGATACTGGTGGTATCGAAAAATCCACGCGGCACGTTACAACTGGATCACGTTCAATTCGGCTAAAACCACTTACCACCCGAATTGAACGCGATAACCACCCCTCGTATTTCAAAACCACTTTTTCCCAATTTCGCGCCAGAATCCATTTTGAACCATTTTTTCGCCTCTCCATCATAGAAATCCCTCCTTTGCCTGCATCTCCGCTTCCGCCCATGCTCATCTACCCCCACATCAACCTCTGTAAGCAGTTTTCCGGCCCGCAGGGTTTTTATAACATATTTCGTTATTTTTGCAGGTTTTTATCATGGTTTTCGGAGCAGAAACTTTATCCTCGACTCGCAAAGGGACAAAGCCAAAGTCTTCCCTGTTGAAAGGCTAAGACATGAAGTAGAAGGCTGGAGGTCTTCGTCAGATGATTTGATCGGTGCTGTGGGAGCGTTGGTCATGACATTATACCCTCCACCACACCAGAAAACCACCTGCACACATCAAAGAAGAAGAACAGTGAAATCAAAGCTTGAAGATCAGAGATTAAAGGCAAACCCCAGAACTCTAAAGATTTAATCAATGATTTAAAGACCAAACACAGTGGATTAAAAGTTTTAAACACACAGTTTAAGGGCTTATACACAGTATCAAGGATTAAATATAAAAAGCTGAGGATTAAGGATCTTAAGCCCTACAGTTAAGGAAGGCAGGAAAAGGTAAAAAAGCATATGAGAAAGCCCAAATACAGAAAACACAGTCAGCAGATCAGGATTAAAGACTTCGATATGATTTTAAGGGCATAAAGCAGAATCAAAGTTATAACAGTGTTTTAAAGCCACCAGATCAGTACAAAATCAGTGAAGGAGCCTCCAAATGCCACATCATCGAGGCTATAACTCCTCAAACTGCCACCTGGGGACTTATTTCATCAAAAGAGTGCATATTCATTAAACAGTAAGGGATATTTTTAAAGGCAGCTCAACATTAACTACCAACCTACCTAAAACCCTCAAAGTCAACAAAAGTGACTAAAGGTGATGAAACTTAATGAAAATTTGATTAAAACAGAGATGAACATTCGAAATATTCTCTCTTAGGCCCCCCAAAGGTAAATAAGCCATTACTCTATATTAATTGAACAAATGAACCCTTCTTACACTCCACCTCATCTTTCTTCTATAAATACTTTTGTAGAAGACAGTTTAGAGGTTGGTCTCTGGATATCTGTTGTATGTAAATAGCTTTTGTAGCTATTGTAGCTTTGTTTTGTAATTGAAGACACATAAGCTGAGATGAGAAGTTTGAAGCTGTAAAGACCCACTGGACTTGAAGATTGTAACTGGTTTGAACATCAAATACAAATAGCTGATTTATGGGATCCTGGTCCATGTCACTGGTGATGTGTTTCTCACTGTAAATTGTTATTTTCTTATTGTTTCCATTGTGTCCACTTTTCTCTGATAAAGAATAGCAAACATAGATTAGGATTTACTTCTGAAGTACCCTAAATCTCACTGATAAATCTTTATCCTTTATGTTTTCTTCTAAATGTGTTTTGAAGGTAATTCAATAAAGTATAACCAGTGAAGTGTTGGTGAGCCCATGTTTCCTGAGTACAACTTGAGATATTGTCTTTGAATGTTCTTGAAAAGTCTGCTAATTAAAGATTGAGCTAGAGAATTCTATGTTTAGCCCTGTCCTCTAGTTTCTTCTCCAACAGTTGCTTTGAAAAGTTCCCTTAAGAGTATGTTGAAAGCAAGCTAGTTTAAAAGCACTTACCTGATCTTAGACTACTTTTTATGTTTATCATGAATGTTTTCCTTTGAGAATATGCTGAAAGTAGGCTAAGTTAAAAGTTTTTACTTGATCTTAAGTTGTTCTTTGTTTTTAAATGTTTTCTCTTGAAAGTATATCAAAGCAGGTTAGTTTAAAAATACTTCCCTGAACTTAGGTTACTTTTGTGTTCTTCCCTTAAGTGCATGTCAAAAGCAGGCTAGTTTAAAAGTACTTACCTGATCTTAGACTGTTCTTTGTTTCTTCATGTGTTTTACTTCTTTCACTTCATTTCTTACTATTTCATTCCATAAAATCAACTTAAAGAGATCCTTTGACATGGATGACTTGCCCCATGGATCACTCTTGAAACTTGTTGTGCAATTAAATCCTATTATGACTCCATAGCCCAATGGATTGATGTTGTTCCTTGCTTGCCTTATCAACTGAAACATTCCTTCATTTACTTACACCTTCACCCTTCATACATATTTCCTTCATCTTCATGTTATCCTACCCAACCAAAACAAAACAAACAACCTTGTTCTTCATAACTAGCCTAAAATCATACTTAAGGATAAAGATCATATATTTGAAAACACATATATAAAGAGATCCCTCTCTGAATCTAGGATGGCTAGGTCCTTAGATTCCAAAGTGGTTTTGATGTAGGCTCTGCAGCGTTTGTACTTGCCAATCTTGCAAACTACGGAGACCTAACAGATTGGTTTCTATGGCTTCTTCTATGAAATATGAAACAAGATAGAGGGAGCATGTAACTTTAGAGCTTGGAAAGTAGAATAAATATTATTCTTGCTAAGAAAAATGTTTTGGACATTGTGATAGGGAAGGTTATTGAACTAACTAATACAACTAGAAAATAAAAATTCAAGGAGGATGAAATAACTACTATGATTCTTATAGTGGACTTCATTAGGGATCATTTGGTTCCCTACATTGTAAAACTTGATACTTCAAAGAAGATGCATGGTGCCCTAATGAATCTCCACAATATCAATAATGTTGGTTAAACAATGACATTGGAGAATGAACTTTGAAATACAAGAAATTGGTAAATCAATTCCTAATCAAGAACTAGTGATTACAACACTTAATGGTCTTCTTAGATCATGGGATGCTTTTGTAGCATCTATAAGCATTTGGAAGGAAGCTCCAAAATTCAACAACGATGGACATTTTTTGCTCAAGAATAATAAATATTTATGGCTAGAGATCGTCAAGATGAGGAAGTTCAAGCCCTTGCAGTTCGTTTCAAGATCAAGGGAAAGAATAAGTTTCGACCTCAACACAAGAAGTAAAGAAAGGGATATTCTTTCTATAAGAAGAAGAAAGACTTATCAAAGTTCCAATGACATGGTTTTCAAGAATATGGACATTTCAAGAGAGATTTTCCTAACATGGCCAATAACAATAAGAGAAAAGGGAAACAGCATGCTTCTAAAACAGATGTTGAAGATGAAAAAGCAAAGAAAACCAAAGGTGATAAGTATTTATTTTATTATTCTGCCTTGACATGTTCCTTTGTAGATGATGATGACATGTGTTTGGTAGATAGTGGAGCATCAAGACACATGTTCGGAGAGTGTGGTAATATTTAAAGCATGATATAAAAGAAGTTATCTCAAATGGTTGAACTGGGAGAATATAACATCTATGCAGTCAAAGGATTTGAAAAGGAATCCATAGAGTTGGAAACTCGTAACAATGTACATCTCGACATTGTCCTCTATCTATCATGTTTGAAAAAGAATCTTGTCTTTGTTTCTTGTTTGAAATATAAAGGATATAGAGTAGATTTTGTGGATGGAAAAGTACTTGTTTGGTCCAAGGGATCTACTGTAGATGATGTTAGGGTTATTGGGATTCGTGATGGAAGGTTGTATAAACTTGTGAGTCAACCATATCAAGCACTAGTACGTGATGAGATAAATATAAGTGAGATATGGCATAGAAGGTATGGATATCTTAATTTTAGAGCATTGCCTAATTTGATTCAAATAGTGTCAGGGGTTTTTTAACTACAAATAAAGAATGGTGGTGTATGCAAAGGTTGTTCTCTTAGGAAGAACATTACGAAACCATTTTCAAATAGTGATAAAAGATCTAAGGAAGCTTTGTACTTGATCCATTTTGATGTATTTGGTTCAATGTGTTATAAAATGTAGCTAGTTTCGGTCTTCATAATTGTCATTGGACTCATGTCATTAAGTATATCTTATGTAACAAGCAAAATAAGAAAGAAAATTTACTATTTTCAAGCATGGGTTTCATGCTTCTTTTGATTGGTCGTCTAGGTTAAGCATGTTCTTTGGGCTTCTAGGGTTTTTCATGTCATAATAATTATTGTCATGAGTCAAGAGAGTCAATATCATTTATATAAGAACCTATTGGGAAATTTGTATCAAGAAATAAACAATATTTTTGTGTCAAATTTGTAAAATTTATCCTCCAAAACCAAGTCGGCCCTGCCAATCAAAGTCGGCCTAGAGGAGGCCACCTGACCCCTTGAAAAAGGTATAAATAGATTTAACTTCAACCTCACTATCCCATCACAATAACCAAATTTGATCTTATCAAGAAGAGGTGTGAAATACAAGAAGGAAATCGAGAAAGTCAAGGAGCGAACCCTAGCAAAGGAGAGAAGACAAAATTTTGACATTTTATATTCACACGTGCGAGAAGATTAGGGTTTCTAATCTGATTTAGGAGACCAAAATTTTTAGGCCGAAATTATAAAGTCACTTCACGTTCAAAGCTTTGAAATTGCAAGCTAAAATATGAGTTTGGAGAAGACTTGAAGAAGGTTGATTCTTGTTGACTAAGAGTTGAATTTTAACTTCTTGGAAGGGTTTCTTTGGAGGGATGACTTTATGCTTGGAGGAGGTCTTGATCTTGAGGTTTGGGTCTTATTTTTATCATCTGAAGCAGATTCTATAAGAAGAGAAGATATTCTTTCTAGGTTTTCCCCTTGGAGCGGTTTTTCCCTCTCTTATAGCCTACTTCTTGTGTCCATTGTATTTATTGTTTTTTCTCTTGATAATTGTTTGATGTAAATATCTAATAAAGAAACATAAGAATATAACTAAAATTCATAAGCAATTATTAATGTTAATGAGAATTTTATTTAAATAATTGTCCTACTACATTCTCCAACATGGTGTCAGAGCTAAGGTGGAGGAAGAAAAGGCATATTGAAGATCATCTTGTTGAACTAAAAGGGTTTTCTTGTCAAGTGGAATCATTTGAAAAATGACACAAGGATAGAATAAGAAGACCTATTGACCTATGTGGAAGGTTACTAAATCAAACTTTCATCAAATATCTCATCATCTCAAGAAGGATCAAGCTCTCATTAAAGGAAGGAAGGATAAGATCTTGTTAAAGATTCTCTAGTACACTCCATCTTGAAGAGAATGAGACATTAAATAATCATAGGATCATCATCCTCTCATTGAAGTTGTTTGAAGACACTATTGTTGACTAGATTCTCGAAGTCATCATTCTAGGGAAATTTTGAAGTCTCCTTGAAAGTCTTAAAAGCATCAAGATAGTTGGAGACATCATCAAAAAGTAGGAATATTGGTTGACAAGTAAGAATAATATTGTCTTCTATGTATCAATCTATATATCATATGGACATACATTTTGCAAGGAAATCAGCAAACTTGTTGGCTCAGCAAATTTCCTAGCATGGAAGAAGAGGATTGACTTGGCACTCACAAAATTTAAAGTCATGGAATATGTCCTTAGTGATGTTCTTGTAATAGACAAATAGAAGATTGAAGAGTTAGAAAAATAAAATAAGGGAGAAGTAAGGGCACAAATGATCACTGTTGAATCCATTAAATATCATCTAGTTCCCTTTGTTGCTAATTTGAAGACATCCAAGGCTATGTATGATACGTTGGTAAAGTTGTACTCTATAAGTACATCGGGTCAATATATTTCCTTGAGGAATAAACTTTATATAATAATGAAATCAAAGGATGAATACATGGCCACTTGTCTTAAGAAGATCTCACAAATAAGAGACCAGTTGCAAGGGCTTGGGGAAACTATTTATGAATCTAAAATGACTATTTGTGTATTAAATGCTCAACTATCGAATTGGAGCAGTTTTGCAACTAATATATACTAAAAGAATGATACTACTTTGTTTGATGAGTTATGGGCTAAATGTATCTCCAAAGAATCTAGAATAAAGGCAAATGATGACACCAAATCAAATGAAAAAATCTTAAGTCTTTGTTGCAAGATACAAGAAGAAGAAGAAAGGAAAGTTTGGATTGTCTAAAGGAAAACCAGATATGTCCAAGATTCAATGTTTTGGATGGAATGAGTATGGAAACTTTAATATGGATTTTCCAAACAAGATGAACAAAAAAAGGAAGGAAAGAAGTGAAGCTCACATAGCTGAAGAAAAGGGAGAGCCTAAGAAGAAGCCAAAAGGAGAAGAACCCAAGGATCTTTACTTTTGAAGGAAGCTCCATCTCTACCAGGTTATCTATGGAATTTTTATTTCTTTTATTAAGTAGAAAGTAGAATAGCATGTATTGTTGCATTATTTATAAGATTCTTGATTTTTTTAAAGCATGGCATCATAGATAGAAGCATATGATAGTAGATGAATTAGCTTCTACATAATCATGTTTCTTTGAAAAGTCATCTAGTTTTCAAAGAATAGGAAGATTGGACCATATTGCATATTATAGTTCATTCAATCATTTCCTAACCTTATGTTAGAGGTAGTCATTTTTCAAAGAGGTGTCATCAAGGTCCTATAAGAACCATCATTTTGGAAGGTTCTTGGAAGGAGCATTATGGCATGACTAGTTTATACTACATCTAGTATGGAAAATAATACTCTTGAAGGATGAAGGAATGTACATGATCAAGTTATAGTATGAAAGGCATAGTGAAAGTCTTTCTCTTCTTTAAAAAGAAACCTATCTTTGACAAGTATAAGAAGCAATTTTGTTCAGGAAGTGATGACTAGATGATTGTATGGAAACAAAGTTATGCACATTTTAAGTAACTCTTCTCCAGGGTAGGGTTCATATCTATAATAATATTATAATAAATATTTGGTTGGTAAGTCTTACATATGGTTACATGATGCTTGAAATGGCATGCTTTGGAATGGCTAGAGATCAAGACCGTCACACAAGATTGCATGGCATAAATATAACAATGTGGATCAACATCAAGTATAGTCTCCAAAAGGAAGAAAGGGAATTAACAATGACAACTCCAAGGAAGATTTTGTAGCTTAGTAATATAGTTTAATCCATGAGCACCCTGATTAAGATGAATGCATGGAGAAATATTCTTGTACAATATGGATATGGATCATGCGAAATGATGTTGATCTTAAAAGATTCAAGTAAGCAAATATTTTAATGAAAGGGGCCATCATGATAAGATAAGTCTAATATTAATATTTTGATATTAGTTATCTAATTGAAATATTGTTTTTGTTACGCGTAAGTACGTAGAAGAAATGCATAATTACAATTAAGGAAAGTTCAACTGTTGGTATTAAACTCAATTCAAAGAACATATGAATTGAGTGAATTATTTTGACATTCCTTGAAGGATTATGTATTCAATGTGTTTACATCATCATCTTGGGATTTAAAGGTAACCACACAAGAGGATAACCTAATATTCATGAATATCACTTTCATGTTTAGAGGGAGCTATGATAGGCTTAATATAATTCCTTCATTGTTTATAAGAGGAAATTGATATGTAAGGTTGATGGCCTGAACCCTGAAATGGCTCCACAAAATCCAGGAAGAGAATAGCAACATAACATCCAGGAAGAAATAAGCTCAATATTATGAGTTACAAAGGAAATAAGGATCCATGCAACTACTATCTCCATGAAGAACTGGTATCTAATACACTAATTAAGACAAGCTAAAGAGGTTGTGGTTATGACTTCCCAATTGAAAGGAAGTAAGAGAATATATTCTGTGATTTAAATAGAGAAGTCTCCTTGAATAATTAAAAAATAGCAAGGATCAAATCCCTAATCAATAGGGAATGAGGATCTCCTCTTTGCTTAAGAGGGAGTGATGATGGACATCACATTTGTATTCTCTACTTCATGTGTCGTGCACTAGGCTAGGACTAACAGTTGTACGTCTAAGTGAAGGACATGGAGGGAGAATGATGGATGGAGGATTGGAAAAGCATCTAAGATTAATAATCCTTAAGGATATAGAATCCAAGATAGGAAGCATTCTTGTTGACCGACACTCTTTGAGGATTGGATAGGTATCCAAGACAAGAGTGGTCGAAGAGGACCAATATTCTTTAAGGATTGGGAATCCAATATAATAATAGTCCTTAAAGGACATTCTTAGTGAACATTCAGATGGGGTATGCACCTTGAAGAGGTAGTGTGGTATCTCAGGTAAATCCTCATAGAATTATTCTCTGAGTCAAGTTTAGGCCTTACTATGTTGACAATGTTGGTCATGATGTTGATACTTAAAGATGGCTTACCAATTTGACTCTTATTATGAGAAATCTTGAGTTTGAGAATATCATTGTACCAGGTGTATAATTATGAATACCTCCCTAGTTAATATGGAGTGTTGGAAAATGTAGCTAGTTTAGGTCTTCATAATTGTCATTGTACTCATGGCATTATGTATATGTCATGTAACAAGCAAAATAAGAAAGAAAAATTATTGTTTTAAAGCATGGGTTTCATGCTTCTTTCGATTGGTCATCTAGGTTAGACATGTTATTCATGCTTATAGGGCTTTTCATTTCATAATAATTATTTTCATGAGTCAAGAGAGACAATATCATTTGTATAAGACCCTATTGGGCAATTTGTATCAAGAAAGAAACATTATTTTTGTGTCAAAATTTTCAAATTTATCCTCCAAGACTAAGTTGGCCCTACTAGTCAAATTTTCCCTAGAGGAGGCAATTTGACCCCTTGAAAAAGGTATAGATAGAGTGAACTTCGACCTCATTATCCCATCATGACAAGAAAGTTTTATCTAATCAAGAAGAGGTGTGAAATATAAGAAGGAAGTCGAGAAAGTCAAGGAGCAAACCCTAACGAAGGAGAGAAGACAAAATTTTAACATTTTCTATTCACACATGCAAGAGGATTAGGGTTTCTGATCTGTTGCATGAGGCTAAAATCTTGAAGTCACTACAGGTCTGAAGTTTTGAAATTGCATGCCAAAATATGAGTTTGGAGCAGACTTTAAGAAGGGATATTCTTGTTGACTAAGGGTTGACTTTTGACTTCTTGGAAGGGTTTCTTTGGAGGGCTGACTTGATGCCCTGAGGAGGTATTGGTCTTGAGGTTTGCGTCTTGGTTTTCTCAATTGAATCAGATTCTAAAATAAGAGAAGAGATTATTTTTGTGTTTCCCCCTTGGAGGGGTTTTTCCCTGGCTTGGAGCGTACTTCTTGTGTCCATTGTCTTTATTGTTTTTTCTCTTGATAATTGTCTCATGAAAAGATCCAATAAAGAAACATAAGAAGACAAATAAAGTTTAAAATAAAATATTAATTTTAAGGTTAATTTTTTTTAAATAGATCCCCTGCTACATTCCCCAACACAATAACTATGAAATCACTTGGTGATTCGTTGTACTATGTGACATTCATTGATGAATTTTCTCATAAGACATGGATATATCTATTAAATACTAAGGATGTTGTATTAACAAGTTTTATGAATTCAAATATGGAGTGGAAAACTTGACATGAAGGAATATCAAGATACTGAGATTTGACAATGGAGGAGAATACGCCTAAAACGAGTTTTTTGCTTTTTGCAAGCAAGTTTGGATTAAGAGGGAGTTAATTGTTCCATAGAATCCACAAAATAATGGTGTATCATAAGAAAAGAAGAGGTCCATTGAAGATATGTTAAGGTTGGGACGCATGATTTGGACTTATCATTGTTCTTATGGGGAGAGGTATCACAACCCGCAATGTACATTCAAAATACAAGTCCTCATAAAGTTTTGGAAGGCATGACTCATGAAGAATCATTCTATAAAAGTAAGCAAGAGGTTGGACACCGGATAATATTTGGTTGTCCTATATATATTCATGTTCCTAAGGATAAGAGAGCTTGAACTATTAGGAAGGAAAGGCATATTTCTTGGTTACAATGAATCATTGAAGTCCTATATAATATACATTCTAGAGCAACGATGGATTAAGGTCAGCCGATATGTCACCTTCGATGAGAAAGTGGCATATTAGAATTCTAAGTAAGTCTCCATAGATTCCTTGGATGAAGTGAAGCAAGAGACCTTAAGGGAGGAGGATTCAAGTTCTACAGAATCTCCTAGAATTCCAAAAGGGCCTCAAGATCCAACTAAACAAGTTGTAGTTCCATAGATCAAGAAGAGATCAACATGGCTTAGATCCACATTAGAAGACGTAAAAGGACATGTATCTCCTGATGGCACATCTAGAGAACTTAAGAAACCCAAGATGTTTTATAGATATGTAGCTCTCATGACAAAACTCATTGATGCAGGACCTTCCACATATGAAGAAACAGCTAGCCAGCAGGAGTGGAAAGAAGTGATGAATGAAGAGTACCAATAAATCATGAAAAAATATGTCTAGGAGATTATTCCAAGGCTTGGAGGGAAGTAAGTGGTGACTTCCAAGTGGATATACAAGATCAAGCATGTTGTAGATGGTAGTATTGACAAATACAAGGTGCGGTTTGTGACTAGAGGGTTCTCTCAGAAAGAGGGAGAAAAATATGATGAGACTTTTGCTCCAGTTGTTAGTTACATCTTTATTAGATCCATCATTTCTCTTATTTCTTCGTTGGGATGTAAATTACACCATATGGATGTGAATATTTCTTTCCTCAATGGTGTGATTGAGGAATATGTGTACATAGAGAAACCTCAAGGATTTAAGTTTTATGGAAGGGAATCTCATGTTAGCAAGTTGAAGAAGGCCTTGCATGGAGTCAATAAATCTCCAAAAACTTATTATGCTCGTATTGACAATTATCTGAGGAGACTGGGATTTACCAAGAGCGATGTTGATCCAAACCTTTACTTTAAGGTTGTGAAGAATGCACACGTGATATTATTACTATATGTTGATAAATTTTTTCTTACAGGTGTTAAGCATCTTATTATTAAATGCAAGAAGAAGTTTCCTTTGGAGTTCGATATGAAGGACCTTGGGTTGATGCACTCTTACTTTGGAATAGAAGTATAGCAGAAACCTGGTGAATTCTTCCTTAGTCAAGGAGAGGATGTGTTAGAGAACATTCAATATTTGGTATGATGGATTCCAAATCCATGGTGATTCCTAGGGTGACTAACTCGAAGAAGTTAGGAAGCTCTGAATCCATGTTTGTAGATCCATCTATGTATTGGCGACTGATTGGTTCCTTGATTTATTTGGTTAAAACCAAGTCATACATATGTTTTTTTGTGAACATATTGAACCAGTTCAAGGTTGAACTGAGACGAGCATTGGATTGCAGCAAAGCATATTTTCAGATATTTGTGGAGTATAGTGAATTATGGCTTGAGATTTGTTTCAAACAAGCATGTACATATTCAAGGACATAGGAATGTTGATTGGGCAAGAAGTATTGAAGATATGAAGAGTACCTCAGGAGTATTCTTTAGTTTGAGATCCGCTATGATATCGTGGATGAGCAAGAAGAAAAAGTTGATTGCACTCAGCACTGGTAAAGTAGAGTACATCATAGCCAATGAGGCTTGTATCGAATCAACACATCTCTAGAAGTTATTTGCAGATTTTTTCATCGAAGAGTTGGAACCGACAGTGATACACTACAATAATCAAAGTTTTTGTGAAGATTTCAGAGAATCTCGTGTTCCATGACAGGTCAAAGCATACTGAGATCGAGTACCACTAAATCTGCGACATGGTGCAGAGGAGATAAATAAGGATTGAGTGCATCTCCATTAATTAGCAGGCAGTTGATGTTCTAACAAAGCCTCTACTGAGATACAAGTTTGGGCTCATGGATATTACCCCTCTCATTGTGAGGGAGTGATGATAAGTCTATAGCATAGATGGACATTCTCTTGGTATTGAGAATGGGTCCAAGAAACCCGGAGGGATTAAAAGGCAGGGTTTAGTGATTGTCCATTAGAGGAGGACCCTGATCACACACCAAGAATGGCAGAGTGAGGTCCTAGACCCTGATCACACACCACGCATGGTGGAGTGAGGTCCTTCAATATTTGGACCCTTATCACACATTAGGAAGTTTATGAGGTCCTACACCTTGATCACCAACCAATAAGGGGTTGAGTGAGGTCTTGGCCTAGAGTGCTCACCAAGAAGGGTGAGAGAGTGCTTACTAGTTGAAGGTATCAACATTTTGGCCTAGGAAGCAGCCATGGGATTTGAGAACCTAGCATTTTGAAGGAGTGGGTCCTAATTATATGCCAATGAAATTTCCATGGGCTTGGTACTGTTATCACTCCACCATATTCCCAAGATAAAAATAAAAACTAGAGTGAAACTCGGAAAATTTCAGAAGACTGCCATACGCACCATTTTCTTGTTAAACGTGCCCTTTTCCTGTCAGATGTGTCCTCTCTGTTCAAGTCTAAATTTGGGTGTCTTCCCGGTGTCCAAATTTGCTCCAAGATGGCTTGTTGGAAAGCCCTTCAAGTATAATTTCCAAAAAGAAGCCCATTTTCCCTATAAAAAATCACTTCTCCCAAGACTGGTAAACGCGCAGCGAACAAGCAAAAATTGAGGTAGAAACGTGGTTTTTTTTCTTTTTCAGTGACCAAATATCCTCCAAAAGATTATAAAATGCACAGGGTTGATGTCATCATCATTATGAATCTACTGGTGGTGGCCATATTTCCATTAGATGCTTCAAAAAAGAGCGTAGCGTCCAAGGTGTTGCGCGTTTAGCAATTTAACTGTGCAAAAAATACCCTTAAAAACACATAAATGTACCAACATGCTAAATTTGCCAAAACTTTCTCAAAATTGGTGGGATATTTTTTAATCAGGTGTTTGAGGCATGGAGTGTCACCTCGGCAGGTATATTTAGCCTCTTTTTCTATTCTTGCTTGGTAAAGTCTTCAATTTTGGCATTGGCTCTTTTGAGCTTGGCCAATGCAATTCTCTCTTTCCAGAAATGAAGTTTGAACTTTGTCCTCAACAATTCATTATCCTTGTTTGCCTTCTCTAGCATATTTTCCAAGTGTAGATTGGATCTATCAAGCCATGGTTCCCGGTTCTCACTAATTTCTAGGGCAAGCGTTTAATTTAAGGTAAGATGGTCTACTAGCTTAGCTTCCCTTTGTCTCTCTAGGGCTAGAGCTCTTTTCACCCCTTTAGTCCTAGGTCTCTATCTTGGAGGTTGATCCTCATCATCATCAGGTTCACCAAACTTCTCTAATGTTTGTTCAAGCAAGGCTTTAGCCTTCTCTGCCTCTCTTTGTGCTTTGATGCATATTACCTCGTCAATGGTGTGTTTGGTCTTCCACTGCTCATTTTCATGCTCAAGAAAGTGAATCACATATTTAGCCCTCTCAAGACTAGCTTGAAGCTCACTAATCTTAGCCTCTTTACCTTTGATTACTACATTTGTGATTTTTTCTTCATCCTCCTCACTATGACTTCCATTATCCTTTCATCCATGATGTTCTTGGTGTCAAAACCCTAAGGATACGATGAAATGAAATGAAAGTGTATGAATTAAAGGGTGATGTGAGGAAATGGAGGAGATAGGAATATGGAAGGCAGCCTAGGCAAGTGAAACCATAGGACTTAGGGTTTTTAAAGGATGTGATAGTTTAGGGAATTGGGATATAAATGTAGGGAGTTGGGAAAGTGTTTTAGGATGTGAGGAAGAGTATATGAAGGTTTAGGGACCATTTTTAGAATGGAAATTAGATTTTAATGAAAACTAGGGTTTTTGAATTTAGAAGGAGGCACTAAATTCACTTAAGCACAATCACACATCAATTTGATATTTGATAAAATGGAGAGATGAAAATTTGTTACTTATTGGCATATGGAGGCATGAAGAATCATTGTGTGAATATTAGGAATGAAACTGTGAGGTAGAAATCAGGCAGAGAATTTTTTGAAGATTTATGGGTGAATGGGCAGCGACTAAGATGAATGAGAAGCAGCCAAGGTAAACGTGCAACATTGTTAGAAAATGCACTGGAAATTTTTCCAAACACGCAGCGACCAGGAAAAATGCTCCCTCTGACCCTATTTTGCACAATCTCAATAAAACGCGCCCTTTGGCCCTGTTTTGCACAATTTCACTCAAACGCGCCCTCTAACCCTGTTTTGCACAATTTCACTCAAACATGCCCTCTGACCCTATTTTGCACAATTTCACTCAAACGCGCCCTCTGTGTTAAACACATTTTTGCAGACCATATTTGGAGGCCTTCCTGGTGTCCAAATTGGGCCCAGGATAGCTCTTTGGAAATATTATCCTGTCTAATTTCCAAATATACCTTTGGTTTTTTTATTTGAGTTGATTTTCCCAAGATTGGTCAAAAAGTGTAGAATGAGGGTGTATAAATGCAGAGTGATCTTGCAGGCAACTTTTGGGGGCCTTCCTCAACTCCAAATTGATATCATGATAGCTCATTGTAAATCTCTTCCAGTCTAGTTGTCATTTGACATATCGCACAAGTTATTTGGACACTCCAGCTATGAGAAAACTTGATTTTCCCAAGGTCACTTCAGAAGTGCATAAAACCTCTTGAAGCACCTGTATTTTTTACTTTTCTCCAAAACCATGACCCCTGTGTAAAAACTAAAGGAGGTGTTTTTTCCTTGGCCTATTATAGAAAAAAACCTCTCTCACTTTTGTTAAATTCATCTTTTTTTAGTCAGAAACATAGTTTGAATCAAAATTGGCCCTATGAGTGGCAAATGATTTGTGCCTTGGAATGACTTCTTGGAAAATGATGGAGGAATGATGTTTATGAGTTGGAATGGCTTCATACATGCTGAAATGACCTCCCTTATGCCTCCTCTGCTTAAATGTCTCTGATTCCATAGCAAACCCTAGCTCAGTGGGAGAGGAAATTAGGGTTTGGTGTAGGCAAAACAGGGGATTTGGGACTGCCTTGTAGAGGGAGGAGAATGAAGGGGTTAGGGGCTGTCTAAATTCTTGGGGAAATTTTTGGGGATAGGGATATATTTTAGAGAGTAGGGGAAAGTGGAATTTCAAGGATTGAGTGAGGGGAAGGGGTCCAAAAGGGAAAAACATAGGCCTAGTCTCGAAAAGTGTCAAATTGTAGCAATAGGCTAAGGCTTGTGGAAAAATGATGATTTGGGCACCCTTGGGAAAAATGGTTAAAAAAAAAAGTGACATCAATGATAATGATGGAGATGAGGTGAAATCAAAGTAAAATAAGGCGGGATGGGTGGGATGCAAATACTAGTGCTAACAAGTACCACCCAAGATGGTGAGCCCTGGTATTGCACCAAGAGTGTTGCAACTCCCAGAGGCTACTCAACTTTACTTTATCAACCTGGGGTTTGTACAAACTTGTAGGTGACATTACTATATTCACGTCATATGGGCTCTACTCAAGCCATCCTCATCTTAGTTCTACAATGAGGTGCTAGTACTGGGGTTACTCTAGGAAAGGAAGTATGTCACACTTATAAATGAAATCTAAGACTGGAAATAGATAATAACCATTACTATATTAACAAGGAAATATACTACTCTATATCACACTGATTCATCTAACTATTTTCTACATTGGCAAGAAAGAAATATTCATACTTATGTTAAGGCAAGAAAAGGAAATTACACTAAGTGGCATTCATTGTCTAGATTACTCAATTGAATTGCATAAAAGGAAACTAATTTAGAGAACACATCATGAATCAATGACTAATTAAGTCCTATCTAACTTATTCTTAACTATTGTGTCTAATTATGCATCTTGTAATGGAATAATCACACTTTAAAATGGTTTTGTTTTGCAGCAAGGGAAGGAGGCGCTTAGGTGGTCTAAGAGAGCCCTGGACCAAATCTCCAGGTATAAAGTTCTATTGGTGGCTTGGATAGGCTCAAGTGAATTGGAATAATGATTTTGGGTTGAAGGAGAGGGTGTTTGGCACTGCTACATGAAGCTACTAGAGGATTTCCTGTACTACTACAGGATGTCCTGAAAAGCTACAAGAAAGAGGCCGAGTGGATTTGGAGGCTAGAAATGATGAGGAGAAGGTTAGGAGAGGTGGGGGAAAGGTGGTTCCTAGTAGATGAAGGATATCCAACCCCTTGGCCAAGCTCAGAGCTCTTCAAAAATCTTGTATTTCACCCACAAGGTTGCTCTCGGTGATGTAATGGTGACCTCAAAAACAGGGTTGTAGGTGACTTGGATGGAAGGTGTCTAATGAAGGGTGAAAAACTCAAGATTATGGTGTTGAAGGGGGGCTTCTCTGCTACTCTATCCAAACCTGCAATCAAGACATATGTTCATGCATTCATAATTGACAAACTTATCATAAAAATGGTGGACAAGATGAGTTGAATTTAGATCAATCTACCTATGCAATTGAAACAGAGATCTAACTCTAAACCTACAACATGTTCATGATAAGCCAAGTAAAAACTATCTAAATTTTCCAAGAAATCATAAATTGAAAATATATTTGGTCTTTGTTGGAAGACCTTCCTCCTTGAGCTCTAATGGAAGAGGTGAGAGAGGGAGGCTTAGCACACAGTTTTGATGTTTTATATGCTACCAAACAGATAATGAAAGAAATCAACTACTAGAACATAAAAAATATAGACACATGTACACAAGAGAGACTGAGACCAATGGATTGGACCCTAACCCACAAGCTCGTCTCCTTGAAATCAACTGAATGGAAAAGAAACCAAATGCTCATCTTATTTCATAACCAGTCTTTTACATGAACAATGAAAGTCATAAATGTCTAAAACAAAAGCCAAAAATGCTCTAGCTGCATCCAAAATTCGAATCCTAGTGAGATCTTGCTCTGGCCTATCTATGCTAGAGGGTAGCTACCAACAGCTCCCTAAAAATTAGGTCTTTGTTCCCTTGGAACTCGAGAGAAGTGGAGCTTGGCTCCCTTTGATCATTCACTTGCTTAGTTGCCTCTAATTTCAAGTTGTTGGAGGAGAATCTTGAAGAGATATTGGTTGACTTTAGGAGTTAAGAAGGTGTCCAACCTCCCTACAATTACTCCTTTTTGTCTACTTCGAGCCTTGATTTTGCAATATTTCTCAAAAATGGCATTATTCCCTTCATTTTCCTCCAATTAAACCATATTAGGTCTTGAATCATGACAACCCTTAATATACTATTCTCACTAAGAAAAATATGACAAAATGAAATTAAATGTGTGAGAGAGAGAATATTTAAGCTAAAAAGGTGATTATTAACTCCTTAAAATATACCTAATTACGGTGCTCATCATCACCCCTCTACCAAATTGTTGCTCATCCTTTGAGCAACTCAGTCCTATTTCTTGATTTCTTTTAGATCCCTTGTGGCTTCTCTTACATCCCAACGTATCATGGAAGGAGTCCCTTCGGGTGAGTAAAACCCTACATTCTTTCCTAGCTTTTCCCATTCCTTGTCCTCCTTAGTTTAATATTTTCCTTCACTCAGTCTCAGTAGGAAAGATGGACTGATTTTTAATCCAGGCCACTTGATCTTCATTGTTTGAATGGCTCTTTTGTACAAGGGTGCTCCTTCTAGGGCAGCTCTCAATCTATCTGAAGTATGATACTCTAGGTTTCTTAGGATAAGTGGGAGGTCATTCCATCTTCTCCGACATTCCATCACACACTCCTCTCCCAATAGTCTAGAGATGTCATCATAATGTGCAATTGTCTGTGCTTGCATGTTGAGATACCTATCTGCAAGGCTAGCATCATTGGCTATCATTTTGTGGTTGCTTATGACCCCTCTAGGGCTGATTAGCTCTGCCCTGATTTGGAGAGGATATTTTCCTTCTATCTTTATCACCTTTTTAACCTCCTCTACCCTATCTTCTTCATTGGACATCCAAAATGCTAGGGCCATTAGTTTCATATCTCCCATCCTAGAGTTTGGGTCCCAAATTTTCATATCAGTTAGGATAAGGTTATGCATGTAGAAATATTTTTCCCTACCCTCTATACTAGACTGGCTACAGAAAGAATAAATTGCCTATAATTCTATAAAGGCAATGACCCTTGTTGTGCTAAAGTCTTGATTTGGAATTGTAGCCACTGCTCTTTCAGATAAATTGCATAAGTGTTTGAAGGATTCCTATGTCGTATTTCCTTCATAAACAGGTCTGCCATAGTGGAAATTTGTTTGTCTTTCTGCTACAATTTGTCATTCAATATTACATTCTCTGCATGTGCCTCTTGCAGCTGCTCTTTTAACACTGCCTCCCTAAGTCTGATATCATCCAAATCCCTCCCCATCTCAGTGTGTTTCTCTTCCATTATCCCCATATCTTCCACATTCCTAGCTTTGGAAATTTGCATCCATTGGTGGGTGCCCCTCTCTCTTTTTCCAGCTCATAGAATAGGGGGATGGA
Source organism: Pinus albicaulis (assembly GCA_034641835.2). Taxonomy (NCBI): domain Eukaryota; kingdom Viridiplantae; phylum Streptophyta; class Pinopsida; order Pinales; family Pinaceae; genus Pinus; species Pinus albicaulis. The sequence continues at coordinate 778,680,434 of CM076578.1, forward strand.
GATCTTTTGAGGGATCAACCTCCCTCTTTCAATGAATGTACAATGGGATCTTAAGTTTGTTTGTGGGCTAGGATGTTGAACTACTGTAATATCTTTTGGGATGATTTTTGGAGAGGTTGGATCCTCTTTTGGTCCCTCCTCTTTTGATTCTTTTTTCTCAACTTGGGAATCATGCCCCTCAAATTTTGCCTCTTTTTCATCACCTTAGGCATCCTGTCATTCCAATGGTGCCTTTTTCTCTTCCCCTTGGACATTTTTCTCTTCTTGTAGCAAATTCTGAGTTTCCTATAGCATTGTCTGGGTTTCCTGTAGCACTGTCATGGTTTTCTGTAGCAATGTCATGGTTTCCTGTTGCATACCATGTGTTTCTTGTACCTCCTCCTTTCCTTTTCCTTGGAGGTCTATGGGTGATTGTGCTTGTTTTAGGGATGTTATCCTTGAGGAGTGTCTTCTTGGGTAGGTCATAGGTGCCTTTTTGGGTGAAGTGGCCTCATGAATATTTCCCTCCTCTGGCCCTATTTCTCCTTTCCTGTTAGGTGAATCCTCAATTGTGATGGGGCTCTTGGTTGGATTTTGAGGCCTCCCCTGTATCACCCTGACGCTTTTCCTGGTCTTGAAATACATTGGGGTCTGAATCTTTATTTTTGCTTTCATAGGGGTGCTTAGAGTGGCTAAAGTGGCAGCCAATTCCTTTTCAGTGGTCCTTGGTGAAAGGCTAGTTTTTTGATGGGAGATGTCAGTGGTAATCTTGGGGTTTAGGGTCTCATATTCTTCTATCTTTCCCTATTCCTCTTTTTCTTATTTCTCTTCTTTCCCTTTCTCTTCTTTCTCTTCCTCTTTTTTATCTTCCTCTTATTTATCTTCCTCTTCTTTATCTTCCTCTTCTTTCTCTTCCTCTTATTTATCTTCCTCCTCCTCACTTGCCTTCTCTGCTCTTGCATCTTCTATGGTTTTTGCCTTTGTCTACATTTCCTCTTCTTCCTTTGTCCTTTCAGTCCATTATTCTCCTTCTTTAATGCTCCTTTCTCCAAGGCTAGAGGCAGGATCTCTCCACGGGTGATGGTATGTGTCCCAATGAAGCCTTCTTTCTCCATGTCAATGAAAATGGACCAAGGTATAGTGATGTTGAGTCTATTTAAAGCATATTCCACTATGAGTTTGATGAGACCATGATGAGCTAGGTGTTTATATTTCCTCTCCCTTACCCTATGGCTCATATCTTTGATTGAGCAGAGAAGGAAATATGGGATATTCAATCTCTGATGTAAAGGCAGATCCCCTTTGAACATAAGTTCATGCAATAACCTAAAGTGATATCCATATACTACACTTAGTCTTCCCTCACAAAAGATATACTTCATGATATGGTAAGCCACCTCATCCCATGGGTAAGGTAGACTTTGCCTTCTTATCCCATCTATATCTTCAATGTATTCCTCATTGGGCAAGAAGAAACTCTTCTTAGAGGCAACACTAGAGACTATGTCCTCTCTATTCTATTTAATTCCTATAGGTAAGATGGTGATTATTTTGATGAGATCAATGGTTATGGTAATTTATAGTCCTCTTAACATTTTGGTGGCATTATCATATGCTTGAGAGTGCAAGGCCACTGCAAACTCTCAAGCCACTTCATCATCATTCCCCGTGAGGAGCTCGAAGAACCCCAACCATTGATGGTTTCTGAAGATGTCTATGACAGGAGGATGTAGCCTAATTCTCTTGGTGTATGTGGCCTCCCTTCTATTGAAACCTCACCCCATCTTGTGACTATGTTAGAGAGGTGGTTATCTCTAGCTTGTTTCCAAAGGCACTATGATATGGGACCTCAAAGCTTTTAAATTTACTCAAAAGGTGGTTTTTTATCCCCTATTCCTTTAAACAACTCTTAAATTTACGGAATTATGGCTTGACTATGTGCAAATTACCATGACAATTCTTGCAACTTGATGGGGGCGATGGCCACTTACCTCTCCAATTCTGATGTTTGTGTCTTGAAGAATGGTGTTGGGGTGCTAATACACCCTCATGGTGGCTTTCATTTCACCTCTCAACCCTTTTTGCCTTCCCTGGAAACTTGTTGCAGCAGTAGCAGAGTTTCCTATAGCACAGTATGCATGCAAAACTTAACCATGGATCAAATCTCCTTGGTGTCTCATGCATTTATCCTTTGCTAACTAATCTTGAAATGAACAATATAATGAGGGGAAATGATCCAAAGTACGCTTTTTATTCTAAATCAAGTGGGCTTGGAGTGTATTGGTGATGTGGATTTGGCACGAGGTTTCCATATTTGGACCGTTGGGCCCACTCGAGCCTATCATTCCCTTTTTCCTCATAATCAACTCCCACTTCTTGTTATCCTTCCCATAACTGATGTCATAGCTCCATGTGGCATGCAACTTCACCAACTTTTAACTTTAACTATTCGAGGGTGGCCAAGTTAACTGGTCACCTTTTTGCCTATTAAACTCTCTTTTCTTGACATTTACTCATTTAGTCAAATGATGCATAGTAAGAGAGTCAAATAGCCATACCCTAGTTTGCCTGATTTCTAATGAGTTGTGGGATCCTTTGATGTAGGGATATAGAGCACTGTGATGGTCACAAATGATGTGTTTTATTTATTTATTTATTTTCCTGAGTGAGGTGCTTACTATGTTTTGTCTTGCTATGTCTTCTATAGGAACCTCATAGAGACCCTAGGATGTTTCTTTTGATGTATCTCCCCTTCTGGATTCCTCTAGTGATCTTCGGGATCATATCTTTATCATTCATCTCATGCCTTTTGATGTGATGGATGCATGCACAAATGTGCTACAGGAAGTGATCGTATTCTTGTAGCAGTTTTCTTATTACAGTTTTGGAGCTCAAACTGTCCTGAGGAAGGAAGAAAAAGAGTGTCGAGATGATAGGGGTGGTGTTAGGATGTTGATGGAGTGGTGTAGGGGAGGAAAACATGAGAGAAGAGACCTTGTGTGTGTATTTTATCTGAAAGCATTGTATTATTTTTTCTTTGCTAAGGGTATTTTCATTTATAAAACATGTGCATACTTGTCTCATTAGTTTGCTTAAGGATTGAGGATTTTAACCATGAATTGTAGATGATTTTAGTGAATTAGAAGTATGAAATAAGCACAAATAACACTGAGCAGTAGTGTAAAATAGAGAAATAATTCACCACATAACATTTACATAGCAGGCATGATGAAGCATTTCACCCCTCCTAGGCTACATCGACTGGTCCAGCTCCCAATGGCATGTCCATCTTTCATTATGCTTAAAATTTTGCAAATACATGTAGTTACAAGCCTATAATGGCTATTTTCTCTGCACCAATGGCTCCAGAATGCTCCAATTAGCTAATAATGACTCTTCATTCACTCATAATGGGCCAAAATTGAGTCTCCCACTCATTTTCCCAATTACACCTAGAAAAGCTCTACTAAATGTGGAGGACTCCACTTAACTCGAGTCAATTTGGAAAATTCCGCCAAAAAATAGTGCGCCTCCAAGAATCTCACTGAAAAATACCACAACAATAAATGCTTAGTGTTTGGGTGGCCACATGCCAACCCAAACCACGTGGCCTAATTGTGAAGGTTGGCAGAACCGTGGAGAAACCGTACGGAGTTTGTTAATGGTTGCCATGTGATAAGGTTTTAAATGGTTATAATAAATTTCATTGGTTGTAAACGATCGGAGTTGTATTCTATAACATGTGACTACCACAGGGACCACTAGCGGGTTGGGACCGCCAACGGTCCCCAACCCCCACTCCACTTTGCATTACACTTTAAATAGAACCCCTGACATAGTAATGTTAAGTAACACATGTGGCTCGGGTGGTAAGGCATGGGCGTGCTATGCCAGAGGTCCAGGGTTCGACTCCTGTGGCCTCCACAATAATTTTAATGCACCACTAAGGGGACACATGGCGGCCTCAGTGCTGGCCACGTGTCTCCTTCTTATTAGCCCAAAAACCAAAATGTACAACCACATTAAACGAATAGAATGGTGCCAATTGTCATCCATTGCTTGGCTCGAAGAAAATGAATATTCCTCTGAATATTATTTTTTGCTAATTGTACATCCACCATGCTGACTGGGCATCCCAGTCAACCCTGTCGTAAAATTTACTTGTTTGGGATTTCGATCAGAACCCGATATCTCCCTCATACGACATCGGTTTTTCGAACCGTTCATGGCACTGGAATCAGAAAGACAAGATCTACGTAACCATCCTAGTTTCAACCCAATCCCATAACATTCAATTTTGAGAAAAATTTATAAACTCATGATCAGTATTTAACACAAATTGGCTCACAGTGGTAAAGTAGAGGGTTTTATGAGTGGGTCTTCATGCATGGGATGGAGTGATGGTTAGGGATGGTAGACCAAGGTGGAGAACAATTTATCTATGTATTTTTTAGGGTTACGGAGCCTTAGGTGAGCTTATTCAGCCTCAGGTAGCTTTCCTGTAGCATTATAGGGTTTCCTGTAGCACTATAGGACATCCTGTAGCAGCCTAGGACATCCTGTAGCACTCCAGAGAATAGGAGAAAATTGGACTTTTTGCTCAATTGGTGGTAGAAATGGATGAGGGGATGCATGTTGGGGTTGGACATGGAGTGGATAGGTAGAGGAGAGAGAGAGATGGAAGGAATGTTGCTCCCTTTTTCCAAATTGTCCTTGTTCAGGAACTTGTAAAATAGAAGCAGGTTAGTGCATAGGTGTTATTTCATTCTTTTGGATATTTTTTCTCTTTTCTTCCTTTTTTTTATTTTTTTTTCTTTTGAAGATACGAGGGTTGCCTCAGTAGATTTTTTCACCCCACAAGCCTACCTCGAGCACCTTAAAGAGGTTTTCACCCAAGGATATTTTATTTCTCAGTTTTTTTTCCTTATTTCTCTTTTTTTTTGTTTTTTTTTTTGCTCCAGGATTGCCTCATGGAGGTTTTCAACCCGAGAGTTGGCCTTGGATGCCTCAGAAAGGTTTTTGCCCAGACCTCTTTATTTTTTCTTTTTATGTTTTCTAGGAAGGTGATGAAATAGAAACTATGAAGCTTCCAATTACATTCACCTCTTTGTTTATTGTATTGGTAAATTCAATTAGACAGGGGCCTCTTGTACATCTTTAGCCTATAACCATTGACAAGCAGAGGGATCCCCTCCTCATCTATGGTCCTGATCTGAACAACCCCCTTGTCACGGAATTTCTCCACTTTATAAGGTCCAAGCCATCCGGTCATTAACTTTCCATTAAAGTCCCTGAATTTGGAGTCATAGAGCAGAGCCCAATCTCCTTCCTTAAATGTCTTCTCTTTAATGTTCTTGTCATGCCAAACTTTCCTTTGCAGTTGGATTACTTCTATGAGAAGGAGGGCCTACATTCTAAATTCATCCAAACCATTTAGCTGAAGTAACCTTTCTTTTTGTGCCTTTGTGATGTTCAATTCCAACTGAGCTTCCATTCTAAGGTGTTATACTCAAACTCAATGGAGAGCATAACTTTCTTCCCCTAAAATAGATCATATGAAGTAAACCCCGTAGTTGTCTTCCAGGTGGTATTGTAAGCCCAAATGGCCTCCACCAATCTGTCTACCTAATCTTTTATGCTGCTTCTTACAAATTTGGTGAGGATGTTCTCCAAGGCTCTATTTTTCACCTCCACCTACCCATTTTCTTGAGTATGATAGGGAGTGGAATCATTGTGCTTTATTTTGTGTTGCCTCGTGAGGTTCTCAATGAGATGAGATGTGAATTGAGCCCCCTGATCAGTGACTACCTCATGGGGTATCCAAACTTGTAGAACACATTCTCTCTCAAAAACTCAGCTACCTTCTCTTCTTTTGTTGTCTTTACAGCCCTTTTTTCATACCACTTGGTCAAGTAATTGGTGCAGACTATGATATACTTCTTCTTCCTGGATGGTGGATCAACGGGTCCAATGAAGTCCATGCCCCACTTGTCAAATGGCTCTAAATCCATCTGAGGTTGTAAATGAATTTCATCCCTCAGTGTAGGTCTCCCCATCCTCTGACATTGATCACATATATTGGTGTATCTCTTGGCATCCTGGTGGAGGGTAGGCCAATAGTAGCTAACTTGTAAGGCTTTGAAGGTTATCCTCTTAGCAGCAAAATGACCCCCATAGGGACCATCATGACATTCTGAGAGGATGTCAAATACCTCCTCTTACCTCACACATCTTCTGAGAATTTGATCCGGACCCAATTTGAAGATATTTCCACCAATCCAAGTAAATGGGGTGCTTTTTCTTATAATTGTGCTCTTTTATTTGGATGAAAGGTTTGGAGGAAACCTCTCAACAACCAAGTAGTTGGCTATGTCAGCAAACAAAGGAGAGTGTTAAGATAGCAAATGGGTGTTCATCCGAAAGCTTATCATCAACCATCCCTTCCTCATCTGTAGATAAAGTTAGTCTAGATAAGAAATCTACAACAACATTTTCTTTTCCCGGTTTATCAACAATTATCAAATCAAATTGCTGCAACAACAAAAACCATCTAATGATTCTAGCATTGACATCAAGTTTATTCATTAAATAAATGATGGTTGCATGGTTGGTATGTAAAAAATTCTTATAACTAGTAATAAAACGCCTGAATTTATTTAGGGAATGAACAATAGCTAAGAGCTCATTTTCAATGAAAGTATAGTTTAGTTCAGCCTTGGACAGATTCTTGCTAATGAAATAGATGGCATAGGGTAATTCATCTTCCAATTGTCCCAAGGTTGTCCCCACAACTTAATCCGATTCATTTGTATGAACGTGGAAGGGCAGAGCCCAATTGGGACCTCAAAGTATAGGGGTAGTGGTTATTTTTTCCTTGATGAGATCAAAAGCCTCCTGACAAAGATTAGACCAGAAAAAACTCATAATCCTTGGCCAAAAATCCAAATAATGGTGAAGCCACTTTGTTGAAGTCCTTAATGAACCTCCTATAGTAACCAGCCAAACCTAGGAAACTTCCGACATGTCTCTGTTTTGAGGAATAGGCACCCTTTTATGATGGTGATTTTGTTCAAGTTTACCTATATTCTTGCTTGTGATGTGGAGTGGCCTAGGACTATCCCTGCCCTTTTCAAAAATTAACACTTTTCAGGACTCAGGGAAAGATGCATTCAATGCACTTCCTCAACACTTTTCCTAGATTGGAGAGAGCCTCCTGGAAATCATACCCATAAGGTGTGAAATCATCCATGTAGATCTCTACAAAGTCATGGAATAGTTCAGAAAAAATGCTCAGGACTGCTCTCTCGAAAGTAGTAGGGGAATTGCATATGCCAAAGGGAATGAATTTGTAAGGGAAATTTCCCCAAGGACATGTGAATGTGGTCTTGTCCTGGTCCTCAAGGTTGATCTGAATTTGGTTATACACACCAAATCCATCCAAGAAAGAGAAAAACTTATTTCCTACAAGATCATATAAGACTTGATCGATGAAGGGCAAAGTAAAATGGTCTTTCTTAGTGCCTTTGTTTAGTTCTCGGTAGTCAACACAGATTCACCACTTCCCATTTTTCTTTGGTACTAGAACAAGAGGAGACACCGAATCATTGTCTGATATGGGGTAGATGAAACCTACATCTAGCAACTTTTGTATTTCATCCTTCACTATGTCTTTTAAGGTTGGGTTCACCATCCTTTGGGAGTGGCACAGAGGATTTCATCCCTCTTTAATATAGATATGATGTGTGCACACTGAGGGATGCACCCCTTTCAAGTCCTTGTAGTCCCAAGAAAAAGCATCTAATTTTCCCCTCATGAGTTGGCATAGTTTCTCTTCTTCTTTGGTCAAGAAGGATGAGTCAACCTTTAGGGATTTAGATGGGCCAAATTCCACAACCTTGGTGGCTTCAGAGGTTGATTCAACTAAGTGCAGCTCAATCTAAGGGTGGCTTTCAGATTCTCTCACTAGGTCATCAAGTGGAATGGCAATGGGGGGCTGGCTTTGAAGGATGTGGTCAATGAGATCATCCTCATCAGGTTTCCCCCCTCCAAGAACATTATTTGTGGTATAAATGGGGTAGGGTGCGGTATTGTACACTTCATATTCTTTTTCTTCATCCTCCAACCACAAGGGTAGGTCATGGTCAATGGAAGGTTGGGTAGGAAGATATAATGCTAGTTGTTTGGAGAAGGGCCCATTCTTGATAGTCATGTTTTAGGCCCTACAACTGATATAAGCATCGACAATGGCCAACCAAGGTATTCCTAAAATGAGAGGGTATCCATTAAACTTGGTTTTTGGTTGAAGGATCAAGAAGTTTGTGGGGTATTACCAGGAGTCAATTAAGACTATAACATCCTCAAAAACTCCTTCCAGAGCTACTATGGATCTGTCTGCAAGTTGCAGAACTGTGGTGGTATTTTTCAAGGCTCCTTGGAGGTTGAGTTTAAGCATGGTTTCCCTAGTCATCACATTAATGGAATCCCCAAGATCAATCAAAGTGTGGGGGACAATGACACCATCAATGTGTACATCTACTACTAGACTTCCAGGATCTAGGTACTTCGGGAAAATCACCCTTCCCAACATTAAGTCGGATAGTTGTCCTACAACATTAGCGGGGGTGTCTTTATTCTTTCTCCTAGGCTTTTTAAAGCATGTTTATTTAATGAGCCTATTGTAAATAGGAACATCCTTAATGGCCTGGAGAAGGGGAATTTTCACACACAGATTCTTTAGTTCTCTGATAAGTTCATTCTCTTGCGGGGTGTGTTGACTAGGGTAGATCAGGCACTCAGGAAAGCGTGGTTGATTGGTCTGAGGGTTGCTTTCTTCCTTTCCTCCTCAACCTCTACAGGTGGAGATGGAGGATGATTGTCTGGGAGTAATCTTCCAGACTTGAGTTTAATTTCATGTATCTCCACAAGATAAGCTGGATAGGATGTTTCCCCACTGTAAATCTATTGTGCCTGTTTTTTTTTTGGGTTCAAATTGGGTTGGGCAGGCATCTAAGGCATATTAGGTGGAGCAGAATGAGTTAGTTGAGGTTGAGGTTGGGGTGGAGGCATTAAAGCAGGTGGTTGGTTGTGTTGGGGCCTCCACCCTTGTGATGGGTTGCTCCACAGAGGTGGTTGAGGAATATACTGCCAAAAGGATGTATTTATAGGCTAAGGGTGATATGGAGGGGTATAAGGCCAAGTAGGTTGTGTAGGCCATGATGGAGGAGTGGAGGTATACCAAGATTGCATAGGTGCATTCTGGTTTGCATGGTAGTAGGAGTAAGGTGCACCTTGCATGCCTTGCTAATATGACCAAAGCCCTTGAGGCCTTCTTTGATTTATGAAATAGAGTTGCTCTGGTCCTCCTTCCCCACCTTGATATATATATTTGAGACCAGGTAAGGAGGAACATTTATCTGTGGCATGATTCTATTCACAGACTAAGCAAACCTCTATGACATTTAGTGGACGTTCATTTCGAGGGTGTTTTCTGGTACATCTAGGCAGAAGATAACTAAGGCTCTCTCTGCTTCCTCTTGTTTCCTTTTGATCTTCATTGTGTCCATTTTCGAAGCAAAGGTGTGCTACATCTCACTTTTAAATTCCTCCAACATGATTCTAATCTCATGCTTGATTGAGGTGGAAGAGGAGGGGGTGTTGGTCATGCTTTGGCTAGCTCTACCTTTCTTCCTAGATGTCCTAGAGTGGTTTCTAAATATAGTCGTGATGTCCTCATAAGGTAGTTGGTATATATCTCCTCCAGACATCATATTAAGGGTTTCTATCACCTCTTCCCTGATCCCTTGAATAAGTACCAATTTGAGTGATTCGAGATCAAGGGTGTAGTTGGCTCTTTTATAGTTCAGCTGGAATCTTTCTTCATAATCCTTCATAGATTCATCAGGTCCCGAATTCATCCTAAATATATCCTATTTTTTCACTTTGGTCCTGCAATAGTCTCTATATTTGTAGTTGAAGGATTCTTGCATCTGTGCCCAAGTAGTGATATGGTTCCCAGGCAAACCCATGAACCAGCGCAAGGTTTCATCCTTAAGGGTGGATGGGAACAATTTCATCTTTTGGTCATCTGAGGCATAGTCATAAGTCCTATACACAACAACAAACTCGAACATGAAGGTGTTAGGATCCTCAAAATTAAGGCCATGGAAATGTGGAAGGGCTTACGGACTGATGTTCTCCATTCTAGTTTCTACATCAGTTTCTCTAGTGGGAAAGACTCCTTGGGCCCTAGTTTCAGCCATGGATTGAATTGGTGAGGTAGGTTCCTCAGGTGAAGAAATTTCCTCTTCTTCCCCAATAGGTTCTTCAAATTTTTCAAGTGGTTCACCTATAGGGTGTTCTACCTCATAGTCACTGAAGAAGAGTGAAGGGTGATTGTGTGTTGATCTGGGGGGTTTTGGTAAGAATTTTCCTTGGTTGTCCCTACTCCTACGAGGCATGAACTTCAAATTGTTTTTGTGTTTTTCAATATTTTGGAACCGAATGTAAAATATAAAGCAGAAGAGAATGCTTAAGCATAAATAAACATCTACTTAGGTACCTCCCTGGAAATGACGCCAAAAAGTGGTGAGCCATCGTATTGCACCAAGAGTGTTGCAACTCCCAGAGGCTACTCAACTTTACTTTATCAACTTGAGCTTCATACAAACTTGGAGGTAACAGTGCTATATGCACAACATATGGGATCTACACATGCCATCCTCATCTTAGTTCGACAATGAGGTGCTAGTACTAGGGTTACTCTGGGAAAGGAAGTCTGTCACACTTCTAAATGCAATATAATACTGGAAATAGATAATAACCATTACTCTATTAACAAGGAAAGAGACTACTCTAGATCACACTAATTCATCTAACTATTGTCTACTATGGCAAGAAAGAAAGATTCATACTTATGCTAAGGCAAGGAAAGGAAATTACACTAAGCGGCATTCATAGTCTAGATTACTTAATTGAATTGCAGAAAAGGAAACTAATCTAGAGCACACATGTTGAACTAATGACTAAGTAAGTCCTATCTAAATTATGCTTAACTACTATGTTTAATGATGCATATTGTAATGGACTAATCACATTTTAAAATGCCTTTGTTTTGCAACAAAATAAAAAGGTGTTTAGGTGGTCTAAGAGGGTGCATGGACCAAATATTCAGGGATAAAGGTCTATTGGTGGCTTTTCTAGGCTTGGGTGAAGTGGAAGAATGATTTTGGGTTGAAGGAGGGGGTGTTTGGCACTGCTACAAGAAGCTGCTACATGATGTCCTAAAAAGCTACAGGAAACATGTTGAGAGGAGTTGGAGGAAAGAAATGATGAGATATGGTTAAGAGAGGTGGGGAAAAGGTGAATTTCGGTAGATGAAGGATAGCCAACCCATTAGACAATCTCATAGCTCTTCAAAAATAGTGCCTTGCACCCACAAGGTTGATCTTGGTGATGTAATGGTGACCTAAAAAACAGGGTTGTAGGTGACTTGGATGGAAGGTGAAAAAATCAAGATGATGGTGTTGAAGTGGGCCTTCTTTGTTGCTCTATCCAAACTTGCAATCAAGACATTTTTTCATGCATTCATCATTGAAAAAATTATCATAAAAATGGTGGAAAAGTTGAGTTGAATTTAGATCAATCTACCTATGCAATTGAAACGGAGATTTACCTCTAAACCTACAACATGTTCATGATAAGCAAAGTAAAAACTATCTAAATTTTCCAAGAAATCATAAACTGAAAATATTTTGGTTTGTAGTGGGAGACCTTCCTCCTCAAGCTCCAATGGAAGATGTGATAGAGGGAGGCTTAGCACACAGTTTTAATGTTTTATATGCTACCAAATAGGTAATGAAATAAATCAACTACTAAAACATAAAAGAAAGGCACATGTACACAAGAGAGACTGAGGCCAATGGTTTGGGCCCTAACCCCCAAGCTCAGCTCCCTGAAATCAACTTAGTGTAAAAGAAAATAAATGTTCATCTTATTTCATAACTAGTCTTTTACATGAACAATGATAAGTTAGCAATGTCTAATACAAAAGCCAAGAGTGATCTAGCCGCATCCAACATTCGAATCCTAGTGAGATATTTCTCTGGCCTATTTATGCTAGAGAGTAGCTACCAACAACTCCATAAAAAGTAGGCCTTTGTTTCCTTGGAACTCGAGATAAGTGGAGCTTGGCTCCCTCTGATCATTCACTTGATTAGTTGCCTCTGATTTCGAGTTGTTGGAGGAGATTCTTGAAAATATATTGGTTGCCTGTAGGAGTTAAGAAGGTGGTCAACCTCCCTACAATTACTCCTTGTTGTCCACTCCAAGCCATGATTATGCAATCTTTCTAAAAAATTGCATTATTCCCTTCATTTTCCTGCATTTAAACCATATTAGGCCTTGAATCATGACAACTCTTAATACATCATTCTCACTAAGCAAAATATGACAAAATGCAATTAAATGTGGGAGAGAGATAGAATAATTAAGCTAAAAAGGTGACAATTAACTCCTTATAATTTACCTAATAATGGTGCTCATCACAATATATGGCCACTAGCGGACGTTGATGATGATGGATAACCTTTTTATTTAAAGAAATTTGTCAATTTGAGAACACATGTGACAATGATTATGAATACCTCCCTAGTTAAGAGGGGGCGTTGAATTTGTAACTTTGGTAAGTCTTCATAATGTATATTTGGTCACTTGATGTACTTGTATTTATCATTGTAAAGGATATTTATAAATTCTTGAATCAAAGAAAAAAAAAATTGAGTCAAAATCCCATTGAGATTTTTTAAAGATGAAAAATTGAATTTTTGAAATGTAAATTTTGGCTCCAAAAGTGACAAGTCGGCTTCCCTCCAAGTCAAGTTGGCCCTGGAAAAGAGACACGTCCATTCACCCAAGACAAACTACTATATAAAGGCAACTTGACGTCCTCCATTTGGGAATTAACATTCTCTCACAATACAGTTTATGGGAAAGCAAGCAAAGAATAAGAAGGAAAAATAAGACGAATTCTCTCTCTCTCTCTCTCTTGTGGTTTTCACTTTTCTCTCTCTCTTTTTATTCTCTCTTTGTGGTTTTCACTTTTCTAAGGAAACTATTGCAGGGGCCGAAATTTTCTGGGTAACTCGGGAACTTATTTCAAGGCCAAAATTTCTAGGGCAACTAGATATTGCAAGAGGGTTGAAATTCTAGGTCAGACAAGCAGAGCGAGTTGTTGGATTAGATGGGTGACTTGACTTGGAGGAGAAGACCATGTTTGACCATAGGTTTATGTGTGTCATTCATTGACTAAGAATATTTTCTCTATTGAAAAAGGTTGTTGGATTTTTCCCGTTGGTGGGTTTTCCCAGGGTAAATCTTGTATTCTTTTGTGTGTTGTGATCTCTACTATTCTAGTGTTCTTAATGGTTGAATTTCTGAAGTATAATAGTTGAATGATATATTGGAATAAGTTAAAAGAATACCTACATCAAAATTAATTATTGAAATTTTAGAAATATTGTACTAACTCTAATTGCACTAAGAAAATCAATAATATCTCCCCTTCCCATCTACCTTTGCGGGTATTGATTATTCTCACAATAGTCCTCTTAACGAGATGAAATGTATTGGCAACAGCTAGGGGGTCTCCCTAATGTGAGTTCCCAATTATACCTCATGTCATTTAGGATACAAGACACATCTGGTATGTAGGCCTGACAACCATTATGTAAGTTTCGCTCCTGGCTGTCAAATGAGGAGATGTTAGAGCGAGGGAAAGAATGAAATGCTCGAACAAAGGGAACAAGGTTGACCCAACATTGACACACTACTGAACGAGGTACAAGAATGTAACAAGAAGAAGAAGAAGAAGAAGCATGCCACAAGAAGGATTAGTGAGCTAAAACCATCTTCGACATACATGAAGATGAAAGTGTCGGGAGTTAACTATAAAATAGTTCACAATAAGTTACTAACATAGTGTATGAGCCTATCATGTTCAAATTTTCAAGGGTGTTGGTGATGAACTGCACTGTGTTGGTACAAGAGATAAATAAGCGTGGAGAAATATCATCATATGACTTGCATAGAGGATAGATGTTGGGGTGATTCGTAAACTATCATGGATATTTATTGTGAAAAAAATTTGTTGTTGTTCCAATCCCACTAGATATCGTTGATTAGAATGCATGGGAAACCTTTATAATAATCTTTCATCATGTTGTGTAACTAAGTTTTGAAATTTTCTTCCAAGCTTAGATAGGACCACAAGCCTATCATGCTCAATTTTGCAAGGGTGGTGGTGATGGCCTGCGCTGTGTTGGGTCAACTAGAGATAAATAAGTGTGAAGAAATATCATCATATGACTTGCATAAATGAGATATGTTGGGGTGATTCCTAAGATATCATGGATATTCCACTAAACAGTTCATCATAATAAACCGAATAAAACTATATTTAAAAATCAATGAATAAGAGTTTGTGACAGGAAGTGTTAGTGAGTTTCAGGTGTGCTAAGGAGAGAGTGATGTCAAGGCATGCTAGGTAGTTTTAAGGCATGCTAGAGGCCAGAGAAATGTGCTAAGATGTGCCAGGTGCTAGGGTGTGCTAATGCATTCCAGGCTCGAGTGTTTGGGAGTGCCAAGGAAAAACAAGGGTGCACTAGTCTCAAATGCATGGAAATGAATGAATAAGAGTGTGTGACGGTGAGTATCGACAAGTTCTAGGTGTGCTAAGGATGGATTTATGGATTGACAACTTCCTTCATAAGTATTATTCTTCTCCCTCAATCCTTCAATCCCCCTAGAAGATTAAGTCCCTTGCTTACAAGGAAAGCAAGTCCAACTCTTTATTCTATCTTAAGGAAATGGTTTCTAGGGTCACTTCCCACCTATTCATTTACCAATACTCTTCAAGTGACTTCCTAAAATACCGAGAATCCTCCCATTGGTGAAATTCTGTGAAGAGCAAGGAGCCCTAATTGTGGTGACAATGTTCTAAACCTCCACCATTGCCCTTGTCCTAACAGTTGCCCTCTTAGGAACCCCTTTTAGGTCCACTACTAGTTTGAGTGCTAATAAGTTGTTCACAACTCCATTTGTGAACAACTCTTTGGTTTTCCCACTTTTTCCATACTACGACTCCAACATGAGAAGTCTAGGGCTATGGAGGTTTCCCTTATTCTCACTGAATTAATCCTCTACAATATAGTGAACTAGGGCTAGTTGGTTGGCCCACTTGACTGGTACTTTAGTCGTTCAAAGTCTGCACATCCTTACGCCCTATACACCTTCCCTTCTACCAATATTTTTGTCCTTCACAAGTACAAGAGTTATGGATCTTCTTTAATAGTCACCTAACAACCCTCCAACTGTACTTGGACTACCATCAATATTCCCAACTACGGTCAATTATTTTTACTGATCTAAGGCCCACAATATTGTCTTCATATAGGGCTCTTCAAATCTTCCACCTAACAATGGTTTGAGCCCTCTCAAAATCATTTTTCTTGTGTATCAACAATTTGATCTTTGATGTCCAATATATGAAAAAATATGAACTACACCTCTTATCATCCTTCTAATAATTTGTAGATGACTGAACTAGGGTCACAAATCAGCCACTAACAGTCCATTGACTAATTTTTTATAGGTTGCTTCAGATCTATGTCTAGAACTCTATGGATATTCCACCAAAATCAACTTCTCTGCATGTCAATCCATTCTTCATATGGAAAATTTCTTCTGCATGTTGAATCTTCTTCTTAGGTTCCACCCTCCTTTGGATCTGCTATCTCCACACATACTGAATCTGCAAACCATCTTCCAGATATATGATCTATATTGCATAAATAACCTCGCTCTAAGGGTCACAACCGCTCTTCTTCTACGCAAATTGGTCACAGTCTTAAGGGAATACCTTATGAATTAAACATGCTAGGAAATTTTCCTAACTAGGGAACTATACTTAAAAACTTCTAATTGTTGTAGAACAAACCCTATCCACCCATAGAAAAAACCATGACTCTTTCCTCCATAGGAGACTTGACCTAGTTCATATGGATCCATAGATTATGGGCATTTCTTTGACTGAATATTGACATGAACTTCATATCCCAATGTCAACCCTCAAACTCGGGTTACCTTAGTCAATATTACACATGCATCTACTTTTGTTCTGGCTCTAAATTACAGTGCAAGCCCTCCTCCATTTATGTTGGTATTCATCACAGACCTTGGGGCCTACTAATCACCATAGGACAAGATCATATCAACCATCTCTTATAGTTCATGTAGAAAATCTAACCAATGGGATTAAATATGATCTTGTAATGTACTAAAACAAGATAATGAATCCTTCCTACAATTTGCCGAAACAAAACATGGTCGCACAATCACATACAAGTAAAAGAAAGAAATTATCAATCGCACAACACAAGTTGTATCTAGGGAAAGAAACTGCTCAAAACCCCTCTTTCTCTATTGTGTATTAAGCAAAGGAATCATGAAAAAATGCAATGCTTAATCTCTCATGAGATTCTCCAGCACTCTGTCAATTGTCTCCTACTAATCTAGGCAAAATCAGTCTTGTACTTAGCCAATTCTCAACGTTCCGTCAGCCTGTCTTCCTCACGCAATTACTAGGGAATTAGATCCATATTAATTAGGAAAATCAACCTTCCTTGATTGTGCAATCCATCATGGCATCCCAATGACTTTATAATTTCACATGGGAAATTTTGTATAAATACAATTGATAGTTATGTTCCCTTTAACCTCTATCTCAACTGGGTCTTCGTTGAAACTGACATGCATGCAACTATTAGTATAAAATTAGCAATTATCTGATTGATCACTCATTGTGAATTAAACCTAATGTAATTCAATGGACCTATCACTAGCTCATCACTCAAGTTGAACCATTTAAACTAATTTTAACTCAATTAATTGAGTTAACTACTTCACACCTAGACCCCACTAATGCATCAACTACAACTGGACCCCCAAAATATTAGAATCCCTCTACATGCCTCATCTTAGACCCTCATGATCTGAACATATGGAGGAACGCAATAAAATACATAAATAAACATAAACACAGCTATGCAGTAGGAATAACACTTCATTTCATTAATATCAAACATTGAAAAATGCTTACA
Source organism: Pinus albicaulis (assembly GCA_034641835.2). Lineage (NCBI taxonomy): Eukaryota > Viridiplantae > Streptophyta > Pinopsida > Pinales > Pinaceae > Pinus > Pinus albicaulis. The sequence continues at coordinate 778,697,566 of CM076578.1, forward strand.
GGCGGAATGGAAAACGAACTAGCTCGGGCGATGGTAGCTTATCTTTGAGAAGAGATGTGGCAGTTACATGTCTCTGAACTGTGTTACAAAAATTCTCAAGGGCCTTTTTATTATTGAAAAATAAGAGAAAACCCTAACCCGAAGAGATGTAACACCAATAGTTTCTGGGCCCCGTTGGGGGTAGTTGGGCAGCCAACTTCCCGGGGTCGTAACTTGGTCATATGATCTCACTTTGATGCACATGATACCTCATTATAAATATCTCTCTGAAAACAGATATAGAAGTTCAGGCCCCAAAAAACTGACAAAAATAGTAAATTGTGCTATAATTAAGGAAACTGAAAAATGAAGAGAGACAATGGCGAGGGCCCAAGTGGAATAGGCGAGTGGCAACCAATATCCACCTTGATCACCTCAACTCAAATTTCTTGATCTAACTCAGTCCTCATGACTTAGTTAACTGACCCAAGTTGTTATGAGATGAACTTACAATTTATTGTCCAATTTATTTAATGGAAAAATAAATCAGACGCCTCACATTCCTCACTCCTGGTACATAAAAATTCCTCACCAGTGTGGGTGCATTTTTTTTTGTCCTTTCTGGTTGCCAATTTCACTATTTCTTGTTCCAAATTTCAACACTCCCTCTGAACAGGAAAGGAATTCAATCTATCCCAATCCAATACCTTTGGAATTCTGCATGCAACACTTCTCTAGTGTTGTTTGCACCTGCAAATCCTGAAACTAAATAGCCTCTAAACAACTAAATAAGTATAATACATTTGTCATCAAAGTCTTATGATTTCTGCTAGCTATTGTACCTATCTACTGAACTCTCTGCGCTACTGTTGACATCTGCATCTGTGCCATTTTCATTGTTTCCAACTCTAATCTACGCTCTAGTATCTTTCATTTGTCACTCTCATTTATGTCTTCCTGACATCTAACTGCATCCATATAACTGATCCTTCCTACTACTGTTGTACTGTAGACTCCTCGTAGCTGGGTTCGATCCATGAGACACACCGTCTCCATGGAACTTGCCCAAATTTATTATCTTCGGATAATGTCTACACATCACCCCACCTTTCACTTGGAGGTATAGTTGCATGTGCTCCCTCTACCCATCTAGCTCAAAATTTGCCCCTCATGGAGGTCTCTGCTTGAGTGGACGCTTCCACTTGGTCTCCTCTCTGCTTCTCCAATTGTGGCTGCTCCACAACCTTTTAAGGTTGATTCTAAGGATGCATGTTGAGAGGTAATTGTACTCCCTCTCAAAAGCCAAGTCTCTAACCTCTGCTTTGCTCCTCAAAGCTTTCGATTCATCTGGTACCTCAAGTGCATATAGGTTGTTGACTCAGGCACATTGTAATTATCCCACTGTTACAAAAGTTTCTAAAAAAGAGTTGATTCTAAATCAACGATATCTCCCTCATCTGAGCTCCGAATTTATTTTCCATTTGGGTGATTTTTCACAAGGAATCGAAATATGTTTTTTTTTTTTTGAAAATTTTACACTAAAATCTTCAGATATTCTCTGCAAACTCGTCGCCCAAAAAAATCCTTCTTTGATACCATGTAGAAAGTATAACCAACGAGATTCAATATGACATTGTAATGTACTAAAACACGATATTGAATCCTTCCTACAATTTTCGGAAATAAAACACAATCGCACAATCACATATAAGTAAGAGAAATAAATTATCAATCACACAACACAAGATGTATCTGGGGAAATCAACTGCTCAAAACCGCTCTATCTATATTGTGTATTAAGTCAAGGAATCACGAAACAATACAATGCTTAATCTCTCATGAGATTCTCCAACACTCTGCCAATTGTCTCCTGCTGATCTCGGAAAACTCGGTCTAGTAATTAGCCAATTCTCAGCCTTCCTTTAGCCTAACTTTCTCATGCAATTCCTAGGGAATTAGCTCCCTATTAATTAGGAAAATCAGACTTCCTTGATTTCTCAATCCCTCATGGCATCCCAATGAATTTATAATTGCACATGGGAACTTTTGTTTAAATAAAATTGATATTTATGTTCCCTTTAACCTCTATCTCAACTGGGTATTCCTTGGAATTGACATGCATGCAGCTATTAATAGTGAATTATCATTTTTATGATTGATCACTCATTGTGAATTAGATCTAATTTAAATCACTAGCCGACCTTGTTTGTGCTCAACTTAGTGTTCCTAAATTGAGTTCATTAATTGTCAACCAGGGCTAGTAAACTGCTGAAGTGTGGTGCACTATATGTGCCTAGGTATTTGTTTCTCACTACGTTGTGTTTAGTGTTTTATGATGTTTTTGGTTTTATGGTTTTATGTTTGAAAAGGAAAAGAACTAAGTGTTGGTGAAAATAAGTTATTGGTTCTATTAAAATAGAACAAAGCCTAAACTATGGATGGCAAACAACAAATGCAAAGCTTGATAATGACTTCATTGCAAGGAAATAAATCACAACATGAGCTTGAACTTATCCAATTCATTCATTAAAGGTGTGTTGGAAGAGCTTGAGAAATGGACAAGTTAAGTGTAAATGAAGTTCTCCTAAATAAACAATCAACTCACAATATTACAAAAAAAATGATTATTTGTAACACACTAAGGTTTCTATTCTAGATTAACCTATGGTGCTGAAGTTACCCTATTCTGCAACTTGACTTATCACTACTAGGCCTTATTCAGAAGTTTAGAGATTTTCTAGAATAATGTTTGGGAAAAAGGCTATAGGTGAATTTGTAAAAGATTTGCAGAATAATCAAAGCCTTAAACTGATATTACTGACACCTGTTCATGTGATGATGTATCAATATAAATTCAGAACAAAAGTAAGTTGTAAATAATGAAGGCCGAGAGACTAATTTTGACAACTAGTACTACTTGAAATACAATGGATAACACTAGGCTAGAATGCGGTCTATCAATCTTAAAATACAATGACTACAACTAAACTAGAATGCCATTAATCTTTTCTTGAAACAAAATGAACTGAGACTGAACTAGAGTGCTACTAATCTACTTGAAGTACAGTGAACAGAGTTAAACTAGAATGCCATTATCAAACTTGAAATGTAGTGACAGAACTGAACTAAATGCAATCAACCTCCGGAGTGTTATAACTAAATTAACATGCAGCTAGTCTATGGAATTCTACAGCCCATCTCGTTCAATATGAATGATATTTTGGAAGAGTTTGTAAAAACAAGTCTGGCTGTATTATTCAATGCAATTGAACATAAACATAATATTTGAAAGCAATTACAACTAGGATCTAAGATACCACAGCTGTTTCTTATTCATTGTTAATGATGTTTTGGAAGAGTTTGTAGGAGTAATACCGGCTATGAGACTTAGTGTAAACAAGCATAAATCATAAAATTCGAAAGGAAATGCAACTAAAATCTACAACACCACAGCTATGCCTTATTCATCGTGATGATATTTTGGAAGAGTTTATAAGAGTAAGTCTCGCTGTGATGATTAATGTAAACAAGTATGAAACATAACTTATGAAAAACGAGACTAAAATACTTATCTAAACCGTATTAACCAAGCTACTCAGGTAGCAGGGGACCTCTACCACCGAAGTAGCACACAAAATCTACTTCAAGATTGACTCAGCGCTTTCAATGAAGTGATGCTTCTTTCATTAAAAGAGAAATTACTTCAAAACAGAGTGTTTTCGGACTTATGAAATCTAGCAATCAAACACAAAATCTAACCTTGTCCCTTGGTTTCCCGAGCCATATTTATAACAAAATTACATAACTGTCTTCAGATAACCTAGGGATAATTGTCTTTCCAAATAAAAATCAAACTAGGATTCTGATGGTGGTCTCGTAATATGATTAAGGACATTTGGACTGTCCTTGTCCTATTAGGAGTCTATCTCCTAGTTTGAGTTCCCACGTGCATAACCACCTACAGAATTCCGTTCAAACTTCGTGGAGAGCAACAAATGATGAGGAAATGATGTGGAATACGACCATATGTGTTTTTCTCTGAGATGACACCGAGAACCTGCGTAGACATGAAGACAGCTGCAGAATCAGCAACTAGCTACAGAATGTCTGCATTATGTAGCTAGATCTAGTTCAAAAAGCACTACAATGAAAAAATCATAAAAACATAGCAAGTTAGTCATGATATACATTCTTAAAGAAATTTTAATTAATTCTATTGATCATTTGAGCCTGTAATTAATAATGGACAAAGGAAATGGAGTCGAATGTGGTGGAAGAAAGAACATCTTTGGAGCTCAACAGACCTCTCACTAGCTCATCACTTAGTTAGAACTATTTAAACTTATTTTAAATCATTTAATTGAGTTAACTAATTCACACATGCACCCAACTAATGCATCAACTACAACTGGACCCAAAAAATATTAGATTAGTCCCTCTACATGCCTCATCTTAGACCCTCAACTCGAATTTCTTGAGCTAACTCAATCATCATGACTTAGTTAACTGACACAAGTTGTTATGAGATGAAATTACAATTTATTGTCCAATTTATTTAAGGGAAAAATAAATTATATGCCCTATATTCCTCACTCCTGGTGCACCAAAATTCCTCACCAGTGTGGGTGCATTTTTTTTTGTCCTTTCTGGTTTCCAATTTCAATGTTTCTTGTTGCAAATTTCAACAGTTTAGAATTTTAT